>JARHVA010007104.1:0-412500 GCA_037957365.1 Torreya grandis | reverse complement strand
TAGAGGAGAATTAGGGTGTAACATTGATTCAATAAATATCAACTATTTACATCCATATATACATGTGTTATTTTTGAATTAGGTGAAATTATAAATAATAAATAAAAACCTAATATAAATATATGAAACCTTATAAATAAGGAAGATTTAAACTAAAGAAGTAATTTAGATTGTATGATGTGTTATAAGTGTTATAATTAAGCACTAATTTATTTAGATTATAGATTCTATTATGATAATATTATATATAATTAAGAAAATTAATAATATGAATACTATACTTAGTGTTTTATTTTTATATTCAAGTCCGATACTAAATTAGAAGTCATAAATTGTGGGAAACTAGACAGTGGGTCACTCAGATCAAGAACTGAGTTTTTAGGTACACCTAGATGAGTTCTTTAGCCTATGGATAGTACTAAATTATTATATGTTATAAATTTTATGGTTATAAGTGTATTTTAATTATTTATTTATATACAAGTCATTGTCCTTTCTTATGAGTCGTCTTTGTGTGCAATCTTCAAAAACTAACTATACATGCAATTCAATATTTTTTTCTTCTCTTTAAAACCTAGGTCCATTTTAAACACTAGGTTTTAGTATTTATAAATGGAAATAATGTATTTATATTTGACCCAATCCACTCCTTGATTAATTTCTAATCACTAACTACATATCCAATACTCTGAATTTGGAAATTAAATTGTATGTAGTTCTCCTCATTAGATGTATGTGTGAAATAATTCTCTTTTAAGTAATATAACATATAATATAGTTTTTGATACTTGGAAAATGAATAAATTTTCATGTATTTTAGGTGATATATTATTTTTTAATACCTAATTATTTTGATTGATATAAAATTGGAAATAATAGGGTAGTTCCTTTAAATGTGAAAGTGTATGCCTAATAAGTGCTTTGTAAATGATAATAGGATTAGACATATTATGTATCTATATGTGAATATTTTGGTAATTTATCATTAAAATAACATGTGAAATATATTATCCCACTCATAATAAGGATTTTAATTTTAAAAATGATTGTTTCTTGGTGTGGGATGAGCCCCCTCAATTTTGGATGAGTTCAAAGATTTAGAACTATCCAATTCTAATGGCTATGTCCAAAAGGTATGAAAACTAATATGATTATCTAGAGGTAGTTTAATATAATTTTAAGTAGGTTATACATATAATAAGGAATTATTAGAGGTTATTTATGGAAAATTGAGAAGGTCAAACCCATGTAAAGTATGTGGATGTGAGATAAGGGAAAATAATATCCATGTGTGTACACACACACACATAGTGTAAAGTAAATTTATTTAAAAACTGACATTTCTAAGTTTCCAACACCATGTTTTAGTGTCTACAATGATAAAATTCAATGAAAACCCAATAAAAGGGTCATAAGGTCCCATGACAAAACCATATAGTGTATGGTTCTAGTGACCAAAAATTGTATAGTGTGTGGTTCTACACATCATACCCAAAAAATAGAAACATAGGAGGGAGAAGAGAAGTAAATAATAACAATAAAAATAGAGTATCACGAGTCTAAAACATGGGGAAAATGTGAAAATAAGATCCTAGTATGATATGATAGTTAACAAACATAAAAACTCCTCATAACAATGCAATTTGACAAGTAAAACTACCCCAAACCAAAATTAGGTGTCTATAGTTATGGTCTATGCATTTTTTGGTGTTTTTATTTATTTTTATTATGTTGGCCATTTCATCTTATATTTTTTATACTTCCAATATTTTATGTATTTTATTCATTTTTTTTTTCCTTATAAATTTATTTTTTTAATTGAGTTTAGGTTTTTCTTATTTACTTATTTATTTTGAATTGATCTAAAATAATTTTATAAATTGTATATAAAATCATGTCATATTATATTATAATGGCTCACCCTCTAGATGTGATTTTTTAGGATGTTAAAATTTCCTATATGGATTTCATATATTTTAATAATTATGTATAATATAGTGATTATGTTAGTGATAAATTTTATTAAATGTTATGAAAAATAGTTTTTATCTTTATAGGTCTAATTGAATATATAAATGGATTTTTTGTATTTGGTGTTGATTACCTTCACATATTCCCTCATTATTACGTAAGGTAAAATTTTTGTAGGTGTATACAACTAATTTTGATTATAATACCACTATCGAATAGTGTAATTTTCCTCATTTTTATATACTTGTTTTGGCTTGAGCTATAAGTTGGTTGTTTCTAAGACTTTCTTACACACACACCTAGCTTCTATTAGACCCTTGAGCCTTATAAACACATATGATACATCATTCAATAATTTCTCTCTCTCTCTCTCTCCTCTCTCTCTCTCTCTCTCTCTCTCCTCTCTCTCTCTCTCTCTCTCTCTCTTCTCCTCTCTCTCTCTCTCTCTCTCTCTCTCTCTCTCTCTCTCTCTCTCTCTCTCTCCTCTCTCTCTCTCTCTCTCTCTCTCTCTCTCTCTCTCTCTCTCTCACACACACACACACACACACACACACACACACACACACACACACACACACACACACACACACACACACACACACACACACACACACACACACACACACACACACACACACCACACACACACACACACACACACACACACACACACACACACACAAACGTATTTATTTATGTATGTGCATATGTATGTGTGTGTGTGTGTGTGTGTGTGTGTGTGTGTGTGTGTGTGTGTGTGTGTGTGTGTGTGTGTGTGTGTGTGTGTGTGTGTGAGTGTGTGTGTGTGTGTGTGTGTGTTGTGTGTGTTGTGTGTATGTGTAGTGTGTGTGTGCTGTGCGTGCGTGCGTGCGTGCGTGTGTGTGGTGTGTGTGTGTGTGTGTGTGTGTGTGTGTGTGTGTGTGTGTGTGTGTGTGTGTAGTGTGTGTGTGTGTGTGTATGTATGTGTGGATATATATGTATGTGAACATGCATGCATACACACACACACACACACACACACACACACACACATGTTACTTTTCACACCTCAAATCTTTTTTTCACTTTGGATGGAATCATCAATCCAAATAATTTTAATTTATGAAGAATCACTTAGGCATGATAATTACATGTTCTTCTATTTTGTGGGCATTTCTCCTCTAATTGGATCCCTTTCACCTTAATATTATATTATTAATAATTTATAGGGTTAAACTTATTACATGTCATGTATTATAACATCCTATTTATAACAAGTCATTACAAGCCATTTATTTAAAGTTATTAAGGATTATGTGTCAAGTATTATCCTAAGGCAAGGCCTACTCCACCTTAAAGTTTGAAAAGACTCGTTCCATATCTACCACTGCAATTGTGATGGATTAATCCATCTTAATACTTTAATATTTTATGACATCACATTTTTTACCAAAATAAGGTTTAGGTGAAGGTGTATATAGTTGTATCTTCACCCTAAAGAAGAGGATATCTTATCCCTTACTCATGATTCCATTTTAAACTACACAAGAACTATGTGGGATATAATTACAACATGTGGAAAAACGTAATTACAAATCCCTTGAGGTTTACAAACCCATAACTTTTTTTTTTATTGTGATTTGATGGGAAGTTATGTCTAGTTAAGTAATCAAACTAAATTTTAGACATTTTTATTACAATAATTGATTAGTGTCACCAATAATCTTCATTAAATTAACTTTATTTAGTTAATTCATATCAATTGAGGGTTGGTATCTAAATGCTATATGTAATAGTGACATGGATATTTTTAGGTAGTAGTTTATATATAACACTTACATGAATTAAAATACACTTGAATAATTTTAAATTAAATACATTGAATACACTTTTTAGAATGGAAAACACACTTGCAAAATTGAAATTATAAGAATTTAAACACATGTTTCATAAAAATAAACTAAAAAACTATTTGTATATGGATCCAATTAGTTTTTATGATATATAATGTTATAGGAATAAAATAAATATTCATAAATAAATCTAATCTATAAATACCAATACAATTTGTCCTTATTCCTCAAGTTGAGTGGGCCCTTGTTCCACCATTAGAATAAGACTAGAAACAATAAAATTTAGGATTATTCCAAGCTTTATTCAATCCAAATACTATAATATTAACTAATCAATGATGTATTTTGGTCATCAATTTATCAATGACAAATGATAAGGTTATAATTATAATATTACTTATTTAAAAACTTCCTAACAACTTATAAATTAGTTTACAACTTATTCTCATTCTAGGATAACAGCTTAAAAATGTATATGCATACACTATTTGGATAATAATACTAATCCTCATTATTCAATGAAAAAATATTTGGAAGTGATAGATTCATAAACCCACCATCTTCTAGTTTGTTGGAGAGAATATAGTGTGATCAATTGTGGTTTTCTTCCAACAAATTATATATTTCTGAAGAGAATCAATTGAAATATTGATATAATTGATTTTTATTTTTCCATTAATATCTAAAATAACAAAAGAATAAGATATTCTTACCATTTTGGGAACATTGTAAATATCTTAATATCTTTGTAAATATATATTTTTAGAAATACTATAAATAGATTTCATAGAAATGTTTTTCTAAGAATAGAAGGTAATCATATCTTGAGCTCTTTTTTTTCATATTTCACAACTTTTAAATCTTTATAACTAATTATTTCCATCTATAGAACTAGAATGGTAACCTACAAAACTAATATGGTGGCTTCTAGAGCTACGATGGTGACCTCTAAAGCTATCAATGAACTTGGGAGGTAATTAAAATTAGATTGTGGATCTCTATAAGACAACCAATATTATCCAATATTGTTTTTTAATTGGCACTTTGAGTGCTCAAAATCTTATTTTTTGCATTCATGGACTATTATGGCCTATGTATACAACATTTGTGCATCTTTTATGTAGAATAGTTATCAACATAGATAACATATATTTCCAAATAATAGACAAGTTAAACGTTCTCTATTCCACCTTACATAAATTATAAGTTCTAAATACTAAATTTAAATCCACTTTCTAGGTAACTTATGGAAGGAAATATAATGAGGAATAATATGGGCTCATCAATTTTTTAGAAGCCCAAGCATAATATTATACAACATCCCAAGGAAAACCCACACCATAAATTACAAATCCATAAATAGTTCATAATACAAATTAGTCCTATGGAGACACATTGTATAATCATAAACATGCATCACCCATAATGCCCTTGACATAATCATCAATCAAGTACTAGGCATCATGTCTATTTTTACATAGTCTTATACTCATATTTTACCTAGAGGTGGATATAGGTCTACACAATCCAAAACCACTTTTAAGATTCAAAATAAATCAAGTGTGATTAATCCATCACTTTTATTTTTCATATTTTCCATTTCATGCTTTCAAAATCTTAATTATGTTTGTTTATTATTTTTATCCACCATGGAAAACTTGAATTACTATTTTACAGTGTTGAATAGTATATATCCCTATTATAATAGTTTTACCATTTTATTAATGCCATTAAATCCTAGTGTTAGTACTTGTTAACAAATTAGATGAACCCTTATGTTATTTTAATGATAATACCTTCTATGATTTTACCTTATTGTTTCATGGATGTATTTTCTAGTTTTTTTAATCTGATTTTTAAATCAACATCTTTTATTACATGTTTTGATCAAACCCTGGCTTCTATTCATCTTTTTATTTTTGATCATATCCATCTTAAAAATTTATATCCCACACCTTTTTTCTTTGAGTTCACATTTATTTTTAGTTTACCTACGGTTTGATACTCTTTTTTTTAGATTTAATTTTAATATTTGCATCTTTTTTTGGCTTCACTTCAATGGTGTTCTTCATGCTTATTTATTATGCTTATAAATATTATATATTCACATATGTTTAGGTGTAGTGATAGGTTGAGTGGTGATACTTTTTTAATTGATTCAATAACCTTTGTATCCCACTAATTATTAAAAAATTATAATATTTATTGAGATGCCTTTTAATGCTTTTAGTCCTTACAACAATGATGGGAGTGATCTATTTATATAATTTGTGAAGGATATGCCTTTCCATAATTCTAATTCTAATTATATTATTAGTAAATAAAAAGACCATGTTTGTGATGATAAAATTTTTGATCCTATAAATGTGTTTAATTTCAATGAGATTAATTAAAAAATGTATATCTATATTGTAATTGATCCTAAGGAGATAGATTTTACGATTTTATTCCTTACCAAAGTTGTAATACATGAATTAAAAATAAGGATACATTACCTAAGTAACCTTATATAAATCCATTAGATGGTTTAATCTTTATACACTAGGTGGTGAGTCTATCTCTCCTCATGATACTAATACTCATATGCCTCCAACTAATGCTACCACACATACTCAAGTTAATGATCCTAATCCTATACACCATAAGGAATATATGAGATTCATCATACTAATCCAATGACAAATGTTCTTTCATAAACACATTCTCATATTAAATCTCTTTGTCTTGGATATAGTCATAAAACTAGTCATGCCTCTCATGCACATAATGTTAATTATAAGATGGTGTTTATTACTACACTTACACATATAAATGCGAGTAACACACTCAATTATACACCTACTATAAGATAGTAATAAAACAACAACTCAATGACTTAAAAATGTAAATATTAGAAATATATCGAGCATATAGAAAAACCTATCCATGTGGTTTCAACATATGACATATTACATAACCCTTTGGCTTAAAAAGTGTTTGTCCACCTCTTTCTTCCATCATTTTAAGTGCATAAGTTTACATCCTTTAATGGAAATAGGGATCCATTACAAAACATGAAGATTTTCTTTGCATCATATATTGGTTCTAAAAAAAAATCTTATGACCATGTTATTTTCTAGGAGTCTTATTGTATATGTACCCTACCTATGGGATCTATGTATAGATTACATGATGTTATGACCCTAATTTCCTAATGATATATTATTATTTTTTAATTATAATAATATTAGTTATTTAATTAGATCATGCATATATTTATACGTAATTCCAACTTTTGAATAATAATAATATTTAATAGTTAAATTATATGCCTATGTAATATTGACACTGAAGTATTAGGTTAGGGTTGTAATGATATTTAGGTTAGGGTTATAATAAATATGTATTACTATTTAAAGGAAATAAAACCATTCACATATATTTTTTAATCTAATCTCTAATATCAAGTAATTTTCCTCCCTAAAGAGTCTTGGGGTATATTAATGTAAGAAATGGTTGAAATAATTTATAATCCCATTGAGTAATATGTATAGTTATCACATATTTTTATTTTATTTATTTTTATACAAGGAGGTTCAGAATAAGTGGTATCAGAGCACTTTTCAATGCTATGTTTTGTAGTGACTTTTAACTTATTTTTTCCCTTAGGCCTAGTAAAGATTCAAACTATGACATGAATACCCAATATCACCTATGACCACCCTTCTCATATCTCTTGAGGTGTCAAGGTAGTCCAAAAGAGGATCACTAGTCATCGTGTCAAAGTAATAGGTTCAAATGTTTTTTCATGTTAAATAACACAATGGTAGCCATATACTCACCTTGTTTGAGCTTGTGAAAAGTGATATAATTGTGATTAGTCATGTATAAGTATATATAATAGGCCTTGGAGTGGTCCTAAAGGTCTGAATTTATTCACATTGGGGATGACCCAATATTGTAGCTTATAACCTATCATGAATCCATCTAATAATGTTGAAAGTCTGCAAGGTATGGCTAGATTAGAGGGGTTAAGGATGTTATAAAGGATATTTGGTAACTTTGTGATGATATTTTGAACATAAAACACCACTAATACCATCAATTACACCCTCAAATGTCACCATGACTACCATAATTCCATGATCAAATAGTTTCATATGCTAAGGGTGTCTTTTCATAAGTCAAAGGCTTTTATTTACCATTAAAGGGGTATAAATGGTAAGTAATGTATATTCAACTTCCCCATCCATAATTCATTTTTTGAAATGAAATTTGACCCCTCTTTTCCCTCCTACCACCCAATAATCTTTCAAAGTCTAGAAACTTGAGAAAATGTAGGAAACTAGTGTTTTGCAAGATTTTTCAAGAAAGTACAATTCTATATAATATGGACATGGTTATATAGAATGAGGTATATATAGAGGGGATTTAATTTAGACATTAGGTAAGAGAATCCAAGAATTTTAAGCCAAGAAATTCGAAAAACTAAACCCTCTTCCCCATCATCCTCTTTGGTAGCCATGGATAACACCTCAAGTTCTTGTTCAATAATGATAAGAGAGAGAAAATGGTAGCCTAAGATATTGGATATAGGAAGGGAGTCTAATGGCCTTATGATCCTTTCCACTAGTTTTTAAAATGGTGACATGTGATTTATGAACAAAGGTTAAGAACGTAAGGTAGTTAGACTATCTTCTACATCTATACATGGTAGATAGTGGATTAGTTTCAATATATTTTGGGCATGTTTGGTGAAACTAATGATTTTACATGTCTTATACAATCTTTCAAGGTCATTCCATTGAATTATCAACCCCTATTTCACATGTGTTAGTCTATAGAAGTAAGAAACATATAAGTTATCCAAGTTATAGATTACAAAGAATGTTTTCTTGATAAAGAAGAGCCTCCAATACATATACTAAGAAAGGACAATAGTTTTAGGTCTAATTATGGTTTCATAGAGTTACTTAGATGTTCTTTCCTCCTTAGCTCAAGTGGAGTGGTTAGATATACCTTCAACTATCCCAAGATGTTACCTTCAAATGATTATAATTATGTAGTTGATCTTTTGTATAGATGGGAACTAAGTGTTTCATGATATTGGCTATTGGTTATCATCAGAACACCATATGGGCAACTAATATGTCACATGCATGTATAAGAGTCTCTCTCTCATAAATATCAGACCTTATTATGGCCCTCATATGTAATAAACATTCAACTAGCTTCCCAACACCTTCATAGACTTGTTTAGCAAAGTTTAAGGTTCATTAGTAAAAATTAATGTTTTCATAGAATCTTAGGTTTCAAATATTCCCTTGATATATCTGAGTAACTAGCTCAAAATTCCTTTCCCCTATTGAGTATGTGAGTAGGGATGCATAGGTTCTTCATAAGTCATCTTGAGTATGAAACAATAGTCCATATTAACCTCTCAAGGAACCTATACTATCTAATGATGTCATTAAGAAAATCCACCTCATAATTGGCTCTAAGTTCCAAGTGAAAATTCCATAAAGTCCTATAACCATTACACATAAGTTAATCCTATCTGCCCAAGCCTAAAGCATAGAAACTAGATCAAATACTCCATAATGCTATCAATATCCATTGAAACTATGAGATAGTGGCATATTCAAACATGAATATTATTAAGGAAACATAGCCAAGTTTAGGATGCTAACTCAGGCTAGCCTTCAAAAGATTTCAAAACCATCATATGTAGTTAAATCTCAAGAATGTAAAGAAGGGTTATATATATATATATATATATATATATATATAACCCTTCTTTACATTCTTGAGATTTAACTAATATATATATATATATATATATATATATATATATATTAAATGGGTATGATTTATATTTAAGGAATACCATAGGGGTTTTAATCATAATAACATAAGCACTCCTCTTACTAAATAGCCTACTTAAAGACCCATTGATAATCAACATACTTAGGTAACCAAACTCAGAACTACAAATGGTCTACCTCTAACCTTGAATATGAGATGTAATATTACATGGGAGAGAGAACTCAGGCTGAGATGATTATCAAAGCATAAAACTAATGTTTCCAAGGATAAAGAGTTTTGAAAATATGATCAAGCTCACTCAGACATGGGTAGTGTCCTAATTACATTCAAATCTACCTAGCCAATTAGAATGCCTAATTGATGTAGATGACATGGAAATAACTATTTAGATCATCTTCATTAATTATGTTCATCCTTCGTAGTGTCTTATGAGTGTGATCAAGCCAAGTAGCTACTTAGTCTTAATTAAACACTCATGACACATAGGCCTATGCACATGATTATATAGGTAAGATTTGATAGCAAAGTTGGGGAAGCCAAGCCTCAAAGGTTATGGCCATATATTTAAAATATGATACATAATCCCTAACCCTATCACTATAGAGAGATAAAAGTAACTAATTAGGTCTCAAATAATAAATATTTCAAGCACTTACGCTAAGAAATCATGGTCATGATAGATCTAAGAAAAAGAGGGATTGAGATGATGGTCAGGGTAAATGAGGTCATATGTAAAGGTAGACAGAAGAGAGAATGGATGCTAGTATAACCTTGAAGCCACATACACATCTATACGTCACTCAAGGCCCTAAAGGTCAATCTAAGCCCATAAGACCTAAGGCCATCCTTGACCCTTAAGGTCCAATCTCTATCTCAGTGGAAAATATAAACCCCCAAGAAAACTAAAGGATATAAGAAGATTTATGGAAAATTTTTAGGTCTTAAAGGGGTTGTTATAAGTAGATGAAAGTAGAAAAGTGGTAAGTTTGGTCCTATCACCCCTCTCAAGCTCTACTACCCTAATCAACCATGTCGAGCTACCAATGTAAACACTCATATATCACATGTCATGATGAATCAAACCCATTGATATTATGGTGAATTGAGGACCCATATTCACTCAATACCCATGGAAGAATGAGTGGGATTTAGGATCCCATATCTATGAATAATCCCTAAGACTATCAACCTACCTAGAATGCTTACTAAGATCTTGAAGGTCATGAAATTTCACTCATTTATCCCCATATAGTCTTTATGGGACCAAGAGATATTTAGGATATTCTAAGGGGTCTATGGGATATACATTTATGGAAAAATGTTTTATTTTTGGGGATTATAATTTATGAACCATAGTTAAGATAGTATGCCACCAAAACCCTCTTTAAATCATGATTATGAGTTGATGAGGAAATTTCACCCTCAAATCCTCCAAAATTAGATATTTGGGACTTTAATTAGTCTTATTAGTCTCCTTAGGTCACATGGGAACAAAAATAATCTATTGGTTGTTACATGCAAGGTGTGCAGTATACAAATCATGCCTAAAAGAGTTACTCTAAGACTATATGCATAAAATTTAAATGGGTCTACACATCCTATATGTTTTGAGGAGGGAGAGGGATCTAAATGAATAAAATAGTTTCATAATGGCCACCTATAAAGGCCCCCATGTTTAATAGTCACTTGCAGATATGCCTCGGTGCCTAAGTAGAGGACTGTGTACACACAAAGAGGAGTTAAGTGGATTAATAAAACCAAAATAGATGATATAAATTCCTTTAAATATGTATTTAGAAATATCAGGGGTGTCCAAGTGTCTAATATATCTATTTTTGAGTCAATATGCAACAACTTTGCCTTTAGGCTTATTGACCTAATAACTTCCTCAAAGCAATGCTACTTGTAGTCTAAAATAAAGGAAAGAAGGGAGCCAAATAACACATAAAACCATCATGGAGATGTTTTTACATAATTTTAGTGTGTGATAAATAATATTTTATATATGAAGGATTATAATTGGTCATTATGGCTCAAAATTGCCTTGTGGGTATAGAGAATGCACAATTACCACCCAAGGAGCAACTTGATGAGCTCATTACTATATAGGATAGTTTCATGGGGATATGATCACTTTGGGAGATTTGAGGTGACTTTTATAGAATAAAATAATGGAATTATTTCATTATTTTGGGCCCTAAACTTTATGAATCATTGTTAAGAACCTAAACCCCCTTAAACCTCCCTAAAACCCTAATAGTTACCTAATGG
Organism: Torreya grandis; assembly: GCA_037957365.1. Classification (NCBI taxonomy): domain Eukaryota; kingdom Viridiplantae; phylum Streptophyta; class Pinopsida; order Cupressales; family Taxaceae; genus Torreya; species Torreya grandis. The sequence goes on along the minus strand of JARHVA010007104.1, from coordinate 400,621 downwards.
AGAAGATCTTGAATAATTTTCATCCAAATGCATTGGGATGACTTGGGAAACATCCTAAGCTCATATTAAACTTAAAGGATACCACATCCATGATATTAGTCTCTATGGATCATTGTATAAACCCATTTGAAACACTATTTTTACAAATTTTAATGATATTTTCAAGGTAAATAGTTGCATAAAAGGTTAAATATAATTAAGGTAATATGAGAGGTATTATAACTAATAATGCCAAAAAATAATCACAAATATTCTTATAAGTGCCTCTAAAAGTCTACACCAAAGATCTAGTCTATAATTACTAGTGAGAGGTGACCTACTCACCTAAATGAGCTAAGGTTACAAGTGAATACTACTTAGAGGGAATAATTATGAGTGTAGTATGTTTATTCATACTTAAAACATAATCATTCACTCATATTAGAGGTTCCATTAAATCCTTATAGACATCCAAGCAACAATTAGTCAAGAGACTTAGTTAATTATCTAATAGGCCTACTTAATTAGTAAAAGAAGATGTTCATGGGAGTAGAGGGGTACTATGGAGTAAATTCATGGTAATGAAACTTATATAACTACCTCATGAGGTGATAATACCCATTTATTATCAAACATAAAGTTTGGGGTAGTTTTCTAAGTCATATTGGCATGCAAGAAAGAGGTAGATACTAAATTCTTCATAGAAGAGGCTTAATTAAACCACTTTAATGGTTTGTATCTATCATGAGGAGAGGTAACTGATCAGTATTAAAATGCACATGATCATAGTGGGGCCAAATAATTTTTGAATCATCCTCAACCACTCCATGTCAATTTCCAAAATCCCATTGAAGACCTTAACCAACCTAGGTAATGCATGGAGAAATAATGGATGGTTGATTATAACTACCAATTAAAGGAATTATGGCCATTCATAACCTCTTTATGATCTTTATACACCATAATATATTCTCAATCTTATTCATTCTTCTATAAATCTAGGCTCTAAGGCCATTGTATTCATCCCTCAATTGGGTGTGATGAAACTCTACCCAAATTATATCTTATAAGGCTTGTGATTAAATAAAGAAGGATTGTTTTCAAATTTATTTGCTAACTTAGTGTGTTATCTATTTTTTTATTTGAAAAAGTGTGAAGTTTCATTCTCCTTTATAGGGCCTTTCCCTCACCTAGTTGATAGAATGATATCCTATATAGGTCATGTGATGTGCCAAAGTGTTGGTAGATGTGTTAAAGAGTAATATGTTTGATAGTGACCTAAATAGACCTCTTATCCATTACCTTTAAGTTACATACATCCACCATATCCTTCACATGAAGTAAATATGTTTAAGAGATCATTGATTTTTTTTTTCAATCATTAGTCTTTGCTTGGTTCACAAAGTGTTGATTACGGATAAGTTAGAGTGGATAAGTCAATATCGGTGCATCACCTCATTAGGTTAGGTTTATTTCATTAATTTATTTATCTCTTTTCACCATAAAAAATCAATAGCTATTATGGAGTGAGATGAAATTGATGCACCATGGGAGATAGCCCCATAAAATAGAGGTTTATTCCTTTTATAGGTCACCCACAACCTTTATACTAATCCCATGTTACCCCATACTTGGAGAGGTTTGAACCACCTTCTCCTAAGGGTGTAGTTTATAGAGTTAATATTTCTATCACACTTAATGAGACCAAGATTCATGTGAGTTAGAGCATACACATGTAGGCTTAGATGATATCAAAGAGCTTCAAACACTCTAGTGGTAGGTCTATAGTCAAGTTTCATTATAAAATTTATCACAAGGTCTTCATCAAAAGGTAAATAATCTATGTTTGTTGAGTTATATTTGGACTTTGATAGGATAAAAAGACACCCTAGTTCCAATCCTAATCCTACACCCCCTAATTATCATATTCCTACTCAAAAAACATTGCTACAACCCATACACCTTAATGGATAGGCCTAAACATCAAGATTTATGACCTTCAATGGTAGCATCCCCTTAAATAGAAACCAATTTGATGATATCCCTATTGTTATACTTAAGATCTATTCCTATTTCATAGGAGGAAACTAAACCACCCTATGGAACATATTGTAGACATAGCTAATTTATGCTCAGTTTATAATGTGACCCAAGATAATGTGGTGATGACGTTATTGTCTACTTCCTTGAAATGTAAGGCACTTAAATGGTATAGGGGCTTAACACCTATTTCTATAAATACCTGGGATGAATTTGGGGAATAAATTTGCAAACATTTTGATGACAGGAGTGACCATTTGGCTTGAGTAGAGAAACTCACCATAATTAAAAGGGTTTCCCAAGAGTCTATGGCAAATTTAAATTATATGTTTCAAAAAATTGGGTTAGGATACCCATACTAGTCAATCCCACTCTTAATTATGCCTTATTTTACTACTTAGAGTCCTCAATTCTAAAGTGGTAGTCATGATACAGTCCATGGGAGGGAATACACTACTAAATACTTATGAGGTAGCTATAAGGGTATAAAATTGTCTAATACAAGCATTCAAGCTTAACCCAAGACCCTTCATGCCTTTATTCCTAGAGATAAAACCCCATATGCCTACCATTTGTCTCTTTCCATCACCAACCAATCGTGATCAAGTAGATGTCAATCTAGTATATAAAGTGGGCAATATTGAAGGGTTGATTAAGGCATAAAACAATAAGATAGTGGCATTAGAGAGGCAAAACATTCCACCCCACAGACCTTACCAAGCACCCTATTAATCCCCCTACCAAAATTATTAGAATAATAGACCTCCATATCAAACTAATCTATAAGTTCAAGGTTAGATCACTCAAGCGAGGCCTTATAACAACCATAACCCCAATTATGATAGCTCTTCTAGAGTACTAGTTCTAACTAAAAACAACTATGCTTCAAAAGGTCAATGGCCTAATAAATGTGTTTAGTCACATGAGATGTCAATTAGTTCAATTAGATATGTTTTCCAATATTCTTTCATGTAGTAGAATTAAGCTCCTCTAATATGTGACAATTAACCTCTTAAACAACACAAAAAAGGTCTTTCTATGCAACATGGAAATGCTTCCTTTATGATTCAATATGATATGTAAAATCAATAAGTAAAAAGTGGAAGTAAGGAATCATTTGAGACCAATTTTGTTAAATTCTAAGAAGGAAAACATTACTTTCAGAAAATTATAGCCAATCAGATTGGAAGTGCAACCAAGGTGGACAATCTAATTACAACCCATACAAGGGATAAAATAAGGGTATTTGGTGATGATTTATAATTTAATATATCAACCCCTCCCCCATATAAAATAATAAATAGGATAATGGTAAGGGTTTATCTCCTAAGACTCTACCAACTCAGAAATTTCAAGATGGGAGGTGGTAGAATCATAGTGGTCTATTCATAACTCAATTCATATAAACTCCAAATGGTACTACTACTCCTAAGTTGTAGTTAAAGGATACCAACTCTCATATTAGAATTATGGATCAGATGAATAAGTCATATGTTACTATAGCTATGTGGGATACCTTACTCATTATGGGACAAAGGGATCTTATCCAAGAAGAACTATCCAAAATCCACATCTTGGATAAGCAAGTAGAAAAGGTAGGTGCAGTACTAACTAATACCAATCGATCTCAAGAGTCTCAAACACCTAAGGTAATCAACCCCCCTCCTTTATATCTCTATATAATTTTGTGATTCCCTATTACATAATTATATGATTGATAATGGGGCTAGTACTTTTATCATGCCTAAGTCTATATCAGATAAGTTGGGGTTAAAGTATGAACCTAATGTTAAAGGGGTATTAAAAATGGATGGGTCTCCTACTAAGATTATTGTTGTATACACATAATATTTTAAAACTTTATTAATTACTAATGTTTTCTATCTTGAAGGAACCCATCAAGTCTCAATCTCTCTGAGTGCACACCCTAAGGGGTGTACCAAGAAATGGGTGGGAGGATCATTGGTTCTTTGTATAATTTTTATCCTTTATTATCACTTGTTATCATCCAACCACATTCTAAAAACATTCCCCTAAGATTTGCCTCCAATTTTTCACACTCCTCTAGTCATTTACCACATTTATTTAACCCTTCCCTAGCTTAAAACCATTTTTGATGGTTTATGTTACATAGTTGGTCCCATCAACCTTGTACACCTATTGATAAAACTTATTAGGGTCTAGTTTATCCCCTAACCAACCTAGTATATGCCCTAATTTTCTTTTGTCAATTATGATACTAGGTTGACTGGGTCTCCCTTATTGATCTAAACTTTAAAAAGGGACTAGGGTTAGATTTTATTACATAAAAACATCCATTTTTCCATTCTTAGAGAGATATAAAGAGTTAATTATTCATTTACACTTATTTACAATATTATCTTTCACAATTATATTTGAGGAGTCTTAGCTTAGGGTTTATACTTGGAGAAGAATCTTTTCTTATGGAGAAATCTTGGATGTTTTGGTCTTTCTTAGTATCATTAAAAATGACAAAAACTTCTTTAAAAACACATTTAACCAAGGGAGAGATTGAGTATTGATGGGTTTGTCTTTAACATAAGTATTTCTAACTCTTATAAAAGTAGCATAACTAATGGTTTTTTAATATATTACTCTCTCCATGCATTAGGGTCTTACCTATATATAGATTAATGAGGATTCTCTTATGCATCTTTAGTTTTATGTTTACTGACACCCACTTTGTGACAAAATATTTTGTGAGTACTAGATTATACTTCAATTTACTTGTTATTAATTTAGTGAATATGAAAATATAGGCCCTGTTAGGGTTATTGTGTAGTTTTGCTTAACTAGAGGCTTTGAAACCCTACCTAGTGATATTATTGTGGTAATATATACATTGATTAGGTTTAGAGTATCCATATTGGTCATGACCCCAAATATATAATGTATCCCCAATCAAAAGTGTCAGCTACAATCTAGGATTGATTTATAAATCTATTACATTTTCTAATGCATAAATTATGGTAAACCTGCCATGAATCTAACCTTTATAGGTTTTATTTCACATATTAATTTTCTATAATCTTATTATATTTTTATACATTTGTAGTACTATACCAAACTACTTGATATAGTTTCAACTTTTTGTGCACATGTTTAACACACAGTCACATCAAAACAACTCTATTATGTCTATGTAGGTATTCACCAAATACAAGTTACTAGATCAAATAGGTTGAAATAATATCTTATTTAGTTATATATAAGCATGAAATGTTAAATAGGTTGATTTTATGATCTTATTCTATCTGGAAGCATTTAGATCAACAAATTAGGTCAAACAAGTTGACTTAGTCATCTTCTTCTTCAACACATAGTGTTTTGCAGAACTAGGTTGAACTAGTTGATTTAGTTGACATAATTTTAAAGTATCATTTAAGGAACTTTAGCATAAAATTTTCAATCCTAACCATATTCAAGCCCATCAAGGTTCCTCTCTTTTATTTCTTTATCATTTCATTAATTTATTTAGTTTTGTTTATACAAGTTATCAGTCTTCAAAACTAAGACCCTATATCCAACTAAGTAATCTTGGTCAACTTAATTATGTAACTTATCTTCTATTTGATAGACATAGTCAACCCATTTGACTCTATTCCTAAAGACTTTTATTATATAAAATAGTAGTGACTTGATTGATTCTATTTTGTAAAGTTTGCATATAGTGTCATCTGAACTAACTCTATACTATTTTAAATCAAGGAATTAAGAACTATTTTATATTAATTAATTCACACTTTCATTTTTAGGTATTTACATGCTTAGAGTAACTCACATAATCTAAATAGGGAGTTTTTAAAATAACCATTTAGTTATTGTTGACTAATTTGACCCCATGGTCAGATAATTCAATCCCCTATGTAGTTCAATATTTCATAGGGTCTACTAGATTGGAAAATATGCATCATGGTCTTAAATAAGGTCATATACATATTTTATCTTTATCACATTTGTCTAGGTTGATCTTTTGTTATTTTATGTCCTTCAGGGTCATTTTAATGAATTTATACATTTTCTAACCAAAATACAAGTGTGTCAAAGTGTAAGTGAATGTGTCTAATGTTAGGTGTTAGGAAACATTTTGAAACTAGCATTCTATAGGTTCAACTTTAACATCAATAAGATCATTTTAAAAAGTGGGAGTTTTAATTATTATAAAAACTATATAATAGTTATGGCACATGTCGATACTTTAATAGTGTCCCTCTAGATCCCCAAAACTCATCTCCAAGCTCAAATAGCTTTGAAATTTCTAAAAATGGTGAGAATTGGTCCATCTCTCTCTTCACTCCTTTGGCAAGTCAACAAGGTCAACCAATTTGTAGCTAGTACAGACAAGAGGGGGAGAGTTAGGATGAATGCACTTGATGGATTAAATTAATCTCTTTTTAATTCATTTCTATGGAAATAGTTTTTGGTGTGGTGATTTTTGATTCATGAACCATCATTAAAAAATTTAGTGACTCCAAATTGCTTGCATAATCCCAATACCTTAATTTTTCTCATCTTTTACATTAGTTTATGTGAACCAATTAGTGTATGTAGGTTGGAAGATAATTTACATTCTTTTCATTTTGGTATCATATTTTTTTTCATGTGCAAGCATGAGAATATAAATAAGAGTATTTAATTGATCTAAAATTGAACACTGAATGGTCTATATAACATGATCTCTATAGCTACAAAGTTTATATCTTTCTAAGTGGATTAAAGTAAAGAATACCAATTTTTTTTCCATCCATATCAATAAAATGTGAGTTCCCAACCTTTTTTGGTCATGTAGACATTTGGTTTGAGGTCATAATGGACCTAGTCTCTCACTATCATCTATAGGCAATATACATTTTGAATGTGTATACCTCATAAGTTGAATGCCAATGATTTGAGAGAAATTAAAGTTTTACTCTAAGATCTAATAGATATCCATCATTTTCAAGGACTATAACATACTCAAAATCTCCATCATCTTTAATAAAAGTACTAAGCATTCAAAATTGTGAAACTATTACCCTCAATCAAATATTGATGGAGACCTACAAAAGTGATGAAATCATAGAAGCCTAAGACACTAAGAAGGTTGAAAGGGATCCAAGAATGAATATTTTAGGTGTAATCACAATGGTGAAGCCTCTTCAAACCTTAACTTGGGATAAAATACTTAATTTCAATGTTTTCATAGTTTAAAAAGTGTTTTGGTGGAAATGTTACCTTAAATTCTTTGAAAGGAGATTTTGTTTAACACGGTTCTATCTTATGGTGAATATGTATGAGGGATAAATAGGTCTAATGATTTCCTTCTTGTATCCTAAGACTAGTATTCATAGTTGAACATGAAAATATATATTTTGGTCAAATTAAATGTATGGTTGAATGGACCTCCAACTCAAACAATTTTCTATTGAAATCACCTAGTAAACAAGAGTATTCTCAATGCCAAAATGAACTTATAAATCCATAATGGCACAAGGGTTGTATGATCTCAAGACAAAGTGACTCTATTCAAGTGTAATATGATAATAGTATATTAAATAGATATAAATGTGAAAACATAGTGCCGAATAAATTCATCATCATGTACAAGAGTCTATTGACCTCCTTAATTGCCACCTATAGGTGACACAGTCAGAAAGTTTGTAGACTAGCCTAGGCTAGTGGGGAAAGATAATTTGAAAGGTTAAAAAAGGTATAAGGTTGGATAATACATTATAAAAATTATTAAAATATTCCAACACATATTCATGTGTTTCTAATAGTCAAGGAGATATAGAAAAAATTGGGTTTCAAACCTCAACCTACAGTTAGTCCAAGACCCTGCTTAGTCACTAGGCATGAGAAACAAGTTTTGGGATTTGGAATGTTGAGATATTTTTAGAGTTGATAAATACTTGATAATTTATATATAAATTATAAATTTCCTAATAAATCTCTCCACAATCTCAATTTATCTAGGTAAATAAGAGATATACCTTCTATTTTATTTTAGATAGAGGGTACTCTAAGAGTAAGAGAACTGCAGGTTTGGTATGTGAAGAGTGAGATGGATGAAGGGGAGATTATTGGGTAAATATTAAAGGATTTAAATAGTTTAAGTATATTTTTAAAAAAATTAAAAGTCATTACATCCATGGTAAGTACCTATAGGTGGCCATACACACAAGCACATAGTCTAGGTCTACTAAGCCTAGAACTAGCCCTAATACCTCAGGGTGATTTACTTGTTTCACATAACCACATGATCCTTAAAAACCATTTTATTACCTTTAATAGAGAGTGAAGAGTCAAAAATATCCATTAGTTTGTAGATAAATAGCCTAAATTGATCATTTTTGGCTAATTTAGTCTTAGACCTAATCAAAATGCTTAGAAGATGCTCAAGAGATATCTTTAATTGATCATAAATATATGTAATAACTACATGGTGAATCAATTAGATAGGGGTAATTGAGCAGATTCATGAACCCAATATTTTTGGAATTGGTTTAGGGGTTAGATGTCTAGCCTTTATGAATCAATGTTAAGAATCTAAGAGACATAAAAACATCTCAAAACCCTTGTGTAAGCATGATGGATAATAAATTAATGGAGATGAACTAAAAGTGGATAATTAGTCATGAAATTTACTTGAACCTATATATAATTCACCTGGGCTCCATGACATCAATTTTATCCATACTGTCACTTGTATGGATAAACTAAAATATGAGTTTCTTATAGGTTTTAATGTGTTTTGTATGTACAAAGTAGAATTGGTATATGAAATATATTGAGGGAGGTTTTTATGTACTTATTATGAATCCTTATACTCATATCTCACCCAATTTAATAATATAAACTCCTCTACTAATCTTTCATTCCAAGTAGTCTTGGACAGATAGTGAAAAGATAAGTGACTACCTAGTGAAAAGATGACAGGTCTTTTATTGGATATTTTTGAGGTATAAGTAATGGATTATAACAAAAATGGACTTTAAATATATTTCCTAACATCTCATACATGGATTTCATTGAGAAAATACAAGTCACTTAGGTGATAAGTGTGAATCTCTAGGCCTAGAAGACCAATGAGTGAATGTTAAAGAGTGAACAATAGGTGTCTATGAGAAGTCATTAGTTGAAGGGAATAAATTAAATTTAAAAATATTATTTAAAACATCCCATGACATATAACATGTGTTAAAAAATTGATAGGATAGTTTTGAACAATCAAGTAAACTCTTCATCATCAATATAGTTTCAAGAAGAACCTTGAAGTGTTTCTATGCCAACCTAAAGGATTTGTCATTTTTGTGATGTACATTTGTCTAAGGAGACCTTAATTACCCATTTAACACTCCATTATATTGAATTTTAACTATTTTTAAAGTCTTGACACTTGGCCTTTATGACCTTTCCACTTCTCTTCTTCCCTCTCCTCTCATATGCTCTATATATTCAAGCTATTTTGGCCTTTGTAAAATATTCATGCCTGGTATGGTGAAGATCTACTAGTTTGAATACTATATTTTCCTTTGAAATAAATATTTCCAATCTATTTTTTATTCCATATATTTCTTGTCTAAGTGTGTGAAGTAGTGAATAGTGGAATGAGCAGTGATAACTATCTATCATTATGTTATCTTTACTATTTCATGTTTGGCACAAGTAGTTCCCCCTCTAAAAAGTCATGTGAAGTGTATTCAAGTGTATTTATCTATCTATAAGTGTAAGTATTAGCATTAGTGTTTAAATTATGACCTCTTGTTCACTCACCTTGTTAATTACAATTCATATCATCTCCATGTTTTAAACACTTATGTTAGAGAAATCTAGGATGTCAAGACTAGTATTGTGAGTCATGTTTCATAGTACAATTATATGTTAGTCTAGTGGATATATATATATATATATATATATATATATATATATCATATCACCTCATTAAAATAGGTTAATTTTTATGTTCATTCTATCCCTTTTCATCTAAGTAATCAATTAATGTAGGTGATAAGATATTAAATACTGATATATGGAGCTAGCCCCTAAACCTAGAGGTTTACCTCTATTATAAGCAACCCATAGGCCTAGTGGTAATCTAATGTTTCACTAAATATATTGAAGCTTAAACAACCTCTCTAGTGTGTGATATTTAGTGACAATAGTTCTATCATGCTCGGTGGGACCAAAGTCCAAAAGAGTGGAAGGATTGTTGGTGTGTTCTTCCTTTTACCAACTTTCGGAAGTATTGAATCAAACACCAATGGTGACTCTGAATGCAATCATCTAGTTCTAAGTATCCCAGGTACTTGTTTTAAATTATTTTGATCATTTATTATGTTTCATGTGATTAATCAATCTGATATGGCTGGTTAAGTTGAGAATCCCCACTATGCACTCCCTTTTCAACCTTGTTATAAACCATGTTTTACCCCTCAATAGCCCTATCAAGGTTGTTATCAAACCTATAAGCCATGTCAGCCCTATGATCATCCTATTCTTTCTCCATATGAAAATGATGTTCTTGAATAACCTTATGAAGAAGAATATGGGGAAACTTATCATGGAGAGTACTAATAAGTGTAGCCATATCGATTTTATCATGATTCCCATTAGCCTTGTCATGGGGAATCAAATTATCCCATTGATTGGAAAATAAATTATTAGAAGTCAAGATATAAATTCCTACAAGATAAAGATATACAACTAATTCAATGAATTTATTCTTGCCAAAATCCCTATTATTCCCCTCATCCTACTACTTCAATTCCACCTCAAGCTAAATCATTATTGAAATTCATGCCAAACATGCTCAAATAAGAAAGGGTTTTGAAGAAATGAAATGAGTAACTTGATGTGATCCTTATTCATCTCATAGAGAAGTTGAGGAATTTAATTCAATTATTTATGAATGAATGTAAGATGGTTAAAGAATAATCCAACTATGTCATCAATGAATATTTTCTTGAAATGAGATGTTATTTTATCCAATTATGGGTAGAAATAATAGAAAGGTAGGAAAACCAAGAGCTTGAATAATAACTTACATATATTTAAGATCCCCAATAAGTCTGAGCAAAGTGAAACTCTTGTTGAAGAAGGTATCTCTCCCATTTCTCAATCCAACTTGTCATATCCCCGTGAGTTCATTCAACATTCCTCCATTCCCAAGACCATTTATGATCCATCCATCATAGCTCATACTCCCTCTCTAACCCATGAGCCTATCCATCACCTCTCCAACTCATCCTTTCTTTAAGGATAACCTATCCTATGAGAGATTAGTAAAGAAGAGAAAACTCAAGTTTCAAATTTATTAAGAAGATGACATGAGCATATATGATGAAGAGATCACCATAGAGAATCCCCTTTGTGAAGACAAGTGCAATTCAGTCTTCTTGAGTGAATAAAAATATGTTGATAGTCATTTTTTAGATGTACACAAATAATTTAGTTAATACATGAAGGAAGAGTTCATTGAGAAGGACTCCACATCTATTAAATTAGTTTATGTTCATGTGTATGAGCAAGATCTTGAACCTAAAAATGAAAAATAAAAAGAAGTTAATGCTATTGCTATGGAAAAAGATGACTTGTGGAAAAGGTTTTATGAGGTATGTATTGAATTTGAGGCCCTTCAAGGGCCTATACCTCATGTTGTTTATTTAGAATACACTCGCTAATCTACCTTGCCTCTTGATGGTGTGATACTAAAGTAAGATCTTATGCCATCTAAACTTGTTGAAGTTGTAGACAACTTTGAAGTTCATCAAGTGCTCAAGGACCAAGAGGATGAGTTTGAAGAGGTTGTGGTTATTGAAGAGAAACAAGGCAAGGATGATTGGAAGCAACATGTTGAGCTTCTCTAAGAGCTCAAATATCTTTGAAAATTTGAAGTTCATGTTTACAAATAGATTGATCAAGATTATAAATATGATAAAGAATTATTTGTAATTATAAGAATACATTACACTCCTCTTCAAGGAAGATATAATATAATCAAGAGTGAATAAGGTAGCTTTAGAAAGCAAGTGGACATAAAATAAATAAGTATTCCCTCAAGTATTTCAATCCAAGAATCATATACACTCCATGATGGTATGTCTGAGGTCATCAAAATGGGCTATCATCTCTTCAATCAATTGGAAGATCATTTCTCACTCTTTAAGGACAAAGCAAATTTATTTTGGCCTTAATTTCCCAAGAATCAAGAGGTTATTCATAGTGGATCCATTCTTAAAAATGAACCACAAGATTTATATCAATTCATGCCATTGGATATGCCAACTTACAAGGAGTTTGAATAAGGTATGTTTTTATAAGATAATGATGCAAAATTATTTGTAAAAACTTGTCAAGTCATAGTTGAAGAGTATCATGAGGAGATGTTTGAGTCAAAAGAGGAATTCAACTTCATAGGTGATGTGTTTTCATCCAATATCATTATATTTAAATTCATTCCAAATATATATGAAAACATGAATAAATTGAAGCCATCAAATCCAATGCTCAAAGCACAACATGATTTATGTATTCCTTCACTTCATAGACCAAAGAATGGTTCAAGCTTCTATTGAGAATTGTTTATATTATTGAATATTGGCATTGATGTTTTAATTTATGTCAAAGGTTGTTAATGAGGTATGTGTTCATTTAATAGTGTTTTGTTTGATTGCATCCCTAAGAGGCATGACGTTGTTTGAAAAAATTATAAGAAATGTAAGCAAGGTATAAAAGCATCAAATTATGTTTCAAGATCATTTTTCAAGGTTTTTATGTGTTTGAACCTATAATGATACTTGAGAAGGCTTGTGCATAGGATTCATAGTATTATCTATAAATTCTAGAAGAGGGCTAATTAGGTGAATAAGGATAGAGACCAGTTTGAGAAGGATAGGTGTGTGTGAAGAGCTGAAGATGAAGATCATCATTTTTTATATGAGTAACAAAGGTTTATGAAGGTGATAAAAGGTTTGAGGTGGTTTAGTTTGTTCTAAGTCATCTAAGGGGTTGGTTCCTCCTTATAAGAGGGTGCTTGCTAAAATCTAGTCAAGTTGGTACTTGACTAGTTGGGGTTGGTTCTCTAAGTGATGTTTGTGCTCTAAGTGAAGTTGGTTATTCACTAAATATTGATTTTTAACTTATAATATAATAGTATTTTCATCATCAATGGGTTTTTTTGAATCAAAATTACTGATGGCAGGGGGTGAATCAATATTTAAAACTTTCTTTTACAATCTTACTTAGGTAATCATAGATCATTTAGATAAGCATGTACATCTTAGCAATCATAATCACCAATCCAAAAGAGTGTGAAACACATGAACACACTATTTATGTGGTAAATCCTCAAGGGGAATAAAACCCATTAATGAATTAAATGGAATAAATTCTTATAAGACAAACATCAAATCTAGTGAAGCACCAACTTCACATGGAGCACTGACCTTAACTAGCTAAGTGCTAACTCAGGTAGGCTTTAGTAATCACCCACTTTTAGGGAGGCACCAACCCCCTAGATGACTAAAAACAAAATAATCCACATAAAACACTTGATCAAATTTATAATTACTTATTTATTATATAACATGTGATGATCTCCTTCCTCATCTCTTCATACATTTTATCCCTCTAAAAAATAGTCTTAGCCTTCTTTGCTCAACTATCCCTCTTCTTGACTTGATTACGTCATATGACCTTGATTATACACACACACACACACACACACACACACACACACACACACACACACACACACACACACACACACACACATGTATATATATATATATATGTATATATATATATGTATATATATCTATATGTATATATGTATATATATATATATATGTATATATATACATGTATATATATATATGTATATATGTATGTATATATATATGTATATATATATACATATATATATATATACATATATATATATATATGTATATATATATGTATATATATATAACCTATGTCAAATTTTAATTATTTTTCCTTTATATTATTATGATGGTCTTCAAGACCTTATTCTACTCTACAATATATCTTCTTGTTCACTTACACTTCACAAACCTCAATAGGCTTAAGATTACCTAGTATTTATAGAAGTAACTAACTCAAATCCTTATTATTTAAGTAATCACTATTATCCTCTTATTTTATACATGTAATCTATCTTAGGACATGTCATAGGTGTGACCTTCCTCAAATAGGCCTTATCTCTTCTTTAGATCTCATGAAGACCTAATCCCATTAGGCCTACTTAGCATACATTACCCTCTGATCTTATTGGAGAATATATAAAAACTTTAAATGGTATATAAACATAATATTCCATCCAAATATATCCATGATAATCTCATTTTTACTCCATATAATTTTTTATCTCAAACCACTACTTGGAGCACATCAATAGTATTTGTTCATATTAGGACTGTGTATACACAAAAATTCTATCTTGAACAACTGAACCAAAAACACAATATTGTCAAAAAAAAATGGAAAAAACATATAAGAAGAATAATTATGACATCAGGGTCATCAAAATATTAATTATACCTCAAAACTCAAGGCAAATGTGCTCAAACCCTTCTCTTCAAGTAACTTACTCAAAATTGCCAATTGGTCTCAAAACACAGTCATAGAACTTTGAAAATTTTACACCTATAAGAATAATATTAAGGTATTAAAATTAATTAATATGATATTTAATCATCCTTATATAAACTTATATAAAAAATATCAAAAGAAATAATGATAAATATTGGTCTTATAGACCAATTTTTTGACCTTCTCTCTCACAGACCTTACTCACTTAGACAAGCCATTTTGGAATCAATGTTCCAACCTCTTATACTAACTTAAAATATTATATATATAATTAATAGGTAAATAAATTTTAAAAAAACAAAATAATATGCATTTGAGTCTTTAGATAAGGGTAGAGAGCCTCCAAATCATCACTATAACTTGCTTACCCAAAATTGCTAGTTTATCTTGAAACATAATCATGATGAAAATGACTTTCAACACCTATGTAGAAACTTTCAGAGACTACTAATTAATTTTTAAATTAAAATCATATCATTAAGTTAATATAATATAAATAAAACATGGTCAAGTGATAACATTGGTCTTACAAACCAATCTCACAACCTTACACCTTCACTATCTTATTTGCATAAGAGGGGTCAGCTTATGACCAATATTTTTAACATATTCACTAACCTCCAAAACATCTATCCAACATGGTAATTTATTATATGTATTCAAAAAAATACCCATGAAATTTTATCCATCCCTAAGACATGATAACACATCCCTAATCTCATTCTCACTATTTGTATAAGTATGCCTTTTATCGATAGGTTAACTTGCATGACCAATTTAACACATCTAAGGTCTAGAACCTAGTTATAAACCACCATGGAAAACTGATACAAGCCTCAAGATTAAACCTCCATCAGTTTATCAACTTTGAATTGATCAACTATGCTTGTTATATCAAATTTATAAGAAACAAGGCATTTCTTATAGGGTCCATTCACTCATATGACAAACCAATACCACCTAGAGATACCTAGGAGAGTCCACTTCATTCTTAAAACATCAAAATAGGTCATCAAATCATTTTTGATCCATTTCCACCAAGATATTATATATTAGGTCAAAGTTATGATTTTAGAGAGGTTTAAACCACCTTGTAATCTTAACGATCATTCATAAAGCTTAGACCCTTATTCTAGAAACCAATTCTTAGAAATTTTATCTAGATCCCTTCCCCATATACTAGGAATATATTAGGTTCCCATGAATATGTTAAACATTCCAATGATTACTTTAAAGTTCTTCTCGAGTTGAAAATCCTTAATTCTATATATACAAAAAACCTCAAAACCAAATTCTATGCCTTCATTAAAAGTTTTGATCTTAGACTTGGCCAAATTTCTTTAAAAACATGCAATATATCTATCAATACTAATTTTTCCATGCTTACCTTGGAGACTAATCCTAATACCCCCATTAGGTCATCATCTCTCTCTTTGCTCTCTAGGCTTTTGACTTACAAGTCACATTAGGCCTTGAAATTAACCTTATATCCATTATCCATGAACTCTTCACCTCACCCACATACTTTAACACTAATTTTAATCCTTAATTAGTCTTAAAAACACTTTATTGTACCTTATTAGGTTAGGTAGGGTCTAGAACTAGTTATGTTGTATGCTAAGTCTGTAAGACTTACTCCTATAGGCTCACCTTGAAACACACCTAAGTGATCTTATTCCTCTTATAAATACTCAAAAAAACCTATAATACCTCTTATACCTCTATTAATCCATCTAATTAGGACTCCATTCTCATACCTTCACATAATATTCCTTTAATGCTATGACTAGTGTCATGACTGGGCTTTTAAAGCACTTTGAGACTTGAGACTTGATCTTTAAAGCACTTCTTGATGATTTTGTACCTTTTTATCATAAATTCAATGATAGTTATATAATATCATACTTAGGTACATAATTTTTTAAGCATACCATACATATGCTTATGATATCACTTTTCTTTTTATAACTAAGATTCTCAAGACACCTTATACTCAAGGATTAGTGCTCAAACATGCTTACCTTGACCTTGACCTATCTCTTGAAATCAACCTATTATCACTTAAACCCTACACCTAATAAATTAGAGGAATTGGTTTAATGAGACAGTGGTAAAATCCCCAATGTTATGGAACCCTTAAACTTCTTAGGATAAACCTCTGGAGTAGGATAACTTCCTTCTATTCTAAGCACACCAGTTTAAGACCAGCACACAGACCTAGAGTAGAGAGGTAAATATACCACCTAATATAAACATAAGTTTTCAAGGGAAAATAGAGGGAGAAGGTTATATATTGATAAAATAAATAAATTGTGATTCACTAAGAATATATTGAGTGCCCCTACTACCTTAATAAACACACTACAAATTTTTGAGAATGAGATAATATCACACAAACTCCACCAAGGATACTCTAAATGCATAATTATTTCATATGGAGGCATGAGAACATAGCACAACATTGAGAGATATGAAGGACATATAAATACAATGGTTACATAGACCAGAGTGTGCACAAAATATAACCTACAAGTGAGTTATAAGTTCTACACAGAGGTGTTACGAATGGACAACAATGAGAGGGGTAAATAATAACCATAAACAAAAATCAACAAACACAAATATCACATAGAATACAAGAATAATGAAGGGAGGTGAACTCAATTTTAATTACAATGAAATGTTTAGCCAATATAGGTGATCTTGGAGGGACAATTTTCATAGCATTTTTGTGCTCAAAAAGTCCTCCCTTTATAATGATAAATTTGCCTACTTCTATAGGCAATTGGAGAGCTCATGATCATTACTCACTATTACCCACTATTGGGGAATTTATAATATTTAATAATTATTTAAGAATTAGATAATATATTTCTGGGAAGTGAATGCATTTCCATGCTCTACATTCTTGGAAGTGATTCCTAGTTTTAGTAGTCACCTTTACAATAAAGTTTTTAGACTTGTCAAATAAGAACATTGATCCAAATGTAACTTTGACCAATTTAATTATACACTTATCTAATTTTAAATTAACATAATTATAAATAGTGATAATTCATATTTCCAATTCAAAAAATGGCATTGAAAATGGATCTATGGATAAAAATATATGATTAAAAAAATAACATGTAGTTTCCTAGTGGCATCAACACCTTCAAAACATGGAAAAATGGAAAGTCATACCATAATATATAATAAAAACCCATAATATATTATATTTAAATTAATATATTTAAAATACACTCAAAATGGTATTTTTATTTTTTTTAAATGATTAAAATAACCCCTGAAACCTACCCTCTGAGTGTTTTCTAATAAAAAGTTGGTTGAGTGATAAATCTTCTTAGAAAGGTCACTTTGCACCATCATAACTTTTCACTGGATACTTGTGTAGATACAAAACCATGTGAATTTACTTATCATTACATTAAGGTATAATAATTCCAATTTTCACGTAATTTTTACTTTATTTTCTCCTATTCAAATGGGATTAAAAAGTGCTCACTAGGCAGATTTGAAAACTAGAAACATAGAAAATTGGTTAAGTACAAAATCAGCTCAAAAGCCATTTTTTGTATATACATATTTCATATGTGGGAGTGAATTTTATGTGAAAATTTTACCTATTTGTTATCCCAATATTTTTATAACATAATTTTAAATTTTAATTAAATTGGACTTCATTTGGCCCTACGTAATTATGTTTGAAAAGTGTTGTGTAGGCTGATTTGGCACCTAGAACTAAATAGAAATCTATGCACTAAGTAGTTTTCATTTCTAGTATATTTTAATTTAATAATTATTTTATGTGAAAACTTTCAAAATTATATCCTCCTGATATTTGAATACCCTTATACAAGTTTTGGGGAGAAATGAGCATGATTTGGTCATGCAAAACTTGTCCCAAAAAAGTACTGCATAGGCTAATTTTGCACAGAGAGTTCTACTTTCACAACAGATCAAGGTGACTTGAAAATTAAAAATTATTGGTGACCTATATAGGAATATTTATTTCTAATCATATATTTGGTATCCTTAATCAATCCATTTGGAATGAATTTGTAGAAGCATCCAAAACTCCTCACATTCTAAAAATGCAAGACAGTTACAACCTAGATAACCTTGTGCAAGACATAATCCTTTAAAACTAAAAGTGAAACTCCAAAAAAAGGAAGTAAAATAAAACAACTATTCCATAGGCCCTTAGAGGAAGGTAGAAACTTCTAAAAATATATTTACAATGTGTGCATGGGAACTTGGAAGAAATAAAAACCTACCCTAAACTAACCAATTAAAAGTCCATTTAAACAAAGCTATTGACTAGATGTACAAAATAGCTTCCCTTTATTACTAATATAATATGTTTTACATTCTTTAGGGAAACTAACAAAATATGGAGAGGGATTGAATAGTCAAAAATTTGGTGATATACTTATCCAATTGTAAGAACATATATAAACTCACTTACCTAATCCAATTGGCTAAACATAAAATGTTTTTAGAGTTGATAGGAAAGTTAATCATTCTTTTCTTGATGTTAAATTTTATGCTCTAAATTAATCACATGTGATGGTTCCTCCTTACTGGCTTCTAGCTGAGATAGGTACTTGATAGGGAATCCTCTTGTCAAGACAAAATTTGAGCAATCATAATTTCCCCCTCTTATGTATTTTACTTCTCCATCATTCTATTAATTGGGATGCACCTACCCAAGTGATTGAGTTGGGAACACATTTAATTCCTACTATTTTTATTACTACTCATGGTTTTCCCCTTTAATAGATGATGGTTTAATGTCAATTTTTAATTAAAAGTCCTCTAGCTCATCCCAAAATAAATATTTTTCTAGTTTCTCTTCATTCTTCTACATGAGAGGCCCCATTACAACTTCATGACTGACCTCGTATTCTTCCATACTATATTAAAGCTCATTTATCCAAGAGAGTGACTCATAATCTCACCCCTATGCATTGACTTACTACTCAATCTGATCATGTTCATCCTCTTCTTTTAGTAACTTTAAAATTCCTGATTTAGTGGCACAAAGAGGGTTGCAAATGATGATTTCATCATCATTCTCACTTGAAATATCCTCCTCCTTATCCAAATGGTCTTTTCTTTCCTTCCATACAACTAATCATCCTTTGAAAAGGGAGATGGTGGGAGGGCAAGAGGTTTTAATTGGCATACAAGGAGGGGATTTTACAAGGTTGGGAATTATGAAGTCTTGATGCATTATCCAAGAAGGTTTTCATGACTATGCTTAGGGTTTTTGATTATGAATGGGGTTAGTCTCTTTCAAGGAAGAAGGGCCTATGAGACTTAGAACCTTTAAATTAGGGGATTTACATGAAAGTTTAAAGGTTTTATCTTTCTTGAAGCTAGGAAAGGGAGGAGTGGAGGTAATTATCTATGATTCAATTTATCACATCTACACAAACAACTTGTACATCTACTCTTCCTTAATTATGTTTCACCTAGCTAAGCACTCTTCTTCATATCTTCATTGTCACATCACCTCCTACTATTATGTGTAATCTTGATAAACAAGTTATTCCTACTACCTATTGTACTCCTCTCTTTCAATCTTCATTAGTTGTCTATAAAATCAAGTTGTATATCACTAATGTTTGTTTAGGGCTGATTAGGAGGGTAATAATATAGATTGGGGGAAAGGTATCCTTTTTGAGGCTAGTCATAGGTGTGAACAAGTTTCCAATAAGTCTAAATTAGGGTGGGAAGGAGGTAATTATTATGAAAATAAAGATATCCTCCTATGAGAGGGCCATTTGGAATAAAACTAGTAGCATTTTCAATCTGATATGGATGGTAGGAAGGCATAAAATATGCATTTTGATAAAGATGAGGGGAAAAGGCATATTTTCCATGATATCTTGACCTATTAGATCATTCAAATAAGGGATAATTAGGTATATATTTTCAGTAATAATCACATACAAACATATTCACTAGGTGATTACATTAATTAAAAAGAATGGAAAGGACCAAGAATATCACCTAAATCCCTATCTTTAATAATATTTAAGTTCTTGGATTGATTAAACTAGTAGATTTGATATTTGGAGTCACCATAATGTTGAATAAGCTACCCTAAATGGAAATATTCACTACATAACACACCAAAATCCTTTAATGGATGATGTAAAGATCATCAAACCATGCCCCATCAGGTGTGCCAAAAACTATTATCACTCAAACCCTACACCCACTAAATTATGAAAACTTATTTAGTGAGACAATGGAAACATCCCCAAGGTTTTGGGACCCTTTTTCTCCTTGGGATGAACCTTTAGAGTAGGCCAATTTCCTTTTATTCTAATCTCACTAGTTTAAGATCAATGCACAGACCTAAAGAGTAGAAAGGTAAATATACCACTTAATCTAAACCTAATTTTGTAAGGGAAAAGGTAAGAGAGTGATAAAATAAATAAAGGGTGATACACCAATAATAGATCAAGTTCCTCTACTACCTTAATGAACACACTATAAAAATTTTATAATGATACAATATCACACAAACTCCACCAAAGATACTCTAAATGCATAAATATTTCATATGGAGGTGTGAGAACATAACATAGTGTTTATAGGGATGAAGGCTATCCATAGACAATGCCTACATAGACCTGAGTGTGCATAGAATATGACCTATAAGTGAGTTCCAGTTTCTACATAGAGGTGTTGGGAATGGATAAAAATGAGAGGGGAAAACAATACCCACAAATAAAGATCAACAAACACAAATAACACACTAAATACAAGAATAATGAAGGGAGGTGAACTCAATTTTAATTAAAGTGTAAGGTTTAACCAATAGAGTTTCTCCTAGAGGGAAAATTTTCATAGCATTTTTGCATTCAAAAATTCTTCCCTTTACAATGATAAATCTACATGCTTATATAGGCAATTGGAGAGCTCATGGTCATTACTCACTCTCACCCACTATTAGGGTAGTTACAATATTTAAAAATTATTTTACAAGTATCTAATATATTTTTAGGAAGTAAGGACATGTCCATGCTCTACATTCTTGGAATTGATGCCTAGTTTCAATAGCCACCTTTGCATTAAAGTCTATAGACTTGTCAAATCAAAACACTACTCCAATTGTAACTTTGACCTATTTAAGTATACACTTCTCCAATTTTAAATTAACATAATTATAAAAAGAGAGAAATAAGATTTACAATAAAATAAGTTTAATTGAAAATGGATACACAAATAAAAAAATATGATTAAAAAAACACACAGTCACATTAGTACCTTTAGAACATGGAAAAATGGAAAATCATAGAATAATATATAAGCAAAACCCATCATATTTTATATCAATAGAAATATATTGAAAATAATTTCAAAAGGGTATTTTTATTTTATTTAAATGATTAAAATAACCCCTGTGATCTACCCTCTGAGTCTTTTCTAGTATAAAGTTGGCTGAGTGATAAATCTTCCCAGAAATGTCATTTCACACCATCATAACTTTCACTAGAGACTCACGTAGGTATGAGACAATGTTAATTACATTATCATGACATCAAGGTACAATCATGCCAATTTTTATGTAATTTTTAATTCATTTTATCTTATGCCAATGGGATTTAAAAGTTTTCACTAGGCAGATTTGAAAACTGGAAACACATAAAATTGGTTAAGTACAAAATCAGCTTAGAAGCCAATTTTTGTTGTTACATATTTCACACATGGGAGTGACTTTTTGTTGAAAAATTTACTTAAATATTATCCCCAAATTTTTATACCATCCTATTAAATTTTAAGGTAATTTAACTTTATTTATCCTATGTAATGGTGTTTGAAAGGTGTTGTGTAGGCTAATTTGGCACCTAGAAATACATAGAAATTTGTGCACTAGGAAGTTTTCATGGATACATATCTTTCAAGTGAATAATTATTTTATGAAAACAATTTCACCATTTTATTCCCCTAAAATTTTAATACCATTATTTAAAAAATTGGGAAAAATGAGAATGATTTAGTCATGCAAAACTTATCCCAAAAAGCACTGTGCAGGCTAATTTTACATAGAGAGTTCTACTTTCACAATGGATCAAGGTGACTTGAAGAGTTAACACAAATTTTATAGGAATAATTATGTTTCCTTAAAATTATATCCTATCACATGGTTCATATCTCAAAATATACTCGTTTGCATCTTAACCTTGGCATCAATGATATCATCCTTGACCTTGACATCATTCTTTACCTTAACATCAATGCTGAAACTTCTTAATAGATTTTCTTCCCCTTAAGGTATTAACACTAAAATAATATTTTTATGTGTTATGTTATTATCTTATTCTCATGGATATTAATGTATTTGTATCTTACTAAATTTTTTTATAATGCATGAATGATAAGGTAAATATTGTAAAAGTTTTAAGACTAATTAATCCCCCCCTCACAGTCATTATGCTTCCAATAATTGGTATCAAAACCTAGTCCTTTGAGGAAACTATAATAGATTTAATGTGTTCCTAAGAATCACATTAATGTATTGTGATCAATAAGACTAAGATAACATGTATGATGAAGAAGTCTACTATGACAAGGAAGAATAAAAATATGAATTAGACCTTGAAGTTGAGATCATAAGTACACTTGATGATTTGAAACATCAAAATATGACTATTAAATATCTTAGGAGCTAGTAAAAAGAGGTAAACACAAGGTGTAAGTAAAAGGAAATTAAGTATGACTATTTGAAGATAGATTTAGATTCCTTGAAGGTAGATCATGAATAATTCATTGACAACTTTAACAAGTTTGAGAAAGAGCATGAGAAGTGAGAATAAGTCAAGAGTATGAACCTAAAAATATCAATCAGACAACCCAATTCTATAAATGATAAGACAACATAGAATCATGATAATTATATAAATTTTTTTTCTACATCTGTCATAATATAAGACACATTTCAATACTCTACTCTAATATATTTATAAGGTCCACAAAATTCAATAAGACATATGAAGCTCCTAGAATGCATAACAAGGATCAAACATTGGTATGGAAGCCAAATCAAATTAGGATGGATCAGATTAAGCTCAAGAATTAAGATGGACTATTTTACAAGGAGGAACAAAATACCAAAGAGGACTTTATGCTAGTTGAGATTACCTTTCACATTCAATATGAAGGCTTGAAATGGTATATTGATAGTGGTTGATCAAGCTACATGATAGGAGATAGAAATAAGTTTATCTCTTTGAATAAGAATGCTATAATAATAGTGAGGTTTGGAGACAACACAACTACCAATATAGTTGGCAAGGGTATATTGAGTTTGGATAATGGAAATACCAAGACACAAAATGAGTCATATGTGGAAGGTCTAAAACATAACCTAATTTATGTGAGTTAAATTTTCAATCAAGGACACACACTAACCTTTCATGAGAAAGGGTGTGAGATAAAGATATCCAAATTAAGAAGGCTTATTGTTAGTGCTAAGAGGACTGAAAACAATTTATATGTATTGAATGAGATCAATAAGGAGAGATGTTTCATCACTAGGATAGATGAAATTTGGCTATGGCATGTAAGGCTAGGTCACCTAATTTTTGATAACCTAGTCAGGATTATCAAAAACAAGTCTATGAAGAACATGCCTAAGATCATCAAACCTACAAAAAATACTTTGCAAGGCATGTCAACATGGTAATCAGACTAGAATAATGTTTAAGTCCAAGGAGTACTCTATTATAAGACCCTTGGAGTTAATCCACACTACTCTCTGTGGGCCTACAAGAATTAAAATAATTCAAGAGGATAAATACTTCATGTTGATTAGTGATGATTACACAATAATTACTTGGATTGAATTCTTGAAAGAGAAATTAGAATCTCTTAACAAGTTCAAGGAATTCAAGGCTTTTATTGAGAATAAGAAGAATGGTAATATCAAGTACCTAAGATCTAATAGAGGAGGAGAGTTTTGGTTCAATGATTTTTATGACTTATATGAGGTTAATGGAATAAATAGATAATTCTTAGCAGCTAGGACACCTCAGTAGAATGGGCTAGTGGAAAGGAATAATAAGATAATTTAAGAGATGGATAGAACTATGTTGAATGAATCTATATTTTTTGATGGATATTGGAGAGAGGAAATAAAAATTGATGTATAAATTTTAAATATGGGAAAGATAAGGACTAATGGTATCAATACTCCTTATGAGCTATGGAAGGGTAAAACTATAAATATAAAGAACTTTAGAGTGTTTGGGAGAAAATGTTTCATCAAAAGAAATGATGAAGACTTGGGTACATTTGACTCTAAATCTGATGAAGGCATATTCTTAGGATACTCATCAATGAGCTCAACCTATATATGTTATAACAAGAGACTACAAAAGATAGTGGAAAGCATCAATGTGAGTATTGATGAGACAAAGACATTTCACTCATATTCAAAAAAACCTTTATAGAATATTGAATTCAAAAATGAAGAGGAGACTATAGATGTTGATGAGGAAGAAGAAGAAGTTTAAGAGAGATAGGATTAAAAAGGACCCTCAAGAAAGATTCAAAGAGACCACCTTGAATCTCAAATAATTGGTAATAAGAATGTAGGTATGCAAACTAGGAGAAGACTAGTAAATAGTCTAAATCAAGAGAATGCTCTATTATCCAAGATTAAACCTAATATTCTTATATAAACAATCAAAGAATTTTTTTGGATAGAAGCTATGAATGAGGAACTAGACCAAATAGAAAAGAATGAAACTTAGGAATTAGTTTCTAGACCAAAAGACAAGAATGTCATTGGCACAAAATGGGTGTTTAGAAACAAGTTGAATGAACATGGAGAATTCACTATGAATAAGTATAGATTATTATGCAAGATATATACATAAGTTGAAGGGGTAGACTTTGAGGAAACCTTTGCACTAGTAACAAGATTAGAGGCCATTAGATTGTTTCTAGAGTATGAAGGATTTAAAGGATTAAAGTTATACCATGTAGATGCCAAATCTACCTTGTTAAATGGAAATTTTGAAGAATAAGTGTACATTGAGAAACCTAAAGGGTTATCACTATCAAAAGACAAAGACTATGTTTTCATACTAAATAAATATCCTTATGGTATAAATCAAGATCCTAAATTTTGGTATGTGAGGTTAGATAAGTATATATTAGATCAAAGGTTCAAAAGAGGAGTTGTAGATAGTAATTTATACATCAAGATAGAATATGACCATCATTCGATAGTATTTTTCTATGTGGATGACATCATCTTTGGTGTAAATAATGAAAACATGACAAATGCCTTTGTAGAGGTGATGAAGAAATAATTTGAGATGTCTATTCTAGGAAAACTATCATTTTTTCTTGAGTTTCAAGTCACTCAATATGAAAAAGGTATACTCATCTCACTAGCCAAGTACATAAGAGAGATGTTGAAGAAGTTTAAGACGGAGAATTATAAGGTAGTTAGTACACCCATGATCATAGGATATAAGTTAAGAAAGGAATATGAGTATTTAGATGTCATTCAGATGTCATATAGGTCAATGATTGGAAGTTTTTTGTACCCCATTTCCTTTAGACCTAACATCATGTAAGAAATAGGTCTCATGGGAAGGTTTTAAGTAGATCTAAAGGAAAATCATATGTAAGAAGTCAAAAGGATACTTAGGTATATCAAGGGGACTATGGATTATGTATTTTGGTATCCAAGAAGTAAGGATTTTAATTTAATAGCCTACACATATGTAGATTGGGAAAGAAGTATCAATTATAGGAAGAGTACTAGTGGAGGAGACTTCTTCCTAGGTGGGTTACTAGTATCATGGATAAGCAGGAAGAAACCATTAGTATCTTTGTCCACTTGTGAGTCTGAGTACTTTGTAGTAACTTCATGTTGCACTTAGGTTCTATGGATGAGATAGACTCTAAAAGAATACAAGGTGGAGTATGATGGTCCTATCCCTATCTATTATTACAATACAAGTACTATAAACATCTCAAAGAAACTTATCATGCACTCAAAGACCAAACACATTCCCATTAGGTATCATTTTTTAAGAAATTAGGTAAGTGAAAAAAGTGTCAAACTTGAATATGTTTCTACATGTGATCAGATGAAGACATCTTGACCAAACCACTTCTAAAGGCAACTTTTTAATGCCTAAGATAGGAATTGGGTATAATTCCTACCACTATCAATCACTGAAGAATACAATTACTTATAAGGAGATAATCATGCTCATTAGATCCAATAAAAAATGAGTTATTATAAGAAGTTATGTGTGGATATAGGGGGATCATGTTTTTTTTATCTCTCATAATCTCATAGTTATGTGTGTTGAGTATTTTTTATTTCAAGTTATGTGATTCAAGGAATTGAAGACTTCACTTTGTCATTTATATCAAATAGGGAGAAAGACTAGAATGAGAAGACAAGGATTTTTAGTGTTCAATATGGTTTTCCATCAATGACAAAGGGGGATATTATTAAGCATTGTTTCTATTGTTAAGGCTTATCATTGATGCTATCATTAATATCAAAGGTTATTCATGAGGTATGTGGTCATTGAACAATGTTTTGTCTAATTGCATCCTTAAGAGGCATTACATTGTTTTAAAAAATTATATGGCATGTAATCAAGGTATATAAGCATGAAATGATGTTTTAAGATTAGTTATCAAGGTTTTAAAGTGTTTGAACCTGGTAGGAGACTTGAGAAGGCTTGTGCATAGAATGCCTAGTCTTGTGTATAAAGGATCATGGTGGCCTAGTGAGATGAATTCATAAAGTAATAAGAGGCTTTATGATTTTTTTAAGCATTCATATGAGTCATTATATCACTAATGAGTGTCTTATAATAATCTTTAAGGGGTATGACCTATAGACCTAACATGCAACTAGACTAGTTATAGCCTCTACTTGACCTAATGAGGGGTCATGAGGTGTTTTCAAGACCTATTAAGGATGAAAAATAGTGTTAGAGAATGTGAAAATTTTCCTAAGTATGTGACTAAGGTGGAGAGTGCATGAATAGTGGTTATAAGGTTAGTTTTAAGGCCTAATGTGACTTGTAGGTTAAAAGCCTAAAGAACAAAGATAGAGATGGTTACCTAATGGGGTACCAAGATCAGTTTCCAAGGTAATAATGAGCATGTGAAAATTTTTAGTGGTGTGATATGTTGTTCCAGGTGTGTTGACTAAGTCTAAGGTTAAAGTGTGTAAGAAAAGGCAAGAAAAAGTGTTTCAAGGTCTCTCAAGTACACAAAATGAAGGGTTCTTAACATGAACATGAATTTCATATGTTCATTGGTATGTGTAACCTATACATGAACCTACTATATTCATGGTATATGGATAATATTCCTATATAAAATTTACAAGAATTGGTTTCTAGAATAAGAGGATAAGATTTATGAATGATCCTTAAGATTGTAAGATGGTTTAAACCTATCTAAAACCCTAACTTTGACTTGATATGAAGATATTTATGTAAATGTATCATAATTGATTGTATGACCTATTTTGATGATTATATCATGTAGTGGACTCTCCGAGGTACCTCCAGGTGGAATTGGTTTGTCATGTGAGTGAGTGGACCCAATAGAAAAGGCCTTATTTCTCAAAGATGTGTTGTAGTAGTCAGAGTTGAGCAAGTAAAATTTGATAAATGGATGAAAGTTGAATCTTGAGAATTTTTTGAGTTTTAAATGGTGGTTTATAATTAGGTTATATACCTTATATGTGATAAAATAGTCATAAAATTTGATCTATCACTAAAAGGCCTAATGGTGTAGATAGTGAGAAAAACTGGATAGAAGTGAGAATGGAATTAGGGATGTGTTGTCATGGATTAGGAATGGATCCAAATGAATGGGATTATTTTTAAATATTTTTAATAAATTTAAATATTTGATATACAATTTTTAGATGATTTTATATAGCAAAAATTTTCTCTCAAATTGACTTATCTAACTTAGTAAGGTTTGTGTACAGTGAAGTCATGAGATTGGTCTATAAGACCAATATTGATATTAGATATTATAATATAATTTTTTTAATTTGTTATTAATATATTTGAGGATCATAAAAATAAAATTTAATTCTATTAAAATTATTCTATAGGTATTTTAGGTCATTGTTTTCATGATTGTGTTTTAAAACTTACTGGCAGCTCTAAATGGGCTACTTGTAGAGAATGGTTTGAGTAATTTTTCCTTGATTTTTGAGGTATAATTCACATTATGATGACTATTAATTCATTAATATTCTATGTATATTATTTTTTTCCATTGTTTTTCAATAATATTGTGTTTTTGGTTTAGTTGTTCAAGACAAACTTTCTGGGTATGCACATGCTTAATTATGAATAGTGTTAATGGTGTGGTTCAAGTGGTGGTTAGAGATAAAAGTTTTCAAGGACATAAAATGAGGTTGGTACAGGTATATTAAAGTTAAATTTGATATTTTCATACCATGTGATAATTTTGAGAGTGTTCTAATTTGTTCAAAGGGTAACATGTAATAATGAAGGCCCAATTAAATTAGGTCTCTTTAAGGCCTAAAAGGGGTTTTGGTCCTATATGCTATGACTAAAATAACTGGTCAAATGGGTATGGCCTATCAATAGGTGTATGAGCAAGATCCTAGGATAAGAATAAGGACTAGTAGGCTTAATTGTCTAGAGTGAGAGTGTGTGTGTTGAAGCGAATGAGATATAAATTTGAAGATATTAAGAAGGTATTTTATAAAATTAGTAGGGTAAAAATATATGATCATGAAGATATGATAGGGGTATTATAGATGATTATCAAGGTCATATGACCTAACCAAGTCAAGAAGAGGATTAATTGAGTAAAGAAGGATAGAGACTAGTTTGAGAAGGGTGGGTCTATGTGAAGAGATAAATAGTAAGATCATAATATGTTGTATTAGTAATAAATGGCTATGAATTTGATCAAAATTTTGAGTTTTTTGAGTTGGTTCTGAGTCATCTATGGGGTTGGTGCCTCCATATAAGTGGGTGCTCACTAAAGCCTAATCAAGTTGGTATTTGACTAGTTGGGATTGGTGTTCCAAGTGAAGTTAGTGCTTCACTAAATATTGATGTTTAAATTATAGGATAGTATTGAATTTTCATAATTAGTTATTTTATTCTTTTTTAGAGTTTCCCACTCAAATAAGTGTTTTATGTGTTATGTTCTTCTCTCATGCTCATGGCTCTTAATGTGTTTCTAGCTTACTATATTATTTTGATAGTACATGAATGATAAGGTAAATATTGTAAAATTTTGAAGACAAATTAACCCCATACCTCTTATTAATTTGTATTCCAAAATATTTCCTTTTGATCCATGTGTAAGTGTTATATTTAGGTTAGTTTGTGCATAAGTTAATTTGTTTGAGTTATGTGTGTTTTTCTTAAGTGTTCATGAGAGCACATGTGTATTTTCTTTGACATCTTGTCATGTGTGTCTATTTACGTGTTTTTTGGTGTGATTTTGTGATATTTTAAAAGGCATTTTATTTTTAAATGTGGTGTATAGGTAAATCCATAGCCCAATGGATAGGAGAAGGCAACTAGTCTTTATCATAGCAAGATTGTTACCCCTAGGAAATATCAAAAATGTTGACTAATTTGAACCCTTGGTAGAATAAGTCAACCACATATGTATTTAAATATTTAATAGTGTCTCATAGGTTGTAAAATATGCACCATGTTATTATATAGGGTCATATAACATAATTTATCTTTGTCACATTTGTCTAGGTTAATCTTATGTCATTTTATGTCCTATTGGTTCATTTTAATGAAGTTTTATGGTTTATAACCAAAATAAAAGTGTGTAAAAGTGTAATTGAATGATTTTTATGTTATTTAGGTGTCAATAACACTTTTAAAACTATAATTCTAAAGTTTCAATGTTAAAATCAAGAAGATCAATTGAAAAATTGAGTGTTTCAATTATTGTACAGACTATACAATAGTTATTACATGTGTGGCTACTTTATTAGTTTCCCTTTATATCCCCAAAAATTATCTCCAATCTTATATGGATTTTAAAATTCCAAATATGGTGAAAATTGGCCCATCTCTCTCTTTACTCCCTTTAGCTAGTCAACAAGATCAATCCATTTGTAGATGGTATGGAAAGAAGGGGTAGAGTTAGGATAAATGAAATTGGTGGATGAAATTAATATCTTTGTTATTAATTTCCATGGAAATAGTTTCTAGTGTGGTGGTTTGTGATTCATGAACCATCACTAAGAATGTTAGTTATTCTAACCTACTTGTATAACCCCAACGTGTCAATTTTTCTCATATTTTACATTGGTTTATGTGAACCAATTGGTGTATGTGGGTTGTTAGAGAATTTACATTATTTTCATATTGGTTTAAATTTTTTTTTCCATGTGAAACCATAAGGAGATAAAAATACTATCTCATTGAGATAGAAGTGAACCCTTAATGGTCTATAGAATAGGATTTCCATAGTTACAAAGTTCATATCTCTATAAGTGGGTTAGATTAAATGATAACAAGTAATTTTCCATGAATATAAATGAAATGTGAGTTCCCAACCTCATTTGGCCATGCATACCTCTAGTTTGAGGTAATAATAGACCTAGTTTATCATTTTCATCTATAGACAATATGCATTTTGAGTGTGTATACCTTAGAAGTTGAATGTCAATGATTTGAGAGAAAGTCAAGTTGTACACTAATATTTGATATATATCAATCATTTTCAAGGAATAAACATAATAAAATTATCCATCATCTTCAAGAAAAGGATTATGCATTTAAAACTATGAAACTATTGCCCTCACTCAAATATGGATGGAGACCTATAGAAGTGAAAAAATCATAAAACCTTGAGACACTATGAAGGTTGAAATAGATCCAAGAATGGAGATTTTAGGTCTAATAAAAATATAGGGTTCATATCAACTTATTTAAATGATTAATCCTCTTAAAACCTTATCTTAGGATAAAGTACTTGAGTTTAATGTTTACAGAGTTTGAAAATTTGTTTGGTGTAAATGTTAGCTTAACTTCTTCAAAAGGAGATTTTTTTAACACAATGTTATCTTAGTATGAATATCTATGATGTATAAATATGTATGATGATTTAATTGTTATAGCCTAAGCGTCAGATTCATAGTTGAACATGAAAAGAGATACTTTGATTAAAGGAAATGAATGATTAATTGTAACTTCAACTCAAACATGTTTTCATTCAAAGCACCCAACAAACAATAGTATTATTGAGGCCATAATGAACTTTTAATGGAATAGTGGAACAAAGGTTGCATGATCTCAAGATAAAGTGAATCTATTCAAGTAAAGGATGATATTATTATCTTAGATATAATATAAAGTCATAAAAATAGTTCTTAAGTAATTCATCATCAATTTCATGAGTCTATTGACCTCCTTAATTTTCACCTACATGTGACACATTTAAAAAGTCTATAAACTAGCCTAGGCTTATGGGGGAAGATGGTTTGAAAGGTTATAGAAGGTATAAGGTGGGTGAATAAAATAGAACCATTATTATAATTTTTCAAAAAATATTCATGTCTTTCTAATATGCAAGGATATAGAGAAAAAATTGGGTTTCAAACCTCAACCTATAGTTAATCCAAAATCCTACATAGTCACTAGATTTGAGAAACTAGTTTTGGGATTTGGAGTGTTGAGAGATTTATAGCAGTGATAAAGTCTTGATAATTTTTATAGAAGGTAATAATGAATTAATAAATCTCTATAAAATATTATTTTGGATATTAAAATAGTGTATATTCCCTCTATTTTATCTCAGATAGAGGGCACTCCAAGAGTAAGAGAACTATAGGTTTGGTATGTGAAGAGTGAGATGAATGAAGGGAAGAGTCTTGGATGAATATGAAAGGACATATATATTTTAAGTAGAGGTGAATTTTTTTTTAAATTAATTACATCTATGGTAATTACCTACAGGTGGTCATACACATAAGCACACAGTCTAGATTTGCTAGGCCTAGAACTAGGACTAAACCCTCAGGGTGCTTTACTTGTTTCACATAGCCACATGATCCTTCCAAACCATTTTATGACATTTATAAGAGATTAAATATAAAAAATATACATTATGTTGAATATAAATATCCCAAATTGATCATTTTGTCCTGATTTGGTCTTAGACATACTCAAAATGCCTAAAAGGAGCCTAAGATCCATCCTCAATTGCTCATAACTATATGGATTGACTACATGGTGACTTAAGTAGATAGGGGTACTTTAGGATTTTCATTAACTCAATATTTGTGTAATTTGTGTTAGCACAAAATTTCACTCCTTATAGGATGTTTTTCAAACCTACTATAATATTTGGACAACATTGGAATACCTCTAGGCTTGTGGGTTACCTATAATAGAGGTAGACCTCTAGGTTTAAGGGTTAGCTCCCTAAATTCAAATTGAAGTATTTATCACGTAAAATTTTATATAAGCTTTCATGAAAGTAATATATTATAATAAGGTGATACAACATTAATATCTCCACAAGATCATACTTCTTACACTGAAAAACATTACCTATAACACTAGCTTCAAAGTCCTAAGATATTATAACATTAGTATTTCAAATATGGACATGATATGCATGATAAAACTCAATTTAATTGGACCATAATTTATATTATATAAACTAAGGACACTTTTAAACTTTAAGGGAGACAAACACACTAGCTACACTCCATATGACCTGTTAGAATGTGAACTTCTTCTACTAAACATGAAAGGATAAAGAGAAGCAAGTATAGAAGCTTATCACTAGACCTCACCATACATAACTTAACATGATTATACAAGATTTTTATAAACTCAAAAATATATTTAATATATTATTCAAAGGAAAATTACAACTTCAAACTAGCAAGGTTTCTCCATACATGGTGTGGAATTAGTAAACAAGAGCTAAAATGGTTAGTACTTATAGAATATGTGAGAGGAGAGAGAGAAGTAGAGCTCAAGGGTCATAATTCCACTTTTAAAAGAATGAGAACTATTTATTTTATATAATATTAGAGTATTAAATATACCATGAAAGGTCTCCTTGGATAAATTTCCCCCTAAGGCATGGAACTTCAATACTGGTGTAGGACCCTTCAACTAGCTTCTTGGAAACTATCTTCATCATTGACTTCTATTGAGCACCCCACAAAAAATAGGAAAAATTTCCACATATTAAATATGATGAGGGGGTTAATAAATAAATAAATAAATATATATATATATATATATATATATATATATATATATATATATATATAATTCATTAGATTTGTCCCTACACACTGATCTTATTTTAGACAAGTGTTCTCACTACCTATAGTCACCATCATCCCTTTTTCACTCATTCCTCACACTTGTCATTCAAGTGACCTTAGATTTTATAATATAATCCATAAATTGTGTGTTATGACATTTATAAAGAGTTATATTATCCCTAAATCCATTATTTAGACCTTAAAAGGCCTCCCAATTAGACTTATCACCTTCTCACTTGATGATCACCTTCCATTCACTATGCAAGTTTGGACTGCCTAAAGTGAAGGAAAAAGTAAAGGTACTTGTGTGACTTATTAAAGAAATAAATGATAATTATGGGTTATATTAGGTCCTAATTGGTATTCCAAAGTTATTCTCATATTTCAAATATCCCTTGAACTTGAAAAACATTAAAAACTATCAAGAAAACAAATTTTGTACCATGTTCATATAGATAGGGTACAATCCAACTTTATGGGAAGGAGATTTGGGGAGTCATATTCAAGTAAAAAAGTTTTCAAATTCATAACAACTCATTTTTATGCCTTTTCTTTGTTTTTTCTATTGTGTCATTAGCAAGGGTTTTGGAGGGTTTAAACTAGTTTTGACCTTTAGCATTTATTCATGAAAGTCTATCATTTAATCCTTAGAAAAATTATAGTATAAACTTTTTTATAACCTATTAAACATCTAAAAACTCCTTAGATACCCATTATAAAAAAATTTATTGGTGTGAGCTTCCAACGATGCCTTCTCAAGCTCTTCCCTATATTTTATGCACCTTAAGTTGTTATTAAGCCAAGAAATGACCTTCTCATGACTCTCTCTAAAAAATAAAGGTTTAAACTAACCTTATAACTCCCCATGAAGGTAATCTAATTACTTTTGAGGATTATATATCCATATAAAATTTATTATCCCTCCAATTGGGCTTTAGGCCTAGTCAAGGCCTAGTAGGCCTAAATGTACCTTTGTGGGTTTAGGCCACCATGTTTGGAATCTAACACCTATGAGGCCTTATTAATTTTCATTCATGTTAACCAAAAATATTAAACCTATCCTTGAAATTTTATAAGCCTCCTTGAGACATCCCCTTATCATTTTCATACTAAGCCTATAGGTTGTATCTCTTTAGGAGTACCCTCTATTTGAGATAGAATAGAGGACACTTCCCCTATTATCTCAAGAAAAATAAGGATATTAGAGGTTTTTGAAAGTCATGAGGACCCTATAAAAATAACTTTAAGTTTAAATAATACTCCTACCACTTACAAACCACATAAAACCCAAGATAATCTTTTGTAGCACTATGTACAAGATTGGTGTGTTGACTGTAGGTTGTTATGTTGAAACCCTCCATGCTTTATTTTCCTTTGTATTTATAATCTCATAAGATGGTCATCATAATTTTTGGAGTAACTCCAAAAAATTTCACCATCCTAACCTTTGGAAAACTCTTCAATGTATACCTTCCACTTTGATAGGCCTAGTTAGAAAGTTATGTGACTGTGTTATTTGCTCAAAAAATGGCATAATTATATGTGTATAATGAAATATTAAACCTTATATCATGTTTAAAATATTCCCTTGAATTTATAAATGTCACTTACAACTCATTTAAACTCACTTAACTCTTAAATATCTGTAACAACATCAAATTTCCATATACTAGTGCACTGTCACACTACAATCAAATTGTAGGTGACCCTTTTGAGGGAAAGGATACACTTGTAGGTTGTGATATTAGTTTATACCCTATACTTCCACTCCTCTCAATGTTATTTGAATCACTAGTTCCATTTATATTCTAAGGAAGTATTTTTATGTAAATTTATGCCTCCATTAGGTTTTATATCACTATAAAGCCATTTGGAGTCAAAATTTTGTAGATAACACTATCATCTAGAGTGAGAGAATGTTCAAGATGAAGGTGTAATTTACACTACTTAAGACCAAACACTCAGTCTCTTTAGTCAAGGCCTCACTCTTTGGTATGAAATCTATGATGAAACACTTAGGATTTAGTAGACCTTATCTTACCATGAAAGGATCAACAATAAGGCATGCTCCCTATTTTAAAGTCTTTAAGGAAATGAATCCTTGAAACAACCTTCTTAACTTATGGTGGGATAGAAAAGGTTTGTTTGTCACTTCATGGTTCCTTAATTATTACTATGGTGCTCTCCATATTTCAAGACCTTAATGAAGATGCAAAAAAACTTCAAACACCTCATATCAATTGTTCACCCCTTATTAGGACACTTGGAGGTGTATATGCAGTACACAAGGTAATGGAGATGGGATATGGACAATATGCATAATGGATAGACCTATAATCAATATTAAACCTTATATCAATAGTCAAATTTATATTTTCCATCTTGAAGGACTTCAAACTAGTTTCAATGTCTTCAAATTGATCCTTTCTAATGTGATTAGTCTTTTGTAGGGCACATGTAGGTGTACATTAGTAGTATATGTGATTATGAAAGGATGATACAAGACCATGTACATGATGAATTAGTTTTTTTAACCATTATAAAACCATTTTAATTATTCAAACTTGATTTCCAAAACCTCAGGGATCCTCTCACCAATTCACCATGACTATGTAAGGAGACTAATGACTACCTGCAAGTGGATGTTGTAGGAAAGTTGGTTGTGTACTATACATGACTATGTTATTTCTTAATATATGATGTTGATACCATATCTTCACAAGAAGGGACTTCTCACCATGAAGTGAAAGATCAAATCACAAAATTTCAACTTGTATTTTCATTTATATGAAGGTTAAACTGAGATCCAATCTCTTGTAACTGATGAAACTATCTATAGACTCCATAGTGTCTCTCAACTAGAAATTTGATATTTTTGTACTCCTATTTCATCCCACATGTGAAAATCATGTCAATAATAATGTGAAGAGGAATTTCATGCTCTTGAGGACCATGTAAAGTACTTAGTTTATATGGATTATCTCTAACAAAGAGAAACATGTAGGGTATGGGGGATAAACATGCAAAAAGAGGCAGTCAAATTCTAAATATTGATTCATAAATAAAAAATAGTCAATACTTGAAATACTACCATAAAATGAAAGTGGAATTAATTTATCAACATCCCTCAAAATAATTTGACCCAATTCATCTTCTATTGGTTGTACCATGAGAAAACTTATTGACCAATTTTGTAAGCCAAGAAGAGTGATGAAGGAACAAAATGGTTTTGGGCTAATTTAAAGACTTTAAAATTAGATAAAACATATAAGTGAACTCATGGAAGATTAATATTCATTTCACAACCTTCCACATATGCTAAAACACTTGCATAGGTCTTAAAACTACCAAAACTTCTTATTTTCTAAATGTTTTCTTAAGTTAAGTTAGGAACCTACATATTTTCAATTATATTATACTACCTATGATATTATTCTAACATATAAGACGTTTAAAGTAATATTAATACACTTTTCTACCTAGGAAAATTGTACAAACTTCATTAATGGCTCAAATAGTGACCTTAAGGATGACATAAGACACATAGGGCTCAAAGGTGACCATCACAAATCTAATGACATATTAAATAGAATTTTTAGGGCCATTACAGATCATATTACATCATATAAGACCCATAATATACCCATATATAAGTTTTTAACTATAGGGGGTTGACCTATTTTGACTTGCAGTTAAAATAGTCAATAATTGGTTTAAGGGTTGGATGTCTAACCTTTATGAATAAACATTAAGAAAATAAGAGACCTAAATCCCTCTCAAAATCATCATGAAAACTCAAAGGATAATAAATTAATGGATATTCAGATAAAAGTGTCTAATTGGATATGAAAGTGACCTGAACCTATCTAGAATCCACCTAGGATCCATGGCATCTATTTATCGATACTATCACTTGTATCGACAGACTAAAATATGAGTTTATTTTAGGTTTTGATTTTTTTTTAGGTACATAGGATAGTTTGTAGATAAAATAAATTGAAGGAGGTATGTATGGAATTATTATAATTCCATATACTCATCTCTCACCCAAGTGAAGCATAGAAACTCCTCTGCTAACATTTTCATTGGAGGCAGTCTTAGACAAATAGAGAAAAGATAAGTGACTTTTTAGTGAGAAGATGAGAGGTTTGATATTGGATATTTTTGAGTTATAACTAATGAAGTATAATACAAAGGGACTTTTAATATATTTCCTAACATCTCTTCCATGGATTTCCTTGAGCAACTACAAGTCACTTAGGTGACAAGTGTGAAGGTCTATGCCTAGAAGACCAATGAATGATTGTTAAAGAGTGATCAAAAAGTGTCCATGAGAAGTCATAAATTAAAGGTCATAAATGAAGGTTACAAATATTTTTTCCAACCTAAAATTAAATATAACATGTATTAACAACTTCCTATGATAGTTTTGAATAATCAAGTAAACTCTTCATCATCAAGATAGTTTCAAGAAGAACCATGGAGTGTTTCTACACCAACCTGAAGGATTTGTCATGTTTATGATGTAAATTTTTCCAAGGAGACCTTCATTACCTATTTCCCACTCCATTATCTTTAATTTTAACTATTTTCCAATTCTTTACACTTAACCTTGTGACCTTTCAACTTTCTTCTTCTTTCTCCTCTCGTATGCTCTATATATATTTAAGTCATTTTAGCCTATGTTAAAAATCCACACCTGGTATGGTGAAGCCATTCTCATTTGAATATTTTGTTTTCCTTTGAAATAAATATTTTAAATATTTTTTTGAGTTCATATCTTTCTTATCTAAGTGTTTGAAGTAGTGAATAGTGGAATGACAAGTGATAAATATCTATCCTTGTGTTCTCTTTACTCTTTCATGTTTGGTGCAAAAAATTCCCCCTCTAACAGGTCACATGAAGTGTAGTCAAATTTATTTTTATATCTCTAAGTGTAAGGAGTATAAATAGTGTCTACAATCTAACATCTTGTTCACTCACCTTGAAAAGTATAATGCATATCATCTCCATGTTTGAAACACTTATGTTAGAGCAATATAGGATGTTGAGACTAGTATTGTGAGTCATGTTTCATAGTGAATTTTTTTGGTAGTCTAGTGGATATCTATACGGTGTATCACCTCATTATCATAGGTTACTTTTTATTTTCCTTATATCCATTTTCATCCAATCAAGAAATTAGTGTAGGTGATAAGATATTAAATACTAATCTATGGAGTTAACCCTTAAACCTAGAGGTTTACCTCTATTATAGGCAACCCATAGGCCTAGAGGTAATCCAATGTTTCACTCGATTAGATAAGTATTGAACAAACTCTCTAGGGTGAGAGATTGAGTGACAATAGTTACACTATTTTTCTATTTTTCACACACTACCAAATCACATAATATTCAAAATGCATTTAAACTCTTGTCTTCCTAAGGCCTACCTACTTAGATTTCATCATCAAGGGGTAAGTTGAACTTATTTTCTAGCCAAGTATAAATACATGGTTAATGGTATATATTGAGAAAGCACCTAACACCCTTATCATTTCAAGATTGTGAAGTGAGGGGGTTGTCCCTAATACCAATCTAGTACCATTGCCAACATAGATCTCTTTCATCATAATTGTCCTAAAACCATCCATAGATTGCTTTCTAGTTCCCTATTTTCATCCAAATTTCCTATCACACTCAAATCAATACTTTATATAACAATATAATAACACTTAGGATAACTAATTAGTTAGCATTTACTTTTAAGTTTATTGATTTTTCTCTAATCATTGAGTTTTGTATTGTAAAAAGTTGCATTAGCTAGTGTTGGTGCAAGGTTTTATGTTGTGTTTCCTAATTGGATCACTCACATTGATCCAATTATTTGTGTGTTTAATTTCACTTTATGCATCACTTATATTTTAAAAGTTTACCCTATTTTAGAACACTATGATTTTAGTCAATATAGTCTCTTATAGACTCTTTCTTTCTTCCTACCAATAGTACACAGTTAACCAACATGACTATGTCTCCCATCTATCTATTCTACCTCTATCCAGTAGTACATAGTCAACCCAATCAACCTTGTACTCTTTTCAACCCCATTCCATTAGTAATCTATCGACCTAGTTGACCTTGTATCTAATTACTAACCTTTTGTTCTATCTATCCAATTTGTTTCTTTGTTTGGATAACTTCCTTCTCTATCTCAATGACTTAGTTCTTTATCCCTTATTTATCTTTTTAATTGCTTAAAATTCTATTCGTTTCCTCAAAACATAATGAAATCCCCTATTAGAATCTTCTTGGATAGTTTGAATCCATTTAGACACTATATGGGTTATTATTTTCTCCCTTTATTTACCTCCCAAGAGAACCCTCACTCTTGGATCACCTCTTCCCCCCCTTCATCCATTTATTTTAATATGGTTCAAATCATACCTCAAGATGAAGTAGGTGGATCCAATCCTTTTTGTACCTATCAAGACAATTTTCATCTTCAAGCTTTTTAATACAATGTGGGAGAGATTAACACAAGTCTATCTATCAATCCCACTAGTAATCCACCTCCCAATAGCCCTCACCCTAATTCCAATTTTGGGAGTCCTACAAAAACCAACCATCCAATTTATATGACTCAATTTATTGCACAAGTCATATAATAAATAAACATAATGCAAACTTATAAAACATCCCAAATGTTTCAATTAGAACATCATTTAATCAATATGGATAATCAATCTCTAGTTATAATTCCTCAAACTAATCAAAATTTTATTCCTCAACCTCTTAGAGATGCATCAAGAAATGTTATTCCTCAACCTATCTTGAATAACAACATGATTCAAAACATACAAAATGAACCTTTAGCTCATTTCATCATTTCTATTGATATTGGTAATATCTCTCCAACTATCAAGTATGATGGAACTAAAGACCCTGCATCCTTTCTTAAATAATTTGGAAATATTTATAAAGAGTGGATCTAAACTAATTATTTTACCACCACTAGACCTCTATTTAAAACCTTCACTCATAATGTATTAGAATGGTATAACCAACTTCCCCAACATTCCATTTGGAAACTTGAGTATTTAGTCAATCCTCTAGTTAAATAATTTCAACACAATGACCTTTCTAAAAAAATTCTTAGCCATTTCATCAATGCTAAGTAATATCCCATTGAATCAACTCATGATTTTATCAAAAGATATAAATCTTTGGCTCACAATTCTGACCATAACATGACTAATGATAATATATTTAAACTCTTTATAATCTATTTAACCCATTACCTTTAATATAAGGTTTGATATGTTTCCCCTCAAATTCTTAATGAATCTCTTAACCAAGCCAAACATCATTACTTCCTCATGAAGAAATTAAAACCTAATATCAAATTCCTTAAGTGTTATTTTAAAACATATACTAATTCCACTAGAAATACTCCTCAAACTAAATTAGGCATTGCCAAAGTTAACAAATCCCTGTGTTTTCTTCAAGCACAAGATTCACTCATATATCACATATAATCCATCAACATTCACTAAATCCCATGGTAAAAATATATCATTCAATTTATTGAACTCTAAACTTATCCTCCAAACCTTGATTCTCATAAAAAGACTCACATTCACAAACAAGCTTTTAAGTATGTATTTCGATATAAAATCCTATATTATCATAATACTGAAGGTTCCTTGCTCCACTTTTTTATGAAATAAAAGGTTCTTCCTCTTATTGGACAAGAATATGGGGGAATTTTTAGTGGTTATTGTAGCAGATATGTTACAATCTATAAATGTTTATGTATGGGATAATTTTAGACTAGTTATGAAAATGATTGCATCAAATTTGATTAAAAAAATGTACTCCTTACTAACTTCATGATGATTTGATTCATGCACATCTAGTTGAGCTTCAAATTGTATAATCTCCCTAGCCATTCTCCATGTCAGGATTAGATCTCATAGTCAAATTACCTTGATCTTAATATGGGCATGCCTTTATAATCATAACCATCTAATATTTTACCAAATGGGTTGAGGATATGCCCCATGTTAATGTCACTAATACCATCATCTCCAAATTCATCTTAAATAAAATCATTTTCCACTTTGGTGTCACTCATACTATAATTTTAGACAATGGTGGAACTTTGAAAACAAAGATGTCAAACAACTTTCTGCTTAATTTAAAATCAATCACAAATTTTACACACCCTACCATCTACAATATAATGGCCAAGTTGAAGCCACAAACAAAGTTCTTAATAAAATTATCTAAAATACAATTCATGACACCCACACAAATTTTCATCTCCATCTTTATCCTTCTCTTTGAGCCTATAACACTAGCATATGCACTGCCATTGGGGCAGCACCATTTTCCCTAATCTATGGTTATGAATAGGTCCTCCCATTATAAGTTGATCTTACCTATTTATGTATCTCTCTTCATGGTATCATAACTTATGAATAATTATTTTAATCTCACCTTCATGCTGTTGATCTCCTTGATGAACACCATATTTCTACTTTACAACATAATCACCAATACAAAGCTTGTATTTCCAAACAACATAACAAATAAGTTACAGTTCATACATTTAATGTTGGTGATATTGCCATTAAATTAGATTAAAATCATGAAAAATAAGGTAAATACACCAAAAAATGGTGGGGTCCTTATTTATTGAAAGATATTTTTGGTCCAAGTACCTATCACCTTCAAACTAATGAAGGCCATATTTTCAAGAGCCCACCAATGCACAATTCCTCAAGAAGTATTTTTCCTAAATCCTACCCCTCTTATCATGCTTTATATATGATATATATTTAACCCTTTTTTAAGGATACTTACACAAGTCTCACCCTCTACAGTAGTTCTCTCTTTTCACAAACCTTAGTCCTTTATTTTGGTCTTTTGGTTTCCCATTTTCTCATGAGTTGCAATGTAAAACCACAGATATGACCTAGTCTTCCTCATGATTTTCCACTTCTGTCTTCTTTTTTTCTCAATTTTCAATACTTTTTAGCACCCATTAGGTTAATATTTTATGAGTTATAGTGTAATACTATGAATAATACCTAACCTACCTCATAAATACCATCTTTATGTTTCACATGGTTTGTACATCCTT
Source organism: Torreya grandis (assembly GCA_037957365.1). Classification (NCBI taxonomy): domain Eukaryota; kingdom Viridiplantae; phylum Streptophyta; class Pinopsida; order Cupressales; family Taxaceae; genus Torreya; species Torreya grandis. The sequence goes on along the minus strand of JARHVA010007104.1, from coordinate 357,539 downwards.
ATGGGTTTCTATTTTATGATTTGTAGTGTCAAACTATGGATAGAACCTATAGTTCCTCATAAAATCACCATATTTTCATTCCCTATCTATAATCTATTTTTTTATTTCTATAATTTTTTGATATTTATTCTTAGATTTATCTTTTGTTTCTTTTGATAGTTAGAATTTGCATAATAAACTGCAATAGCATGTTTTCCTACACTTCGTTCATTCTTATGATAAGGAATCACACTCTAATATAATTTTATCCTTTTTGCCTTTGTCACATTTTTGGTGATTTTAAGTAATTCAAATTGTTTCATGTTTCATTTCTCTTTATTTCTCTTTATTTCACTCCACATGGGATAAAACAAGGTCAAAGTCAATATAACACTTTTATTTCACCTACATTAATGAGATTCTTAGACACCATGTTCTTTAGGTTATCTCTCTTAGTAACCAAGTCCAAATTATTCAAATTAAAGTCCTATTTAGCACCCATGTTTGGTTTCCCAAATCTTTAATGAGAAGGAATAGAAAAATCCATTAAGTTAAAATCCAAATCATTTGATATAAAATGCAATGATATACAAAAGGCAGCATACAAAATTTCAAAATTCTAAATCACACAAAATTATGTGATTCCAATAACACATCTTATCTCTAATCCAATATCAAAATACATAGTTGGCCTCATGATAGATCCTAGGCCTATTAGGGTGTGGTAGGCCAGTAGATTGGAATTGGAGAATTCAACAAACTCTTTGGTGCTACCTAATTTCTCGTGTAAGTATCCAATATTTGTAGTAGACGAATGGCTCTATAAGGGGTCCTAAGGAATGGGGAACATTTTGTAAGAAGGTAGGTCCATTTTAATTTTCATGCATATAGAATTCATGGGATGGTCTACATATTTGATTTATTGACCTAAGACTTGTGTGGCTAAGATAAGTTATTTAGAGTCCTTAAAGTCAAAAGTCATCTTATTTTGACAAACTTTATTTGAGTGTCTTGAATTTGATAAAGAATTCCTCTACCTTGGTTTTCCCTTCATTCTCCCCTCCACCCATATCATTTCCTCCCTTGATAGAAAAATTATGATTCTAAATCTATTTTCCCTCCTTATGTATTCCTTCTTCACATATTCAAAACATGTTAGCACTATTTTTTTTCAATTTTATCTATCCTTAGAACAAAATAATATGCTTGAGAAACTATGGATTATCTTATTTATATCATGGCTTCACATTTTTAAACTTGATTTGAATTATTTTACCATCTTTTATTGTTGTACTACCCTTTTTGTGGGAACCTAAATCTATTTCTTATTTCATGTACTTTTTCCATTGTTGAGTGATGTTGGTTTGTTACTTCTCACTCACCAATGTTTTTATCCCTTTTATGCACCTTTTTACATTGATGACTAAGTAAGGATTATTACTACTCACTCACCAATGTTGTTTTATCATTTTGATTGCACATCTTTATTTAATTAAGGATTTTACTACTTTCATATTGATGTTTGAATATCCTTTTTCACAGGTATCATTGGTTTGATTTGGTAAGTTTGCCTTTCTTACTTAAGGTTTACTTTTTTTATTTCTTTGATTTTTAGTAGCCTTGGATTTTTGGTTATCAGATTTACTCTAAATTTTGGCTTGGTAATTTGGTCTAACATATCACTTGTTACCCTAGCTTGCCAAATTTCCATGTACATCCCATCTACATAGCATCAGTGATATTAGATTTCCTATGTTTGTTTTTTCTCTTTAGTTTTGTATCCCTGATTTTGTCAGAAGTAGTATCTGTGCCCTCCATGATTAGAATTATAAACACAATAGACAACCATCTCCTGATAAAGGTAAGTCAAGGTATGCATTACTTTTATTTTTAGTTATTTACCTTTTATTCATTTACTTTTATCTATTTTATGTTTTAAATACTATAATTTTTTATCTTCAAATTTGTGTGTTCCTATGTTCTTTATCAAAGCACCACCCTTATTACACCTGAGTGAGACGTGATTAGATTTGAGTGGGGAATATGTATACACATGATATTTTAAAACTTTATCAATTACTTATGCTTTTTATCTTTTAGGAACCCATCAAGTTTCAATCTCTCTAAGTGCACACTTTAAGGGGTGTAATAGAAAGGGGTGGGCAAACCATTGGTGCTTCATAAGATTATTGTCCCTTATTACCACTTGTTATCAATCCAACCAGCTCTAAAAAAATTAACCTAAACTTTGCATCCTATTTTTTACCCTCCTTTAGTCATTTATCACATTCATTTATCCCTTCCCTAAACTAAAACCCTTTTTGATGGATTATGTTGCATAGTCGACTGCATTGAGCTTGTACTCTTATTAATAAAACTTATTAGGGTATAGGTCAGCCCTTGGGTGACCTAGTCCATGACCTAATTTATTTTTGTCAATTATGATCTAGGTCAACTAGGTCGACTTTGTCAGCCTAAACTCTTCGAAGGGACTAGGGTTAGATCCACCTATATAAACACATCCATTTTGACATTTTTAGAGAGATAATTTGAGTTAATTATTCATTTTCACTTCTTTACAATATGTTCTTATACCATTCTATTTAAGGAGTCTTAGCTTCTAGTTTCTACTTGGATAAGAATCGTGTCTTGTGGATAATTCTTAGATGTTTTGGACTCTATTATTTATCTTTATAAACCACAAAAACCTCTTAAAAAGCACATTTATCCAAGGGAGAGATTGAGTCTTGATGGGTTCATATTCAACATAAGTATCTCTAATTTTTCTCCTCTATTTAGTAGATAGAAGTAGCATAAGTAATAGATTTTGAATATATTATTATCTCCATAAATTAAGGTTTTACCTATACATATCTTAATTATTATTATCTTATTCATGTTTACTTTTATGTTTACTAACCCCCACTTTATGCCAAAATCTTTAGTGAGCACTAGATTAGACTTTGCTTTACTTATTATTAGTTTAGTGAATATGAAAACATAGGACCTAGTTAGGGCTATTGCATAATTTTTATTGATTGGAGGCTTTGGAACCCTCCCTAGTTATATTATTATGTTAAGAGATCCATTTATCAATTTTAGTGGATCTATCTCGGTCATGACCTTAAATATATAATGTATCCCTAATCAGAAGTGTAATTAAGATTTATCTTTCTTGAACTAAGATTGATTTATCGATATATTTCATTTCCCATTACATAAAGTTGGTCTCCTTAAGGATCTAAAAATTATCTTATATTCTTTTCCTAATTACACTATATCTCAATATGTGGAGTAGTTAACCTCCCTCCTTGCTTTGCCTTATGATTGTCTAATGATTTCACTACCAAGATAGGGGTTATCTATCCTATGATAGGTCTTACATGGTTTTTAGTACCATGTATGGAAAAAATATTACCATAAGGTCTAATACAATATATAGGTTCCATTTAGAGCCTTGCATGCCTAAGTTGTCTAATTTCCATTACACTATTATAGATGAGGATGAACACCCCAATAACTAAGATCCCATTAAACCAATTAAAGGTATATCATATTTAATCCTTGATGGATAGGGGTGGATAATTATGATTATTATACATATAATATAATTGAAGATGAAGCTTTGGGTGTATATTATATGCATGAGGAAGTGGTTATCATGACAACTCTCACTAGGCCAAGCCAAGATCATGAAGGAGTATGGAGTTTATTCTTTGATGGATATGGGTCTAATAATGAAAGTGGGGTAGGTTTCATTCTTGTATCTCCTTCCAAACAAAGATAATTTCCTAACCTAAGGCTTTTGTTCACTTGTACATTTAACTTAGTAGAGTATGATTCACTCATCCATAGGTTGAAATGGGAAAGAAAGATAGGCATCAAGATCCTAAAAAACATGGGAGATAGTGAGTTAGTAGTGCATTAGTTAAGAGGGAATAATGATATCAATAATCCAATATTGAAGTCATAAAAACATAGGTTTTAGGACCTATTGGAATACATTGAGGCCTTTGACATTCTCTCCATCCAAAGAGAGGCTAATCAACATGCAAACTTGTTGGCAACCATATGAGCATAGAATTATATTGCAAGTGGGGTCGATGACATCAAAGAGTAGTCTCAAATAAATATAGTATGCATACCTTTATTCCCTAATAATGAGGTCATTTGGGAGGTGTGTTTGAAAATGATAAGTAAATAGCATGCTTGTTGTAGCAGGAGGAATTTTTTTCTCAAGGAAGCAAGGTAGATTGCAATAGTAATATGGGGAAGAGATTGTCCAATTGAGGATAAACAAGTTACCTAAGGGATTGGTCACCTTGTAAACTATATTCAATGAATATGGCCAACAAAGGAAAGACAAGGTTAGTATATCCACTAAATAAGAATATTATGAGGTTACTATTTTCAAAGATAGGCTACTCAAACTAAAAAAAGTGAAAACAAAGGAAGGGAAGGCAGCCTTTATAGAGTTATGTCAAGAATTTTATGACAAACTTTATTGGGAGTATCATGAATTGAAGGGGGTTGACCCTATTTTGGCCTAGAATACCATAGATTTCAAATCAAGTGCTAAGCTTGTGAGATAAAAATAAAGATTGGTCAACCCCAATATTGAGATCCTTATGAAGAAAGAGTTGACCAAGCTCATTTAATCAAATATCATCTTTCCAATCAAACACTCTTAATGGGTGGAAAATATTATGCATGTGAGAAAAAAGAATGGGGATATAAGATTATGTGTAGACTTCAAATATCTCATAAGGTGTCACTAAGATATCACTACCCCTACCATCTATGGATCAGATTCTTTAAAAATTTGTAGGTTCATAAAATTTCTCCTTTTTTGATGGATACTCAGGGTAAAATTATGTATTAGTCAATGAGGAGGACTAATACAAGATTACCTTCATAATCAAGTGGGGAACTTATGCTTACAAGAATATTCCATTTAAACTATCTAATTCATGATCGACCTTCTAAAGGTAAATGGATGTATCTTTCCAAAGTCTCATCATTGAGATGGTGCTCATCTACCTTGATGACATCACCGTATTCTCCAAAGACCCCAAAGATCATTTGACACACTTGAGGCTGATTTTTGATAGGTGCAAGTAGTAGTGGGTCTCTTTACACCCCAAAAGTGTTATTTTTTAGTCTATGAGTGAAGACTTATAGGACATGTTATGTCAAAAGAAGGCCTCTCTATAGACCCTAAGAGGATAAATGCAATCCTTTCTTTATCCTTTCCAAAAAATAAGAAGGTATTATATATTTTCTTGGATAAAATCAATTTTATTAGAAGGTTTATACTTAGATTTGAATAATTGGTAAGGAATTTAACCCTCATGATCAACATGAACTAAGGGGAAAGAATCTTTGAATCCATCAATCAGGCCATTTCCCAAGCTCTCACCCTCATCAACCATAATTTTTCAAGGGAATTTTTCTTTTATGCCTTCTTCACTCATGATACTATTTTTTACATTCTTATGCAACAAAATAGTGAGGGTCTTGAGCATCCCATAGCCTTATTTAACTAAGCATTAGAGGGGTATGAAGACTATATAATTTTGTTTAAAAAAAATTACTTGTATTCATGATAGGTCTCAATAAGTTTATGAACATGGTGTCTAATAAAAAAATCTTTATCATGGTGGTTCACCCTAACATCAAAAACTTCATCTTTAATAGAGATTTGAGTGAAAAGAGAGTTGGTTGGGTGATAAAATGCATGAATTATGACATAAAAGTTAATGTCACCAAGTTAGTTAGGGATAGGAGACTATGTAAAAACATTGAATTAGATGTGAAAGATGACAAGGAAGTGGTTTTATCAATGCAAATTAATCAACAAGTAGTTGCACCTACATCTCCTTCTAGTTTGACTCAAGACATGGTGATATTATTTCAAATGGGAGAATGTCATATAGGCCTAAATAGGAAAAGAAGGAGTTACTTAAAATTAATATTCATTCCTTATGTCTTGAATGATTTGGTACTCTTAAAAATCTATCTTGATGGCATTCTCTTGAGGTGTGTAGAGACTAGCCAAATTGACACGCTCCTAGACCAGTTTCATAATGGGCCTATAAGAGGAAACTTTGTAGCTAGGACCACTACTAAAAATATTATAAGAGAAATATATTTTTGGAAAATTTTATTCAAATAATCTCATGTTTGTGTTAGGAAGTTCTAAAAATGTGTTATGATCACAAGAAAGAAAAAACTAGTTGCCTTACCTCTCAAGCCTATTCAAGTGGAGCAACCCTTCATGCAATAGGACCTACACCTTTTAGGTATGATTCATCCCCAATATATAAAAATAAATTATAGGTTTTTGATTTCTATTGATTAATTTACTATGTGGGTGTAGGTAGTTTCACTTAAGAAGGCAAATGACAACTTAGTTTTTGAGTTTTATGGTAGTCTAGTGATCAGATTTGGGGTCCCCTCCACCATTATATCATAAAATACACTATCCTTCAATAATGAATGGATTATTTAGTGGTATCTTTACCATGTAATCTACCTTATTTATTCTTATAATTACTATTCATATGGAAATAGACTTGTAGATTCCATCAACAAGGATCTAATTAGGACCATAAAGAGAACAATAGAGGATAACCAAAGGGAGTGGCATACAAAGCTAAGGACAACCTTATGGGCATATATGATCACTCCGAAGAGAGATACTAGGAATTCATCATATCTTTTTTTTTATGTAAAAGAGGCAAGGTTTTCCATATCACTTGAACTACCAGCCCTCGAACATACACACCAACTTGAACTCATGGAGAATGATGCAATGGAGATGACAATGAATGAATTGAGGGAGATAGAAGAGATTATGGATGATGCATGTGGTATAATCAATATGAGGTAAAGATATAATTTTATAAGAGAGATTATTCAAATACATTCCAACATATTGACATTTTAATCAAGTGGGATGAAGACTTGTTTGTATTCAAAGTTTGATAGTCTTTATAATGGACCATATGTTATTACTAATTGAAAAGAAAACAATTCATTCCAATTATCCAAGTTGAGTGGTGTGGAAATCCATATCCCTATCGATGGGGTGTTCCTAAAGTGTTTTTACTAAGAATCATAAAACCATCTTTGTACATAGTAGTTTAGGTTTCCTTCTTCCAATTATTGTAGTAGATGCCTTGTAAGTTTCTTATTTGGTTATGTTCTTGTCATTTTTTATTATGTGTCTTTATTATTTCATTTTTGTTTTATTGTGTGTCTTGTGGAGTTTTTAACAATCATTTAGGTATGTAAGGTAGTAGTCATGAGGTGTCAGTTTAGTCAAAGAGTCTTCATCTAGGCATGAGTGATATATAAGATATCATGGGCACTCTTAACCAATAGGTAGGTCAAACCTTAAAAGTCACCAATAATCATGAATTTTTTATTATCTTGGGACTAGGAAGGATTTAACCTATGCCATGAATATTCAATCTCACCTATGGATACCCTTCTCATATATATTTAGGTGTCAAGAAGTCCAAAAGAGGATCACTGGTCATCGTGTTAAAGTAACAAGTTCAAGTGTTTTGTCTTGTCTAAGAACACCATGGTGTCCATTTACTCACATTTTTTGAGATTGTGCCAAAAAATCTAATTGTTATTAGTCATGTATAATTATCTATAACAAGTAGTGGTCCAAATTTACTCACATTGAAGATGACCTAATAGTGCAGCTCATAACCTATCATAAATCCATCTAAGTATGTTGAAAGTATTCAAGGTATGGCTAGATAAAATGGTTTAAAGATGTTATAAAGGACATGTAGTAACTTTTTTTAGGTATTTATCATGTTTTATGGTCATTTGATTAATATTAAGGTCACCTTTTTTTGAACATTCACTTGAGATCATATCTATTACTTTCAAAAAGGATGTTTTATCATAGAACACTGATAGTTTGACACCAAAAAAGCACTATTACCATTAATTATTCCTTAAAATTTACCCATGACTACCATAATTACATGATCAAATGATTTCATATGCTAAGGGTGTCTTTTCACAAGTCAAAGGATTTTATTTACCACTAAAGGGGCCCACACATGAAAAAAAATGGCTCTTCAACTTCCCCATCCATATTTCATGTTTTTAAATGAATTTTGACCCCTATTTTCCAAAATAATTCCCACCAATAATTTTTCAAGGTTTTAAAACCTAAGAAAATATAGGAAACCAATGTTTTTTATGAGTTTTCAAGCAAGTATAGATCCATACAGTACGGACATGGCTAGAGAGAGTAAGGGATCAACAAAGGGGATTTAGTTCAGACATTAGGTGAGAGAATCTAAGAGTTTCAACCCAATAAAAATAAAAAACCTGCCCCTCTTCCCCATTTTCCTCCTTGGTATCCATGGATAACACCTTAGGTTCTTGTTTAGTATAGATAAGAGAGAGAAAATGGTAACCTGAGCTCTTGGAGAGAGGAAGGGGGTATAATGGATTCTAGTCCTTGGCATTGCTTTGTATAATTATTACATGTGCTTTATAAACAAAGGTTAAGAACTTAAATAAGTTAAAATAGCCTTTTACATCCACACAATGTTAACATTAGATCTATTTCAATACATTTTAGGCATGTTTGATGAAAATAATGATTGTACATGTCTTATAAAATATTCCAAGGTCCTTATATTACATTCTCCACCCCTGGTTCACATGTGTGAGTCTATGGGAGCATGAAATGTCCAAGTTATCATAAGCTACAAAATATAGATAATGTTTGCTTAATAAGGAAGAGCCTCTAATGCATATACTAAGAAAGGATAATAGTTCAAAGTCTAATGATGGTTTCATGGAGTTAATCAAATCTTCTTGCCTCCTTATATCATGTGTAGTGGTCATATGGACTTTAAAATCTCACAAGATGTTGCCTTAAAATAAGTATGATTATGTATTTTATCTTTAGTGCAGATGAGAGCTTAGTGTTTCATGATAGTGGCTATTGTATATCATATATTTTAAAACCATCATATACATTTAAATTTTAGGAATGAAAAGATTTTAAAACCATCATATTCAATTGAATCTTAGGAATGAAAATAAGTGTCATAGACTTTAGAGATGGATATCTTAAAAGGGTGTGATTTGGATTCAAGGAAGACCACATAGGTCTCAAGCATAACAATGGAATAATTCCTATTTATCAAGAGCCTACTTAAATACCCCTTGATATTCAACATACCTAGGTCACCAAAATCATAACCAAAAATGGTATGCCTCCAACCTTGAATATGAGATATAATAACCATGGGAGAGATAACTTTGACTGAGATGGTTATAAAATCATAGAGATCATGTTTTTAAGGATAAATATTTTTGAAAAGATGACCAAGATTATTAAGACATGGGTAATAGACTATACATTCAAATCTACTTGACAATCATAATGATTAATTGATGTATATGACATGGAAATAAATTTTTAGATCATACTCCTTGATGATGTTTATCCTCCTTAGTGTCTTATGAGTGTGATCAAGATAACCAACTTCCTTGTTTGGGTTAAACACTCAAGACACATAGGTCTATGCACATGATTGTATAGGTGAGATTTGATAGTAGAGTTGGGGAAGCTAAGCCTCAAGGGTTATGGTTAGATCTCTAAAATATGCTACCTAATCCCTAATTTTATCATTATATAGAGATAAAAGACACTAATTAGGTCTCTAAAACCAATTATTTCAAACACCTTCATTAAGCAATGATGGTTATGATAAACCTAACAAAGAGAGGGACTAAGATGATGGTCAAGGAAGTTGAGGGCATATGTAAAATTAATACATAAGAGTGAAGGGATACTAGTATAACCTTAAAGCTACATACACATCTACAAGTCAATCAAGGTCTTGGAACTCAGTCTAAGACTATAAGACCTAAGGCCATCCTTGATCCTCAAGACCCCATCTCCATCTTAGTGACAAATCCAAACCCCCAAGAAAACTTAAGGCTATGATAATATGTATGAAATGTTTCAATACCTAAAGGAGTTGTTATAGGTAGTGGACAGCAAAAAAGTGGCTGATTTGGTCCTATCACCCCTCTTGAGCTCTACTACCCTAATTAACCATGTCGATCTGCCAACTTATACACTCATATCTCACATGCCATGATGACTCAAACTTAATTCTCTTAATGAGAGTTGGGTACCCCTATCCACTCAATACCCATGGATTAAATAGTGGTATTTAGGAGCCAAAATCTATGAAAAATCTCTAAGACTATCAACCCACCCATAATACTTACCAAGAGATTAAAGGTCTCAAATTTCACTAAGTACTTGTTATATAGTCTATATAGGATTAGGATATACTAAATACTTTTGAATGGGTCTATGGGTTAGACATCCATGGAAAAATGTTTTTGTTTTAGGTAATATACTCTATGAACCAATGTTAAGATGGTAGGCTACCAAATCCCTCTATAAACCTTGATTAGACTTGATGAGGAAATTTCACCCTTAAATTCTCCCAAATGAGATAATTGTGTCTTGAAATAGTCTTATTAGTCTCTCTAGGTCACATGGGCACCTAAATAGTCTATTGGTTGGAATGTGCAAGGTGTGAAGGTATGAAACATGCCTAAAAGAGCTACTCTAAGCCTATATGCAAGAAATTGAATGGGGTATGCACATCTTATTTTTTATTGAGGATGGAGAGGGATATAGATTCCTTAAAGTCTTACATAATGGCCACCTATAAAGGCCCCCATGTCTAATATCTACTTGAAAACATCCTTAGGTGCATAGGTAGAGGATTATGTGCACAAAAAAAAGAGGTAAGTGGATTAATCAAACTAAAACAGATGATCTAAAGGTCCTAAATATATATTTCACACAAGAAAGGGTGGCCAAGTGCCTGACAACTCTAGTTTAGAGTCAAGATGTAATAACTCTACCTTTAGGCCTATTGGCCTAACACCTTACTCACAATAATGTTAATTGAATTATAAAATAGAGGATAAAATGGAGTTAGATAACACCTTAGACCATCATGAAGATGTTTTCTAAGGATTTTTAAGTGTGTGATAAATAATAGTTTATAGAGGAAGGATCGTAATTGATCATTGTGGCTCGAAATTGCCTTATGGGTGCACATAATGAATAATTACCACTCAAGGAGAAAGTTGATGAGCTCATAACTATGTGGAATAGTTGTATGGGGATATGATCACTTTATGAGAGTCTAGTGCCCTTGTCTAGAATAAAATAGTGTCATTAGTTCGTAGGTTAGGGCCCTAACATTTATGAACCATTACTACAAACCCAAACCCCCTTAAACCCACTTAAAACCCTAATAGTGACTTGATAGATAATACCTTGATGAATTTTCATTTAAAGGCATTGGAATGACTTGGTAGACATATTAAGCTCATAGTAAACTTAGAGGAGACCCCATCCATGACATTAGTCTGTACAGATAGTTATATAGACCCATCTGAAACACTATTTTTATAAGGTTTAATTATATTTTTAAATTAAAAAGTTACATTAAATGTTGTATAGCATAGGATAAGATAATATGTGAGGAGTATTATAACTAATAAACCTAGAAATGCTCATAAATCTTCCTATAATTTCCTCTACAAGTCTGCATGAAAGAGCTAGTCTATAATTACTAGTGAGAGGTGACCTACTCACCTAAATGAGCTAAGGTTACATGTAAATAATATTTAGAGGGAATAATTTTGAGTGTAGTATGTTTTTTCAGACTTAAAATAGGCTCATTCACTCATAGTATAGGTTACATTCAATACTCATAGCCATCCAAGAAATGAGTAGTGAAAAGACTAGGCTAATTATCTGATAAGCCTACTTAATAGTAAAGGAAGATTCCCATTAGAATATAGGGATACTATAGATTAAATTAATGGTCATGAAATTTTTTTAACTATCTCATGAGGTGAGAAGACCCATTTCATATCCACCATGAAGGTTGGGAGAATTTTCCAAGTCATATTGGTATGCAAGAAGGAGGTAATTATTGACAAGTTTGACCTCATAGGTCAAACTGTCACTCCTATCATTTATAACTTTTATTTCGATATTGTTTTTAATTTTTATTTTCATCTTGGTCTTTTGATGTCTCTTAAATGGTCATCCAAAACCTATAATATCAAATTTTAATGTTGATTGGATAGGTTTGAGGTTTTGTTCATCATAGCCTTGTGCTTATTTAGTATCTTCTTGGTCTTTTCAAGAAATTTTTAGTGGTGCAAAGAGTCTTGAGTGTATATATAAGTATAATAACATGTTTAAATATCATTTCATTCCTTACATATGATCAATTAGGTTGATAACTTTTTGGGCTAACTTTATGACTCATCTATTTACATTTTTTACCATTTATGACTTCCAAAGAAGGTTTTGTAAGGCAATTATAGTATATTATCAAAATTAAGTATAAATTCATCATGATGTATCTATTAATACATTTGGATGTCTTATTAATACTTTTTAAATCATTTCAATCAGGTCTCCTAAGCAATTATGACATTTTTAGTGTTAAAACATGCCATTTTTAGGCATTCATATAGGTTTTCAGAGGGTTGTTGGATGGAAAGTATATTTAGGACCTAATTTATTCTCATAAAGTTAAAATAAATGGATTTTAGGAAATTTTAGCTGCTAAAATGAATAAAAACTACTTTTCTTCTGTATCAACCTCCTTGGTAGCTCTAGAAGGGCCATCAATTTTTGTTCAGTATAGGGGGGAGAGAGAGAGAGAGAGAGAGAGAGAGAGAGAGAGAGAGAGAGAGATCAAAATCTCATGTTAAATTATAGGTACCATAATTAAATTCAATTTAGTGGAATTTTTTTCATATTAATTCCCCCATCTTTATGAATAATCATTAAGATTGTAGGAGGGTCTAAATGGCCTATTCATCTAGACAAGGTCCAATTTTTCATCCATTTATTTGGTTCAAGATTATATGGGTAAGAATGGTTATATTTATGTTATTTTAGGGTAAAATATGACCTCTTAAATCTATATTTATTATGTAACTCTTTCCAATAATTTACATATGGTACAAAACCAATTTTCTATAATGTCTTTGTGAATGGTCTATTTGATTAGTTTTGGAGCATGATTTGAGTTGACAAGAAATTGTCTTCATATTAAAGTGTTAAAAATTTAATTATTGAGTAATTTAAAACTTAATTCATCCAATAAAAATCTAATATATCTCCATTTTGAGTATAATATCCTTTTAGATAGTTTTGGTGAGTTAATCTCATTAACAAGGTACAACTATAGTTAGCAAGTTTTTAGTGTTTAAAAGGTATCTCAATGAGATTAAGATGATATTATGAATATTTTCCCCTAAACCTCTAAACAAGGTATCTTTGTAACGGAGAATTTGAGTTATGCCACTCCCAACGCGCGCGCATATTCAGAATTTGAAAGTGGGAAATGACTGCCGAGAGGCCGAAGCGGCTACGGCCCCCAAATTTGTAATGGGTCCTGAATCTACATGCAAGGAGAAGGTTTTGTACCCTAAAGAGATTATTCCAGTGAGTGAAGAAAGACATTCGGTTGGATGCTCTGCCAACGCAACTGAACCAGGGTATGAAGTAGGGGGAAGATCTTTCGCGGACGTGGCTGCATTCGAAGTGAATCTACATGATGATGTACCTCATGCATTATCTGGGCCGCCCTCTGCATTACCAGTAAGTGCTCTAAAACCCATTAAGGTAAATTTAGACCTAGAAACAGTTGAAGGAATCCTTGAAAGGATAGAAGTCTTTTCATCTCAAGCTGAAATTTTTTGTTTTCGAGGTTTTTGGCCCTCGCTGGTTGATCTACATGGATGGATATCCAAGAACTGGGTGCCACTTATTGATGATAGTGTTGAAATCTTTCCTTGTGCAAAAGGATTCTTTATTGCTGTATTTTAAAGCCCTAAGGATAGGAGAATAATATTGAGTAACAGTGATTTTCTTTGGCAAGGTAAATATCCTCTCATGGCCAAGCGATGGCATAAGGATTTTAATCTGATAACGGAATATTTTAATAAGATTCTGATATGGGTTCGGTTACCAAATCTACCAATACATCTTTGGCATGAACCAGTCTTTGAAACTATTGGGAATGATTTAGGAGACTACTTGTTTGTGGATAAAAATACTCTGCTAGGGTACCATTCGACCTGTGCTCGATTTATGGTTGAAATGGATGTTTCAAAAGGTCTACCAGAGGTGATTAGCCTGGATTCCCCAAGGGGAACTTGGTCCCAAGTGTTGGATTTTGAGGGTGTACCTTTTCGGTGTAAAAGATGTCACCAGACGGGTCATTTGGCTGCTCATTGTTTGACAAGGACTACAAAGTCTAGAAGACCACATTCTTGGTGGGCCAACGCTTCCTCAGAACACTATATAGCTAACCAACCTACAGAAGACCTGGCTATCACTGAAAATGAAGAAAACATTCACTCCGAGCCGATGATTGAGGAGGAGCCGTAGGTAAAAGACTCCTTAGATAGTCCTGTGGTGACTATGATTAATGATCTTTCAAAGCCAGTGGTTGTGGAGGCTTTGGCTTCTCCTTCTATATTGGAGGATCAACCTAGGTGCCAGACTTTGGTTGGTGTTCATAAGGATTTTGATGTGTCTTCTATATCCATTGGGCTTAATGAACCACCGTTTCCTGAGGCATGGATGACAGAGGCAGCTAAGGTAGAGGATGGATGGACCACTATGAAGAGGAAGAAGTCTAAGCCTGTGGTCCCCCCTCTAGATATGAAACTTCATTCGTGTAAAAGGTAATTATTTTTTTTTTGAAGGTTGAAGGATGTTGTTTATGGTTTTTGATGGTGTGATCCGTGTAGTGTCAGCGGAAACTACTGGTCTTTTCTACTGTTTTTCAGGTTCTTGTGTTACCTGGTTTGGTTTGTACCTATTTTGGTGTTTCGAACTTCAATGGGCTTTAAGGTTATCTTTCTGTTGGTTGTATAGGGTTTCGGGGCCCCTTCAAAACCTGCTTTTACCTCTAATCTAAAACATGATATTATGAATAATATTTACTATATAGGTATACTTAAGTCATTAAATTAATTTCAATTAGGTAAAATATACCATAATTTTTGAAGGTACAAAAGAGCACTTAGAGGTCTTGTAGCATAACTTTACCTCTAGACCTTAGTGAGCAAGTTAAGAGGAATATCATGACAAGTGACATGAATAAAGGAGACACAAATGTTGGGAGATTTTTTTAAGCACATGATATTTTTTAATTTAAATATTTATAGGTCTTTAAGTGGATAATGACACTCATAAGGATCAAAAGACCCAAAAATGCCTATTATTCATAAATGTACTAGCCAGGTCTATATGCTATGATAATGAAGACTAATAACAAATAAGTAGACATAATGATAACACTAATTTGATATCCTTACCTCATAAAATTTTATCAAGTGAAAATTTCATGGAGATATTATGTGAACATGCTCATGGTGTTCTTATTAGGTGAAATTATGATAAGTGTCACAAAGAGAAATAGCTACCTATAATAATCATGATGGAGTAGGGGTCTAAAGAGGTATTGATTTATTTTAGAATCTCAACTTAAATTTCATCAAATATATATTGGTCTCATATCAACCAAATCAATATATCATGGAAACTATGGAATAATTCATTCATAGATAGATAAAGATGAAGAAAAACATTGTAAATTCCTTTATTAGTAGAATTTTGGGTATTTTTGCATTTTTTAAGGTAATGGAGTATTTCTTATTTTCATTGCTATTCAAACCTCCTTATGTAAATTTGATGAATATTCAATATATTTATATTGATGAAGGGTAAATTAGGTTATTATGGTCACTTTTATCTCTTGATAATAATCTCCCATCCTTTCTCAGTCTGTACATACGGAGAAATGATCACCTACAACCATCTTCTTTTGGCTCAAATAATGAGGTGAAGGTAAGGTTGAATCCCAATGGAGTTGATAGGTATGTGGATTATTTATGAATTATATCAAATAATCAAGGACATATTAATGTTCAATGACCCTGTATTGTTCATATCACATCATGAAACATATAATGATCACCTACAGTCATGTCATTTTGGCTCAGTCAGCTAAGTCGAATTCAAAAGTGAACTTTCATGAGATGATGAAAGAATTTTCTTATACGATGGGTAATTTGGTGCAAGTATGACATGATTTAATAGTACAAAAATGAATAAATAAACATGGATTTATCTCAAATGGTAATTATAGATAGTTTTCAAACCTACTGTTAAGGACAAATATGCACCTATAGACATACACCTTGGATTAGTTATTAGACCATATGCAATAAGAGTTTGTAAGGTAAAATAAGAAAATTTTGGAATTTTGGAGATGACTAATAATTATTTAAGATTTTAGTTGGACATAATATCATAAATATTTCTCACAAAGAACATTTAGGACTAATTAGCTATAATCAACGTTCAAAACCTATAGTCAACCAAGGAGATAACCCAGTCAACCTATGTTTTAAATGTTAATGAGAAGCCTTATGTTGAAAAAAGAGGTAATGAGTTTAAATAATTATTACAGTATGCTAATATTTTTATATCATGTCATGACCTTTCAAGATATTGTATCATCTAATCTCCACCTATAACAAAGGAGATATTAAGAACACCTATATCTAGCTAACTAAGCCTAGTTGAGCCCTAAGGTCAACAACATATGTAATAAACTCATGGTTAAAAGTTTGGTGATTCAGTCATATCTATGATGGTGTAATTTGTTATAAATTCACAAGGAAAAATATTTCAAAGGAAATATATTATATTAATAAGCTATAGTCAAGAAAGTAATCACCTACAATCAACAAGAAAAGAGATAGTCAATTGCCTTATTACAATGCATGAATAAGTTTGTAAGAAGAGGGTTTGAGGGGTTTGAAGGTGTTTTAAAAACATGAAAATAGGTTTAAAATCCATGTAATACACCTTTAAAATTATTAATACATATATTGATGGAGGTACACACCATTGAGAGGGGAGGGTGAATCAGCGGTTAAATAATATTGCAATCCAATTCCTAACTTTTCAAGCTACTTAACCAATCATATCAATATGCAATATAGATAAACTAAAGAACAAGAATGAATAAAACCATTAAATAAATATTTATGTGGTAAAACCTAATGGGGTAGAAAACCCACTCTCAAGATTGCAAAAAAAATGGACTAATATCCTATAAAGATGGACCAAATAAGAGGTTTTAGTGAAGCACCCACTTCATAAGGAGTACCAACCCCTAAAGTTGACAAGCACCTTCTTTCCTAAGATGTTGAGCACCAACACAACACCTATCCAATGAAAAATTCTTAAACTCTAATTAATTATCTATAGAATTGAGAAACCCTACATGAACACTCTTCTTCAAGTTTTCAACTTCACACAAGTCACCAACACCAAGCTATCTCTTCAACACAAGAAAATAACCCCTTCACTAATATTTTGCTTATATTCAAATATAAAATAATAAATATGATAAAAATAATAAATATAATTATAAATTTATGGTGATTCTAATGACATATATCTCTACTCAAAATCATACAATAACTGGTCATCAAGACCCTCAACAACCTTCACACAAGGTCTTCAAATAACAACACACACACTTGCTTGTATAACTTTTTCACACACCCAAAAGCATAAAAAAACTTGTATATATAAAGTTATATATTATGGTTAGACATATCACTTTGGAATATGTTAGGAAGAAGTATTCATGTCCCCCAAGGTCAGCCATTATCCTTTGCACAAGCTTTCTAAACCATACCATGAACTCATGTCACAAACACCTCACACACAAAGCATAACACCAATTGTGTGACTATATTTAACTAAATAAATATTATTAAAATATTAAAAATCTCTACATAATTAATTAAAGGAGTCCTCAACACTATCTAATCATCAAAAACACTTGATCTAACCATCTACACTATAAACAAACTCAATCATCCAAAATAGGTTCCTTTTGCTAGCAAAACCATCATGGTCAACTATGAGTCAACCATTCAATCATCCCCAAGTGACTAGGAAAAATAATAATTTAATTATAAATGTAATACATCCCATAGAACACCTAAAAGCTCTTAAACCCATTTCTACTCATTCATTAGGCCTTACAATTACTCTTTTCACTTTGATCACTCTTTCTCACTTATGACACCATTTCCTTCATATAGACTAGTCAACTTTAACCTTATATAAATTTCACATATAAAGATTAATATTCCTGGGAAAAGTCATGAGCTTCAAAATATCCATTAGATCATTTAGTCATTCACAAAAATCTTCCTCAAAAATAAAAATATTATTAATAACCCATTTTATATGGGATTCACACACTATCAAGAGACCAAAAATAATTTATAAAAAACCTGAAGGAGTCCTATAAAAAATATAATTATCATATTTAAACACATAATCCATTCTAATCCCAAACCATCAATATATTCTCTATCAGGTCTAAGACTAGGGTTTTTGCATACACAAACTTGCTTAGCTTCTTAAAATTCATTCATAAAGGATAAGACATTATTATATGAAATAATGATTTTAAAATATTATTATGGAACCTCCAAAAAATATCAAAAAGTATTATCTCCCCATACAGATCCTACACATGATAATGAACATAAGAAAGTCAACAAAACATATTCTTTAATAACCTTACATACCATTCATAAGTTTAAGGGTGAAGAGTGTCTTCCCCATTGAAAAGAGTAAGTGTGTGTGTGTGTGTGTGTGTGTGTGTGTGTGTGTGTGAGAGAGAGAGAGAGAGAGAGAGAGAGAGAGAGAGAGAGAGAGAGAGAGAGAGAGAGAGAGAGAGATTTTCTATGATATTATGAATACCTTACAAATTTTTCACCATGAAATTTAAGTAGGAAACTCAATTTATAGACCCTTAGGGTCAATAAGCCTAATGTGCTTAAAAAGCCTCAATGGTGAAATTCAATGTTACATACCTATTATGAAGGTTAGTATATATTTATAATCATGTTGAATAATTTATTATATGTTTTAAAACATCCTTATATATTTAATTTATCTAAAAATGAGTTATGAGGGTTTAAGACTCCAAGTGGTCATCCTCAACCTTTTCATGCACAATACTCAGCCCAAATGATAGTTTTAAAGAGGTGAGAAATTATTATAGAGGATTTATTATAGATTTAAATTTGTTTATATTTTGTAATAATTCAAATTATTAAAGTTAATAACATTAATTTTATCCTTAAGTCTCAAAGTTTCATGAACAATTAGTTGAAGTGCAAAGAACCCCATTTTTCTTAAGAAGGATATTGAAGAGGTCACTTTATTTGTTCAAAAATTTCATAAATATATGCATGGTAGTATAATATATTATTGGATTTTATGGGCCTATGTATATTCAAACTTAGTGTAATTATTTTTTGGATTAGGCCCTTGTTATTTATGAACTATCATTATTAAGTTAAGCCACTCATAGGTTGCCAAAAAAGCCAGTTTTAACCAATTTAAATAAATTGATCTCCAAATCACATTAAATGACCTTTAATGATTATTAAAACTCTTTAATATTTTTTTAGACTCTATTAAGGTCATCCACATGACATTTTTGGTACATGTACCTATACATATTTGAGATAAACTATATTTTTGCAAGTTTTTGAGACAAAAAGGAGGTGTTGAAGTGTGTGGATGAATGAAAATAATTGAGAGAGCTTATTTTGGAGTTATTTAAACTATAAAAGTCAAAAAACCATACAATCAAACCTGGAAGTGCTAAAAAAAATTGATGTTTCAAGGCAATCCCAAATAGGCTTAAGGAAGGGTTAGTCTTTTTTCCATTTCATGGTTTAACTACCTTCAAAACATTCAAAAAGACCAAATTTAGCATGGAGGATGGTATTATTATATGTAAATTTAATAAAATACTTTTGGATAGTTTCAAATGTGTGCGTGGTCATTTGGGACAATTTTATAAGCCTTTTATAGAGTGAATTTTCTTGATTCAATGAAAAAACTAATTTTCTCTCTCCTATGCCTCTTTGCCTAAGGAGTCAAGTGAGAAAAACACCAATTTGATGCATAAAAAAATTTAAAAGGATTTTTGAGGTTAATACTTATTTATAATCCACTTTAAGAGTATTAATAAGTCATAATTTTATTTTAATAATATTTCAAATGATTGAAAGTGTCCTAAACAACCTTGAAAAGACCTTTTCCTTCCAACACCTAGTCAAGGAGGACAAAGTCAAAACTAACTCAAGGAGTCTTAAAATATACCTTTAAAGGTGGAAAGACATAATTAATGGCTTATAATAATTTTTCAATGGAGTTATTAATGATATTTTAAGACCTATTTTCTAGGAGGAAGACTCATTATTCAATAAGGACATGTGACCAAGACTGTAGGGTGTGCAAGAAAAGATCTAGGAGGTTGTATGGGTCAAAGACCACTAATGAATTCTCAAAGACTCAAATTTTAGAAACAATCCTCTCTCAACCTCTATGCCATTTTCAATATGTGGATTAGATATATTCAAGGAAATACTATGTAATAATCAGGGAAGTACTAAGTAATGATATATTCCTAGTTTCTTATCTCTTATCTCTTTCTCTCTCCTCTTTCTCAATTCCCTATATGTAAGCCTATTTGTGAAAAATTTAAATAATACTTAACTTTAGTTATGTCAAGTCCATGTTCATAACAAAACTTTTACTTTCCTATTTTGAATGAATAATACTAATTGCATGCCTCCTCAAAGCTTGTGTTTAGTGTATGCTAATGGTTAGTTGATAAATGATAGTGATAGTACATGATCCTCTAATTTTTTCCTCTCATTTTTACCTATTTTTAGGTGTTATCTCATCCTTAAAGTTTTTATAATTTAATTTAATCATCTTTTATTTATGGCAAGTGCCATCTTTCCTTAGTGTCTTTGAGAGACCTATTAAATAGCTTCCTTAGATCATGTATCAAGCAAGGCCTCTATGTTAAAAAATGATGTTTGGAGACCTTAATTTGATAATTAAAATTATGTACATATTATTATCCATCATTATTAGTGAATATTATACAATTATAAGACACATTTTGGTGTATCACCTCATTTAAATAGGCTTTTCTTTCAGTTTACCTCCTTCTCTTTTCCCATGCAAGCTGGTAAAGTAGAGTAGAGATCCTAAATAATACATAAAGTACATATAAAACTTATAATATAGATATTAAGTCCATTTATTATACCAACCATATCTTAGTATTACCTCCATGTCACTTTAGACTATGAAGGCTTGAAACTACCTTCACAAGAGTGCAAGTCTAATAGCTAATAGTAACTACTAAATACTTCATGGAGGGGGACTAATTGAACCATTTTAATGATTTGTAACTATAATGATGAGAGTAAATTGAATATTAATGGTGTGTAAATTCTATTCATTGTGTTAAATAAGTTTTAATTAGCCCCCACCACTCCACTTCAATTCTCAAAAGCTCATTGAAGACCCCAACCAACTTAGGTAATGCATGGAAAAATAATGGAGGGATGCTTGTAACTACCAATTGAAAGTTGTATGGTCATTCACGAACTCTTTATTCTCTTTCCATGCCAAATTATCTTTTCACTCTTAATCATTCTTCTATAAATTCAAGATCTGAGGCCATTATATTCATCCGTCAATTAGGTATGATGAAACTCTACCCAAATTGTATCTTGTAAGCCTTGTGAATAAATTAATAATGACTATTTTCATATTTATTTTCTAGCTTCATGTATTATCTATTTTTTGTATTTGTAGAAGTGTGAAGTTTTATTCTCCTTTGCATATCCTTTCCCTCACCTAGTTTTTATAATTCTATCTTATGTAGGTCATGTGATGTGCTAAAGTGTTGGTAGTTATGTTGAAGATTAATCTAGTTATTATTTCCCTAAATAAACCTCTTATCCATTACCTTCAGGTTATATAAATCCACCATAGCCTTGACATGAAGTACTTGTGTTTAGGATCTCATTGGAAAATTAATTTTAGTCATTAGTCTTTGCTTGGTTCATAAAGTGTTGATTAAGGATCAGTTAGAGTGGATAGGTCAATATTAGTGCATCACCTCATTAGGTAAGGTTTATTTCATTCATTCATTTATCTCTTTTCACCCCAAAAAATCATTAGGTTTTAGGAAGTGAGATCAAATTTATCCATCAGGGGAGCTAGCCCCATAAACTAGAGGTTTAGTCCTCCTATAGATCACCCACAACCTTGGACTAATCCCATGTTACCCCAAACTTGGAGAGATAAGAACCACCTTTTCCTAAGGGTGAATTTTTGAGAGTTAATAATAATGATATTTTTTTAAGTATTTTTTTGAATTCCCACTATATGCTCTCATCTCACCCAATTGAGATCATGGTGATCAAAAAGTGATAATATAAGTGGCAACACTAAAATATTTCCCCAAATCTACCTATTTTTTCTATAAGTATTTATTTCCTATAGGTTAAAAATGGTGTTTTGAAAATTATAAAACTCTTAAAAGGTTTTCATTACTAGATAAGTTGACTCATTATTATATATAAAGTGATGGGTGTTCCCTAGTACCCAAGCCTCTGACAACATTGTATATGTATTTCAACTTCCACATACATTTTGGTATATTTAAATTCTATAGGCTATTTATTTATCCATAAGAGTCTTTCAACTATTTGTAATCTATGATCCACTAGTAAATGGATATCCCTAGGAAGTTACTCATGTCATCCCTTCAAGATGAAATAGTGGGTTATAGGTAAATGAATAACACTAATAAATTCACTTGTGGAGGGAAAAAATATATTGTTTCTAAGAACTGGGACTTAGATATTACATGTACTCTAGTGGTTGACCCAAGAATTTAAACAAGTAAATATACTAAATGGTATAATCCCTCTTCACATTGGGTAAAGTTAGATTTTGATGGAGATTCTGAAGGAACCCTAAGGAGGGTTAGATAAAGATGAATTCTAATTAATTCCAAGGGTGAAGTACTTTCAACCTATATAGGTAGTATGGGAATTCAAATGATTGATTAGGAAAAAGCTAGTGTTACTCTATGGGGGATAAAACTGGTAAAAGAAATAAGGGTGAATCTATTGGAATTATAAAGTGAATCACTTAATATCGTCCATTGTCTTTTAAAGAATAATTATAAAATTTGTAGTATTAGTAATATAATGTAGGAAGCCTTTGATAACATTAACTATTTTGATGATATTTTTATCCAATAGATATACAAAAAGGTTAACCAACTAGCATAATGGTTTGCTAATATGGGAGTTGTTTTTAATAGTCTCAATAAATGGTGATATAAAGAGGAAATGATGAATGTCATTATCCAAATATTTAATTAGGAAGCTTATAGTTATCTGTTTAAGGAACTATTTCACTATAAGTTTCACTTTGAAGGACCTATTTCATTTATATTTGATGCATGAATAGTGTTTTGAATATGGTTTAGACATGCTTAAGTATCTTTGATGCATTGTAATAGGAGTACCTATAGGTTTATAATAAAAGTAACATCAATAGTTATTTTTCATTTAAGAAAACATTAATTAGAAGCACTATAAATTGTATTTTTAGTCTTTCATGATAATAAATAATAATAGGAGATGGGATAATGATAGGGTGGATACCCATAGAAAAACTTGTGTGAAAACATTCATTGGGGATTTTATAATGATTAATAATATTAGGTGGATAATTAATCATTACTCTTGTAATGATAACTCCATCATTATGTGCTATAATGTGGTAGCCCTTCATTATTCTACTTACTATAGATAAACACAATTCTAGGAGAATTGGGGAACTAGAAAAATGGGAAGGGATTTATGCAAGGTTGAGCCATCCTCAGCTGAGACATTATCTAGAGACATGGACCTATGGTTGATCCTTAATGATTTAGTATTCAAAAAAATTATCCAAACAGTTGAAGGATATGTCCCTCATATCTAGAAAGTTTGTTGAGGGGTGGAATGATAGAGTAGTTTTACTCCAAAGGATTTAGATTGAGGTAACTAATGAACTCATGGCTCATGTAATAATAATAAATATGGATGGTATAATTTTTAAAAAAAATCAATAGAGATACCAAGGGTAAATCAATAAATATCTAATTAATAGGAAGGAACTAATCCATTTATAGTATGGCTACCTTAGAGATTTCATCCCTTGGCCTTATAATGTTGTTGCTAATAAAATTATGAAATTTATAACTCTGGATAGAAGGTACTACTTGATTATTGTTTTTCATTTTGTTTTTATCAACCTTTTCAAGCATAAATTTTTGGTTAGTATACCCTATTACATTTTGTATTTAATGGAAATTTATATTTTAGAATTTAAATAAGGGAAAAAGAGGTTCCCTTTGCACCAATTGGTGATCCTTCTATTATGGAAGTATGTGAAATCTTTTAAGATGAGCCCTACACATATCCCCTATGAGGGAGAGTTAAATAATACCAAACATAATGAAAATCCTACTAAGAATAATCGAATATTAGGGATAAATAAGCTACCTTTAAGGAATGATGGAAACAACCCTAACATAATCACCATTGGTAAAGTGATGAGTTTTGAGGAAGAAAACACTATCCCTAACAAATAAAGGTAAGAAGAGGTGATTTAGAGTCTAAATACTCAGTAATCCCTAATTGATAGTAGAGAAAAGAGCATGTAAATCACAAAATAAAAGTCTAGGAATCTGGGGATACGATCGTTACTAATAAAAATTATGGTAATTTCAAAGATCTATGGGATGAGATAGAATTAATTACATTGAGCCTTAATAATATGGTTTCAAAAATATTAAATTTTGATAAAATAATCCATTAATCAAGGATTGGGGATCAAATAATTGGCCAAGAATAAATAGGAATTTTAAGATTTGTCTAGGCAAGTGAGAGGGCTAAAGGAATGAGTCAATAAATTAGAAGAGGAGAACATTTATCTCAAATATAATCTCAAAACTCTGGTAGGACATAGTAAGGACATGGCTAGTAAATTTATTGCTAGTATGGGGGTTATTTTGCAACTATTTAAAAAAATTAGAGGGAGAAGATAGAGTAAGAAGACATAAAGTTGAAAAGATATGACTAAGGAAAAACAACAAGAGTTGAATAGTATATAACAAACCCTAAAGGAAATGTTAGATAATTAGAATGAAGCCATTAAAAGGTAAGTATTATTGATTTTAGGAATTTTTTTCTTTTAGTTTAATATTGGTTTTGGTTGTATTTACTATGATGTTTTTATGAGTTGGTTGTGATCCAACTATTTGTTAATTTTTGTATCCAACTATTTGTTAATTTTTGTCTTAGTTTATAGACTTATTGGATATTTTAGCTCATGTGGCCTAGACTAAAACTCTTGTATATAAAGGTATAATCCCTTTCAAAAAAAATCACTTTACTATTAATAAAAAATAAATACTAGGTTATGATATGGTTTAATCCTCCATATTTAGAGATTTGAAATATTAGGATGACATTATTTATGAATGATGTTAGTATATTTTTAGGCTTGCATACTAGACATAGCTTATAGTAACCTTTCCTATGATAGTGATATAATTATTGGAGTCATAAATATGAAGCTTATTTTTTTGGAAACATAATACCAATATTAAAATATTTAACATATTATATAATAATTATCTAGACACATGTAATTAGATATTCAATATAAAATCTAAGAAAAAATAAAGTCCTAAAAAATTACTTATTGGCAAAAATTATTTTATCTTCAACTAATTGTTTTAGTATAATTCCATGAAAAAAAAACTAGATAAGACACAATGATGGTCAACACTCTCATTATATTTCCTTATATAATTTAAATGAGACTTCATAACTTTGAAAACCAAATAGTACACTATACTCCCACAATTATCCAAATTGGATAAGATAGATCTCATGGATGACTTGGACACTAGACTGACTAGACTAAATGCTAAATATAATATCACAATCCTTAACAATGTACACATTTATAATAATGGAAAATGTACATATTATAATTTGGTATTAGATACTTTTAATTTTTATTATTGATGTATCATTACCTTACATGAATTTTAAATACACATATGGCGCTTTCACACACTTCTCTCCTATATTCTTTCCTTATATGAAACTGAACTTATTGATTCTCTATCAGTTAGTGATAATAATTTCATAGAATGTACCTAATATTCTTATTATCATTATTAGATTGTATCCTAATTATCAAATCATTTTTATTATCTTTGTAGAGACATCTAGTTCTACTCATATGACTTCATAATTCTAGAACCATCCAACTCTACCATATATATCCATGTGCAAATAAATGGTAATTTCCTAAATTAAAAACATCTTTATGGATTAGTCCATATGTTTCACATGTTGGTGTTGTGATAATCTACTCAAAATATCTCATATTTATACATAATATGTTTAATCCTATTCTATATCTTTAATTTATTAATATGACATCTATAAATATATATACATTATGAGGAATATCTCTAAATCTCTAAAATTAGAAATTAGTCACATTTAATAGACCTTGGAAAAGTCACAAACACATCCAACAAATTTAATTACCATTTTTCAAGTGTTGAAATCTAGATTATGAGTTCCATCCATACTAGTGTATCATGACTCTACACATATACTTTAGGTAAATAACTATGTGAAGGTTGATTTCCCTCCGTAGAGTATTAGATGCATAGGTATAGATCCACCATTCATTATGGATTGGTTGAGGTCAATTAAACCCATCACTCTTGTCATATTTTTATAGGTTTCCCTAGTGTATATAGTATAACCATGTTTTGAAATGAACAAGATAATATTATATATTTTCAAACACATTAAATTTTTGACATCATAAAGGAAGATAGTTTTACAATTTATAGAGATAAATCAGGTAGATTTAGATGCCTACATCTAGTATAGGCATCCATAGGATAATAGGCTCATCCAAAAAAATATAGATATTCAATTTCCTTATCAAAATGACTCTTGATCAATTTTTAACCCTTCTTGTCACCTGTGTGTCGTCTCAAACATAGAATTATTAGTAACAAGTTGCATACCCTAATCCTCTTATTAATTTATAAAAATAATAAATTACAATAGTTTAATCATACTCTAGTGTATCATTCATATTTATGAGTTATTATTATATATTAATCAATTTGGTTAGTCTTATGTTTTTTAATCAATTTGGATAGTCTTGAGTTTTTTCTTATTTAATTAATTAATTTAAAATAATGTAAAAATTATTCATGAACTTGTAACTTATTATGAGCATGTCAAACCTTAATTTTTTCCTTAGTTTTTTATCCTTATAGGGTTTCATATTTATTAATGTAAATATGATTTTTAGACTTGATTTATAATTTTCTCTTGTTCAAAAATTTATCATGGATATAATGGATATGCATAGTTTCTATTTTATAACTCAAGATATGAATGTAATAAGTACATGTTTCTTTCCTAAAATATGAAATATTTTTAATAGCTATGTAATCCCATGGATAAAATATTTATGTAATAATTATAATGTTTAAATTAATCATGAATAATTTTTAGCCTTCTTTAATTCTTCTATCACCATCCCAAGCTATAGAGTACATCCTCTTGATGTAATTTATATGAATGTTGAATCTAAAAATTCCCAATAAGTAGAGTAATATACTAGGAGGGTATATTTTATGGCATGGATATAATGAAATTAACTCATTATCTCTATATTAAGACACACTTGATTGATTTGTTTCTACATGTAACTAGAGATGAAATAAAAAATACAAATAATGTTAATGTTGTCACATCTGAGGAATAAAATCATCCCTTTAATGATATCAATCAACCTTTATAATTAGTGACTCTATAATATGTGTTAAAATTACTACTACCATTATTATTACTCCTATGTATACACTTATAGTTACACATGTGCTTCCTACCAAAGGTTCTCCTCATATTACACTACGTATCCCTACACAATAAATTTATGTACATCCTATTGTCACTCAATTTTTAACCCTTGGAGAGGTATTTCAAGCCTATTTACAATTGAGTGAAACAATGGTATTACCCCTAGACCTATGGTTTGTCTATTGTGGGGGTAAATCTCTAGTTGATAGGGTTAGCTCCCTAAGTTTATATTGATTTTCCTCTTAATAACTAGTTGGTTTATGAAAATGGATACGAAGCTATCTAGTTCTAAGAAAACTAGAATAAAGGGGTGATACACTAGAATATTTGATCCAATATTATCCTACACTTATACTTAAAATAAATCATACTATAATTTGGTCTATAATTCAAAAAAAATATTCTAACATAAGTATTTTAACCTAGAGACTATGGTAAGTATATAATATATGGTGAGAGTTTCAAAGGAATAAGAATACATTACTAAATCCAAAACACTTAGCTAAAATACCACACTTCAATGTACTCCAAGTGACCTATAATAAGACAATGTATCCATACCTAGGTGTATACAAGTAGGACAAGATGTAAGGAAAAGCAATTTTCTCAAAAGTATCTATCAACAACTCATTCAAATCATTGAAATATGAACTTGGAAATATTGAAACAATTTGAATTCATTTATTAAAGAAAAATATGAATAAAAAAAATAGTAGGGCTTTACCTACCTATCTTGTGGATTCATTATAAGGTCAAAATTAGGCATACTTATAACACCAATGAGAGAGAGAGAGAGAAATCCCATGCAAAGAATGGAATCATGGGGGGTTACAAGAATATGTAAAATATTGATTAGCTTAAAAAGAATTAGGATGAAGCATATGAAGTCTTGAATAGGTGTTACTTGATCTCCAACTCTTTTTCAAACTACCTTCAAGTCAAAAAGAGTCAATCCTTGAGGAGTTCATAATTCTTATTGACAACTAATATAATCTTTTATAAGAAGCTTCTTTATCTACCTTGAAATTTCATGAATATCCATGTACAAGGGTAGAGAGAGACATATCCAAGGTGTATGAATCATTATCTTCCCTTGAAATAGGCTTTCTTGGAAGAGGGAGTTAGCTTATCTCATGAGGTAGAGTCTATCTTCCTAGGTAGTGGACAGTGTATACACATGATATTTTCAAATTTTATTAATTATTGATGCTTTCTATCTTGTAATAACCCATCGAGTCTCAATTTATTTGAGTGAATACCCTAATGGGTGAACTAGGAAAGGGGTGGGTAGACCATTGGTGCTTCAAAGTATTGTTATCCCTTTTTCCACTTGTTATCTACACACTTGTCTCCTAAAACCCATTCCCCTAATATTTGTCTCCTATTTTACACACTCTTATAGTGATTTTCCATCTTTATTAGCCATTTTCCTAACCTAAAACCCTTTTTTATAGTTTACATGACTATGTCAACTATTTCAACCTTGTATTCTTATTGACATAACTTATTAACGGTCTCGGTCGGCCCCTACCCAACCTAGTCTATGACCTAGTTAGTTTTTATCAATTACAATACTAGGTTAACCAGGTTGACCTTGTCAACTAAAACTCTTTTAAGGGTTTAGGGTTAAATCTTCTTATATAAACACATCCATTTCAATATTATTAGAGAGTAGACAAGAGTTATTATTCATTTGTGCTTCTTTACAATATGCTCTTCCACTATTCTACTTGAGTATTCTTAGCTTAGGATTTTTACTTAGAGAAGAATCTAGTCTTGTGGAAAATTATTAGATACTTTGGAATTTCTTAGTGATCCTTACAAACCACAACAACCTCTTATGAAGCACCTTGGCCAATAGAGAGATTGAGTCTTGATGGGTTCATCTTCCATGTAAGTATCTCTAACTTTATTCCTCTCTTTAGTAGATATAAGTAATATAATTAATGGCTTTTGAATAATATTCTCTCTCTCTATACATTAGGTTTTTACCTACACAGATTAATTAGGATTTTCTTATACATGTTTACTTTTTTTATGTTTGCTAACCCCCATGTTGTTCAACAAGCTCTAGTGAGCACTAGATTAGATTATGAATTTACTTGTTATTTGTTTAGTGAATATGAAAACATAGGACCTAGTTAGGGTTATTGCATATTTTTTCTTAACTAGAAGCTTTGGAACCCTCCATAGTGATATTATTGTGATAAGAGATGCCTTGGCTAGGTCTAGTAGATCCATATTGGTCATGACCCTGATTATCTAATATATCCCCAATTAGAAGTGTAAGTAAGATCTATCTTCTCTAATCTAGGAGTAATTTATATATTCAATGCATTTCTCCTTTCATACATTATAGTGAAACCAATGTGAATCTAACCCTTATAGGTTTTCTTTCACACTTTTCATATCTATCATTTTATTATTTTTCTATAGTTATGATATTAGGTCGATCAAGTTGGTATAGTTCTAACTTCTATGTGTAGGTTTAAAACATAGTCACCTCAAATGACTATGTTCTTTTGGTGTAGGTCTTCATCAAATACATGTTATTATATCAAATAGGTTGACACGATACTTTCATTCAATTAAAAATAATATACTATGTTGAACAGGTTAACTTAGCCTCTCAAACAACATCTATAATAGCAAAATAAGTCATTCAAGTTGACTTAGTATTCCAATTAGCATGCAAATAACAAACTAAGTTGACCAAGTCAACTCAATCATCTTAACAGCCTTTAGCAAATAGTGTTTTATAGAACTAGGTTGACCCAATCAACATAGTTGGAAGAACTTGCAAGCAACATTCAAGGCACTGCAATTGAAAATTTACAATCTTTAGCATCTTCCAACCCACCAAGGTTCCTCTCTTTCTCTCTCTTTCAATTTAGTAATTTATTATATTTCTCTTTTGTTTAATTTTTTAATCTTCAAAATTGTAATCCTACAACAAACTAAGTTGACATAGTCGACTTACTTCTATAGTCTATCTTTTATCTAAAAGACTAAGTTGACATGGTCAACTTAATTTTAAGGACTCTTGCTTCAACAATATAGTAACAACCCCATCAACTATATTTTGTAATATTTACATATACTTTCATCTAAATCTACTCTATACCATTATTAAATTGGGAATTAATAACTATATGCTAGTAATTAATTCACACCTTCATTTTTAGATGTTTACATGCTTAGAGTAGCTCACATAGTCTAATTAGGTGGTTTTTTAAATTACCATTTAGTTTCACTATTTTTTACTTTTTGCACACACTACCAAATCACATAGTTTTTAAAAAAATAAACATTTGTTCACCCAAATCTTTCTTGATTAAATTTCATCACCAAGGGGGAAGCCAACTTGGTTATTTGGCTAAGTATAAACATGTGGTTAATGGTATATATTAGAAAAGCACCCAACACCCTTATCACCTTGGAATTATGAAGTGAGGTGGTAGGCCCTAATACCAAGCTAGTAACATTTCCAATATAGATCCATTTCAACCTAAGCATCCTAAAACCATCCATAGATTTATTTCTAGTTCCTTATTTTTATCTAACATCCCTATCACACTTAAAATATTACTTTATAATAAAATAACACTACTCAAGATGACCACTTAATTATCATTTACTTTTTAATTGATTTTTTTCTCTTTTATCATTGTGTATGCAATCAAAACTTCATCGTGTCTATAAATCAATCTTGGATTAGATAAGATAGAGCATACCTACACTTCTAATTGAAAATACATTTTTTAAATAGGAGCATGACAAATATGGGGATCCACTAGACCTAATTAGGTGATCACTTGTCACAATACACCATGCTAGGAAGGGTTTTAAAGCCTAAAATATAACACAATAATGTAATAACCCTAAAATAATATTAGGTTTAATGCTCACTCTACATCTAATATGAAAGAAAGTAAATCTAATCTAGTGCTCACCAAAGTTTTAGGCACAAAGTCAGGGTTAGAATCAAAACAAACTAAACTAAACATGCATAGAATATATATACTCACATCAATGTATATAGAATCATAACACATGGTAGAGAAGTACAAATTCATTATATATCTACTCTTACAAAGGAGAAATAAAGTTAGGAATACTTACTTTTGAAGATGAACCTGTTGAGCTTCAATCTCTCCCTTGGTCAAGGTGCTTCACAAGAGATTGTTGTGGTATGTAAGGATAATAAAGAAATTAGATATAGACTACACAACCTATCTATGCATCCAAAATAATTCTCCATAAGACAAGATCCATATATCCAAATAAACTATATAACCCTATGTTTTTTTCCTCAAGAAGAATGGTAAAAAATTAGATGTTTATTTGCACTTATTCTTCTTCAATTCTCTACACTTAAATGGTTAGAAATTAACTTGTATATATAATAAAATATTGCCCTAAATCCTTTTGAATATGCCATCTGTATGGGGTCAACCTAGTTAGCCCTATATGTTTTTAATAGAAAAATCACTAGGTCTCAAGCTAGGTCAGCTAAAGGGCTAACAAAATTTTAAGTGAAAATTATCCCTAAATAATACACGGTCAAACTAGTCAACCTAGTATAGTCAATTGGTGAAAGGGGGTCAAGGAAAGAAAAAATGACAAATCATGAAAAATGACTAGAATGGGTACAATAGAGAAGAATAAGCTTAGGGTAAATGGTTTTAGGATACAAGTGTGTAGATGGCAAGTAGAAGAAGGGAAAATAATCTTATGAATCACCAATGGTCTACCCACCCCTTTTTTGATACACCCCTTAAGACATGCACTCAAAGAGATTGAGACTCAATGGGTTCCTGTAAAATACAAAGTGTCAGTAAGTAATAAAAGTTTGAAAATATTATGTTTATACATATACCCCACTTGAATCTCATTACATGTCACATAAGTATAACACAAGATGGTGCTTCAACATAAAACATGATAACACATAATTTTGATGTTAAGTAAAGTGAATTAATCAACATATAAGATAAAGGAAAGGATAGACTTGAAAAACACATAAATTTACTTACCTTAGTGTTTTAGATAAAGAAGTAGACTACAAGAGAATGTGAAGGTTTCCAATGTGAAGAATACTAGGTGAACCTATAAAAGTTAGTGCAAAACATAGACAAAAATTGAGTTTTTTGGAAAATAGGAATATGATAATGAAAAATATTCTCTATGTCATCATGAATCCAATGCATTTTATTGTTTAAAAAATGGATAAATCAAAATAAAGATATAGACAAAATAAGGAATCTACCTAAAAATTATTGAAAATTTTGAATTGTTGAAAAGTGTTTTTAAATAGGGGAAAGAGAAGTCATTTGTTGTTTTGACTTGTGAAGGAGAGAAAAAGAGCTCTAGAGACCAAATGAGCTATAATGGCAAGGAGATGATAGGATAGATGAGGGGGAGATCTAAGAGTAGCAGCAGTTGCATTATAGGTATGCAACTATGAATCTTAAGCTAGTTTTGGAGTTTATTTAATGAATTAAGTGTATTTTAGAAAAAAAAATTAGCTTTTTTAGATGTCAGAATGAAGCCAAATTAGATTCTATAGGTAGGGAAAACTAGGATGGGAAATGGGTTTAAAGGAATTTAAGGAGAAAACTAAAAAATGCACTCTTTGAGTAAAATGTAAGGGTTTAATAGTGAAAAACAACTAGGTTGACCTAGTCGATGCAGTAGGCTGAAAAGGAGCAAAATTGATATTGTTGACCCAGTAGGTATATGTCGACCTTTTATGTTTTATAGACTACTAACCTAATATAGTTTTCCAACTAATCTAAAAATTCTAGAATGATAACATAGTACTAGGGAGGGTAAAATAATAGGTTTGACTTAGATTTTTATGTCAACTAGATCAAAAATAGGGAAATTTTGGTCAAATTAAGTTGACCAAAGAACTAGAATGGTATAAAAACACATGCAAAATGCTGAAAGAAGGCTAGAATGGCTTGAAATGACCAAGTAAGGGAAAAAGTACCAAGTAGGATAAAAATAGGTAAAAATGAATGAATTAAAGTGATTTAGGCTATTTTTTTATTAAAATTGTAAAAAAAATGTATTATGATTGTACATGGCGTGGAAGATCTAATACATCTTCTATTATTTCTTAATTTTAGGGATGAACTATATTTTAGATATTGGTAGATGCATCATGGATATTAGATCTACTAGATTGTCTAATGATAGGAGATAAATATATATTAATAGTTGTAGGCTTAGGAGGTATAGTTGATATTGTAGTATTCCCCTAAGTATGGATATGTTATTCATGTTCCTTAGATACTAAGAATGACTAACTAAAACCTTTATATGGGAAGTGGATAGGGATGTTGTAGAGGTAGTTATCACTCTAGAAGATGTGCATGTCATCCTAGGGCTACCAGTAATAGGAGCACTAGTGACTATAGGTATACCGGATAACATGAAGGAGAGGAGAGCCTTAGTCATGTGGGATATAGGCTTAGAGATGATATTGGTGGGTAGAAGAGTTAGTATGTTTGATTTATATACATCATAGATTATGGATATCTAAAAATATATGATATGGATTATGATATAATGAGTCTTATGCCACAAGTCAAACACCAAGGTATCACTATTCATGATAGCCTTACGTAGGATGATCCTAGAGGAGGGAGTATTATATGTCATCTATGTATAACTCATACATGATTTATATGAAGTGTTTGTCATAGGGTAGAATTTGATAGGACCAATCATATTATTTATGGCTTAGATATATGAGAGGTTTCCTATGTATTGGTTGGTTGGGTTTCCCCATGTAGTTGATGATAGGTCACCTCAAGTGCAGAGATAGAGAGAGGACTAGGTAGTGTGGGTTGTGCCCCATGTTCCAACACTATTGATGGTGTGATGTATAGATATAGTGTGGTAGCCATATAGACACATAATGACTACATGGTCAATTTGGGATATAGTTTCCCTAGCTTTAGTGAGGATAAAGGTGGTCAGACACTACACCTAATAGAGAAAGCCATAACTGGTAGTATGGGTACTAATATAGATAGGATTACCTCATCTAGTGGCACTAATATTGATGCCTGAGTAGTGGGTTTAGAATGTGAGATATCCATAAGGGAGGAGGAGATTAGGGCCATCAGTGATAAGGATGATGCTTATACCACATTGTGAACAATCATGGATTGGGTGAGCATGATAGGGAGTAAAGCAAGAGGAGAGGGGCATAGAGTTAGTGGCATTAGAGATACCACCACCAGCTCCACAAAAAGATGAGATATTACCACCAAGGACATGGCATTGATGGAGGTAGGAGGAGTAGGAGAGAGTGGAGACTATCACCATACCTGATGACTTAATATGTGAGCCAGAGGAGAATTAGATGATAGAGCTTCCACTCAGGTATAGGATGAAGTGGATGTAAGCCATGATAGCCATATTTGAGCTAAGGAATTGACCTATAGAATAGGTTCTAGGAGGCTACATATATGGATAAAGTGTTCTAGGTAGTCACATGAATGGTGATGCCATAGTGTCTAGGACATAGATAGGTAATAAAGATGATCTATTGCTTAAGTTTTTATTTTAAAATAGATACTAGAGGTAGATAGATATTATGAGATATAATAGTGATATAATATCTATTTTGGTGTTATTTTGAAGGTGTAGTTGAGGATGAGGAAGAGATATGATGTCCCTTATGGGGGAAGTACTCCATGGCATCCTAGATGAGACTCTACAACCATATGACCCTACTACATTGGAGGACCCACTAATGCACTAAAATTTTTTTTTATTCTCCTTTTCTAGTCTATTAGCCTACCACATCCCAAGGGATCTTTGATCTATTATGAGGCCAACTGTGGAGTTTGAGATTCAACTAGAATAAGGATATGTGCTTTGAATCATGTATTTTAGTGTGATTTGACTTTTAAGATTTTTTTTGTTTTTTAATATTATTTCCTTTTTGTTTAAAATGATTTGGATTTTAAATTTTTATAGCATTTCCATATTCCTCATCCATACTAATTTAGAATGACCAATAATGAGATATTTAGTGATATACATAAATGAAATTTAGGTTAAGGCTAAAGGAAGATAAGTAACCAAAGACAAAGACTGACTAGGACACTTGGGTTTAATAATGAACTATCATTTGATCTCATGTCTCAACCATGTATATTCTTAGTTTTAAAAAAAGGAAGAAGTGAAAAAGGAGATCTAAAGGTGAACCAGTGAAATTAAAGTATAATGAGATGCATTATTTACTAATTGATCACATGGTAATAGAAGACAAAGACCAAAGGGAACAAGGTTTGTATAACCAAATCACAATGATGATTATCTTGTGTAAAATAGGGATAAGAAAATAAACATAAAGACACAAAAAGATATTTTTGAGAAAAAATCAAGAAATAAAGAGAAAATAATGGTAAATAAAGACAATCATAGACAAATATAAATGATAATAGAATAAAGATATAGTATAAAAGGTAAAATAACTATATAAGAAAAGTATGAATTTGACATAGCATCAAATGATATAATAGATAGATAAAAATAAAATTGGAGCACATGTAAAATCAAAATGTAAATATAAAATCACCATGAATGTGCTCATAAGTATTGATAAATATTCCCACACACATTATCCAAGAATTTAGATAGATATTTATGAATATGGATGTGAATTGTTTCTAATGTCTAATCAATATTCAATGATAACTAGTAAAAGACTTATCTTCTAATCTCCTCAACTAAAAAATTGGGAATTCATGAGGGATCATGTTGAGGAGGTAAATTAGGTAAGGGATGCTCAAGAGAATGCATGGGAGAGGGCTTTATTGTAGATTTAGGAATCAATGGTGGAGAAATATCCAAGGGTGAGGGAAGGTCCATAGGTGAATGAATCATAGGTGAAGGCATAGAAGGTGATGAAAGGACCATATGATGGAATGGAACCACTAGAGGTGGAGCCATGGGAGAAGAATGAGAAGCCTTATTATATGGATGACATGTAGGAGGAATAGAAAAAGGTTTGGGAATAGATGACAAGTGATCCTTAAGGTGATGTTGAAGGATGTGGTAATGATCATTGTGATGGGTGCCACAAAAAATACACCTCACCATACTTAGGTATGTATTTAGGTAGAAAATTTAGGAGAGGCATGTTTTTATCTGAGGAAGGAGAAGAAGGATGCAAAGTATAAATATATTATCAGAACTTGTGACAATGGGTAGAAGAATGATTATCTATCCCATAGAAGAAATATATATACTTATGAGTGGTATTTGGAAAATTATTCATAGAAGGACATGCAAAAAGAGTGGAAGAAGCTAGAGAGGACTCATTAACCAATTTGGTGGGCAATGGATCTATATAAGGAAAGGGAAGGAAACCATCACCAAGGGAAGGTGGTCATGGAGGAGGAATGGAATTATGATCAATGGAAGGAGTAATGGGATGAAAATTAAGGGAAACCTAAAGAATAGTAGGAGTGTGAACATGCTAAACTATAGCAATAACAATAATGGGATCAACTATAATAGGAGTGGGAATGGGATATAATAAGGTCTCTACTAAGGGAGGAACAAGATCTACATAAGGTCTAAGGAGGGTCACACTAATCACAGGAGTAAACCAACTATACTCCTATGAGGCTCATAAATAATTAGATGATTAGTCATAGCATGATCCATGACCATAATCCTATGAGGCTCATAAATAATTAGAAAATAGGAAAAATACTAAAATTATGAACTATAAATGAAGGAAGATACACTAAAAGTCTCAAGTATAAAATAATGATAATGGATAATCTTGGCATCAAAATCTTGGATAAGACCACCTAAGAATGGATCATCTAAGGAGTAACCATCATCATAATCCATAGTCTGAAGATCAATGACATAAGTAGGGATGACCTTTTCATTTCAGGAAGTGTGGTGAATAGAATTTCAAGTCTTGGTTAAGGCTATAGGAATATCATCATAAGGAGGCTTACAATAATTAGGATAAAAGGAAGTAAAAAGCTACAAGATGAGGTGAGGTGAGAGATTATAAGTTTTAATTTTTAGGTTAATCTCATCAGACTCATCATCATAGAAATCTAAGATATTAGGAGGAATGTTCCTAATGAGTTCAACATGTCCATTGTAACCTTGAGTTGAATTAATTGGAGAATTAAGACACTAAGACTCATGGAATGGAATTCTATGCAAAGGTTCAAGAGTAGGAATATTAAAGACACTATGGTCTTAGAATTGTTTGAAATTCCAAGGGTTAGTGTCACCTTGAATCATATAAATGGCTCCATTATGAGGGAATTTAATTTATTGGTAGGTGGAAGATGCAAAGGCTCTAATATGGTGAGTACATGACCTACCAAGAAAGATGTTATAAGAAATGGGAAAGTTAAATATCATCACCTTCATGTGAATGATGATAGGTAGGATGGTAATAAGAAGCCACACACAACCTAGAGGAGGCATTTGACTTCTATCATATTCTTGGCAAGTGTTATGTGTAGACTTGAGATTGCATTATGAATATCCAAGGGTCTGAATGAAATCGAGAGAGGAAATTTAGGTTTGAAAACTCTCATTAATTAGTGCATGCTTAACTTGGATATCACCTATTTGGACACTAATGAATAAGGGAAGATCATCTACATGAGTAAAATCTCATCAAGAATCATAGAATCTATAAGAACTTTTAAAGAGAGAAAAGTGTTTATATTTTCATTAGCATTTATGGACATATCTTATCATTTTTTTAATATATTATCCTTAGATCTAGATAAGGTTACCTCCCATACTACTAGACAAGGATGAGGGACATTAATTTCAAACAAAAGTTTCATAAGATGGTTTCTATGACATGGAAAAGTCCCCATAAGCTCAAGGAACATAATTTTGGATGGGAGATTAGTGAGTTATGAAATGGGATCCCACTCATCATAATCCATCAAAATATTGTTATATATAGGTGCATAATGATTTAGGAGGTCCTCAAAAGGAGGAACTAAAGTGAATTGGAATTTATGTCAATAAGAATGTTTGGAACAAGGTTATAAATCATGTTGTGATGATCTAGTTTATTTAAGTTGATTTTGAGAATTAGTATAAGAAGTGTTAGTAGAAATTTGAGTATCATTAGTGTTAGAAGATGAAATAAGAGTGGTAGAAATATAATAATAAGTGTTATCCAAGGGAGAATCAGAAATTGAATCATAAAAAATAATAAGGTCTTTTGCTTAGACATTAATAATGTTATATATGAATGAGGAGTGTAGATAGGTTGGGTATCAACAAAAAAAACTACCCTTCACATATTAGTCATGTTAACCACATTCTCTTTAGAAGTGGGTTCAGCAATAACTTCTACATTATTGGTGGAAGGGGTGGCTTTATATTGATTGTCTTGGATAGGTTGATGATTAGTAAGAGGGTCTTTGTAGATAGCTAAATGATAATTTTATTGATTTAAATCTTGAGATTTATCATGTGATTTATATTCCTTAAAATCAATTTAATAAGCTTGTTAATGCTTTCAAATGATAGACTCATGATCAAAATTAGGACCTAGAAGAAAGTACATAGCTAAATTACAAATTTGTCTATAGGTCTCATGAGAATGAACCCAACTAGAGTGAAAACAATAAAAATTGTTAGGATCATATCAAGATTTCATAAGATGGGTAGGGTCAAGTTCTCATAGAAGATGCCTAGATAGAGGCTTAATCAATTCAAATAAGGATAGAGGTTTATGAACATTAATTTAGTTTGGTGAAGATACGTGAGGATTGGTATATTATTAAGTAGGAGTTGGTTCTGATGAAGGGGTAGGAATAATAGCTTAAACATTATGAATGGTGTCATATGAAGGGGTAATATTGTGATTTTTGTTCTTAAGAGATAAGGACCTATAGAATGTTAGGGTGGTTCAAATTGATGCATAAGGAAATATTATCATTTAGATTGGTCAATATCCTCCTCCAATATACATAGAGAGAGAGTGTGGACATGATATTGAAGTTTAGGAAAAAGAGCATTGGTAAAGAGATGGAAAATATTATCATCAACCATGTTATGTTCACATTTTTTTGACAAAGTTTTACACGTTTCAACAAAGGCTTGATCATTTTTTTTCAAGTTGTTTGTAACTTATGAAGTGGACCAAAGTATTATTGGTAAGATCACTATTTTGGAATTTTTGAACTAAATAATTCACTAAATCCTCCAAACTAGTAATGAAATGAGTTCTAAGTTGGTTGTACCAATCCAAGGCATTACCCATGAGATTTTTGGCTAAGATTTTGGTAGTATCAAAGGTGTTCAATTTGACCCAGTCCTTATAAAGATTTCTAAATATTTTAAGATGAAGGGTGGGATTGGTTGATCCATTATAAGAAATTTTGAGTGTGATACCTCATATATCAATGTTAGTAATTTGAGTAGTGAGAGGTTCATTTTGGATATGATTAATGGTTTTTTTTACCAAAGGAGGTTGAAGAATGATATTTCCTTGAGAATATTGAAGAGGAGGGGTAACATTCTAGTTATATGTGCTCCAAGCCATTGGTTGAGGATGATATTGAAGATGAAGAAGGTGGTTTTGAATTCTCATCATTTGATTTATGTTATGAGCTTGAAAGGTATTCGTTTGATTGAGTGTTTGTAACAATAGTTTATGTGTTTGATTAGAATTATTATAAGCATTAGAGGTGGTATTAGTGGTTTGGCTACCACTATTAGTGTTGATAAGATCTTGAGAGGATATATGAGAATGTGAGGCACTAGTGGAAAATGTTTATTATGTAGTAAAATATGGACTAGTGAATAGTTCAGAAGAAGAAGCACTAGTATCATGATTACCTTAGGTATAAAATGATGCACTAGTGAAAGGATTAAGGATATTGGATCTTATGAGAGGCCCACTAGATGTATAACCTATCATGTTAGAGGATATACTAGGCATGGAGGTGGAAGAAGTTAGAGAAGAAGAGGTCATGGTATGAGAAGGGGTCATAATCAAAGGAAGAGGTTGAGAATCAAAGAATTCAGTGCCCCCAAATCTAGTTGAGAATATAGGAGTAGGTGAATGAGACTCTTTGGATTGACCACTAATCATAATATTATAAGTGGTAGAAGGATCTTTTCCTTGATGTTGAGGAAAATTTAGAGATAAAAAAGAGCATCTCAGGGGTATAAAATATTTCAATTTGGTCTTATAATGAGAAGAGAGGATTATTTTATGAAGAGGTATTAGGAGGGTCCCATAATTCATTGTGAGTGGAAATATGAACATTACTAGCATCCAAGAGAGGATCCCTACTCTATCTATGGGAGATAGTATGAGGGTTATTAAAATTCATCATGTCTATTGAATACAAATCACTATTTTCATCAATAAAATATTCCATGATGAAGGGAAGAAATATAGATGAGAAAGCAAGGAAATAAGAAATGATAGAAATAGTACAAGGTTGACTAGGTTGACCTAGCATAGAGATAAGGTCTGTAAATAGTATAAGGTCAACTTGGTCAATCTAGATTAGTAAAAAGAGGCTATAAAAAGAGTGAACAAAGTTTGAAAACATTTAAAAGTCAACTAGGTTGATTTTTATAGTGAATAGAGGCTAGTAAAAGGTACATAGTTGACTAGGTAGATCCAATACAATAGATAGGGAAAATTAAGAAGTCTATAAAAAATTATGGATTGAAACAAGATAAATTTTTAAAGTAATTTGGAAAGAAATAACATAAGGTAAATAAATAATCAATTGGATTAATTCTATCCAATCTAATTGAAGCACATAACACAATACCTTGCACCAATGCTAGCTAATTCAAGTTTTTGCAATACAAAACACAATTTAGCAAAGAGAAAGAAATCAACTTTGGAAACTAAAGAGATAACTAATAGGTCAACCTAAATTTTTATAATATTATTAAAATATGATTTTAAATGTGATGGGAAGTTGGCTATAAGCAAGGAACTATAAGGCAATCTAAGGATGATTTTAGGTAATTTGGGTTAAAAGGGATCTATAGTGGTAATCATATAATATTGGCCTACCCCCTCAATTCACACACCATAATGATAAGAGTGTTTGGTGCTTAGCTATAATATACCATAAACCACACTTTATACTTGACCAGAATATCAAGTCAGCTTCCCCCTTGGTGATAAAATCCAAGTAGATTGGCCTTGGGTAGGTAAATGTTAAAATGCTTGTTTAATTTTTTTGATTTGGTCATGTGTGCATAAAATATAATATAGTGAAACTAAATGATTAATTTAAAACCACCTAATTAAAATATGTGATCTATTCTAAGCATGCAAGCAAAAAAAAAAGTGTGAGCTAATTACTTGCACATAAGGTTAATTTTAAATTTGAAATAAGTACAGTGTTGATATAGTCAATAGTGTATGATAAAAATATAGAATAGGGTTGATAGGGTCAAACTTGTACTATGGAAGCAAGGTTTGAAAATAAATAGGATTAACAAATTCAACCTAGTTATCTAAACAACACATAGAACATAGAATTAAATCGATAAGGTCGATCTAGTTGACTGTGTAGGGGTAGTTTTAAATACTATAAAAGTTAAAAGGAAATACTATAAATAAAGAGATAGAAAGATAAAAATGAACCTTGGTGGATTAGAGATGTAGAGAATGAAGAATGTTATTCAATAACCTTGATATATGCGTGGACATTCTACTAACTAGGTTGACTAAGTCAATCAAGCTTTACAAAAACCTACTATTGAGTGCTTGAAAATGTATAGGGTTGACTAGGTCATCTTAGTAGTCTAGACTAGATGTCTAAAAATCTAAAAACCTATATTGAGTCGATAGTGTTGATTTAGTAGCCTATACCTAAAATCTTATGCATAGATGTTAGATGTTAGGTCAACAAACTAATCTAATATGGAAAATATATGATAAAAATAATGATTAAGGAATGAAAGAAATGAAATGAGGTAAAAAAATCTTGTAAGGGTTATTTTACATTGGGTTCACCAGAATGTATGTAATTAGAAATGTATCATGTTTATAAATCAATCCTAGCTCAAAGAAGATAGAACATACCTACACTTCCAACTGGGAATACATTTGTTAAGTATGAGCATGACCAATATATGGATCTACTAAACATGATTAGGTGATCACTTTTTACAATACACCATGCTAGGAAGGGTTCTAAAGCCTATAGTCTAACACAATAACATAACAACCCTAAGAGAGTCCTAGGTTTAATGTTCACTCTATATCTAATAATAAATAAAGTAAATCTAATTTAGCGCTCACCAGAGCTTATGGCACAAAGTGGGGATTATAAATAAAACAAACTAAACTAAACATTCATAGAATACATATACTCATGCCAATATATATAGAATCCTAATGCATGGGATAGAAGTACAACTACATTATCTATCTACTCTTATAAAGGAGAAATAAAGTTAGGAACACTTACCTTTGAAGATGAACTCATTGAGCC
This sequence comes from Torreya grandis, assembly GCA_037957365.1. NCBI lineage: Eukaryota > Viridiplantae > Streptophyta > Pinopsida > Cupressales > Taxaceae > Torreya > Torreya grandis. Next base: position 314,040 of record JARHVA010007104.1, on the reverse strand, counting down.
TTAATCTTTCCCTTGGCCAAGGTGCTTCACAAGAGATTGTTGTGGTATGTAAGGATAACAAAGAAAAATAATCTCTATGATACACAACCTATATATGCATCCAAAAGACATCTCTAGAAGACAAGATTCATATCTCCAAAGAAAATATAGAACCTTAAGCTTTATTCCTCAAGTATAATGGTCAATAAGTATATGTTTGTTTTCACTTATTCTTCTTCACTTATCTATTCTTAAATGGTTGGAAATTAACTTGGATATGTAGGTAGATCTTTCCTTAAATCCTTCCAAATATATCAACTATACAGGGTCAACCCAATCAACCCTGTATGTTTTTAGTAGATAAATCACTAATTCAACTAAAGTGTAATAAAAATCCAAGTGAGAAATATCCCTAAATAGTATAGGGTCAACCTAGTTGACCTAGTATAGTTAATTGGAGAAAGGGGTTCAAGGCAAGAAAAAAGATGATAAAGCACGACAAATGATTGGAATGGGTACAACAGAGAATATTAAGCTTAGGGGTTTTAGTAGACAAGTGTGTAGATGGAAAGTGGAAAAAGGGAAAAAATATTATGAAGCATAAATGGTTTTCCCACCCCTTGTTTGGTGAACCCCTTAAGGCATGCACTTAGAGAGATTTAAACTCGATGGATTCTTGTAAGATACAAAGTTTTAGTAAGTAGTAAAAGTTTTAAAATATTATGTGTATACATGTTGTATGTTGCATTGCAAAAACTTACATTGGCTAGCATTGAAGCAAGGTTTTGTGTTGTGTACCAATTAGATCATTCTCATTTATCCAATTGTTTATGTATCTAATTTCACTTCTTGCTTCAATTACATTGAAAAATATTTCCTTATTTTTATCACACTATCATTTTATTCAACACAGTACTTTACAAATTTTATTTTCCCCTACTTTTAGTACTAAGTCAATCTGGTCAACTTTGTATCTTTATTAGACTATATTTTTTCTTATTTATAGTATTAAGTTGACTTGGCTAACTTTATACTCTTTTAAGGCCCTTTCCAATAGTACCATGTTGACCTGGTCAACTTTGTACTCTTATTATTACCTTTGCTTAAATCTCATGTCTATCTAACTTAGTTCTTTATTTCTCTTTCCTTATCATTATGTTCATTTCCTCAAATCATCATGAAGTTTCCTATTAGAGTATTCTTAGACAACCTGAATCCATTTAGACACTATATGTGATATTTGTTTTTCCCTCTCTTTTCCTCCTAAGAGAACCATCACTCTTGGATCACTTCTTCCCTTCCTTTGTCTATAGATTATAACCTGGGTCAAATCACATCTCAAGATGAAGTAGGTGGATCTAATCCTTTTTATACCTATCAAAATATTTCTCATCTTCAATATTTTCAACATAATGTGGGATCAATTGACACAAGTATATCAAATAATCCCACCAGTAATCCACCTTCCAACAACCCTCCCCCTAATACCAATTCTCCTACAAACACCAACCCATTAATTGATATGAATCAAGTTATTTCACAAGTCATATAATAAATGAATATAATTCAAACTTGTAACACCTCTCAAATGATGCAATTACAACATCATTTGATCAACATGGCTAATCAACCTTTGATTCTCAATCCTCAAGCCAATCCAAATTTTATTCCTCCACCTCTTACAGATGTCTCAAGAAATGTTATTCCTCAACCTATTATGAGTGAAAAAATTCTTCAAAATATATAAAATGAGTCTTTAGCTCCTTTTATCATATCCATTGATATTTTTAATATATCTCTAACTATCAATTATGATGGGACTAAAGACCCTACATCCTTTCTCAAAGTATTTATAAATATTAATAAAGAGTGGATCTAAAAAAATACTATTACCACAAATAAAATTCTAGTTAAAACATTCATTAGTGATGTACTGGAATGGTATAACCAACTTACCCAACATTCCATTTGTTAACTTGAAGGTTTATTCAATCCTTTAATTAAAGAGTTTCAACATACTGACCTTCCCAAAAATTGCCTTAGCCATTTCATCAATGCTAAGTAATCTCCCATCAAATCAACTCATTATTGTATCAAATGATGGAAATATCTTACCCATAAAGCCAACTATAACATGACTGATGATAACTTTTTTAAGTTCTTTATCACTACTGTAACACCTTCACTTCAATATAAGGTTTGAAATTTTTCTCCTCAAACACTTAACGAATCTCTTGACCAAGCTAAACATCAAGACTTCCTCATGAAACAATTTTAACCTAATACTGAATTCCTTAAAGGATAATTTAAAACTTATAATAATGCCATCACTAGTAATACTCCTCAAATAAAAGGAGTACACAAAAATGACACTCCCCCATATTTTCACATATGACTAACTATGTAGCAAATGAAATAATTTTTACTGCCCTCTAAACCTTCTACTTATCCTAATAATCCTCCTAAATGATATGACCCTAATCAATTTTGTTGGTTCCACATAGACATTTGCCATTCCCATGAAACTTGTCAATGGATTACTAATTTTTTTTTCTCCTAAATGCTTGGTGATTCCTTTAATTAAAAAGCTATCATCCAACTTCATCGTCAAGAGTACAACCTTGCTTCTCAAAAAGGACAAGCTTTCAAAGCTTCTTCTAATAACCAAAAATATTTTTCCACATATAATACTTAATAAAATTACAAGTACGCTTATTATATTGATGTCAAATATGACCAATATTACAAAAATTCTCAATATGTTAACATAGTTAAGGTTAATTGCCATCACAAACTAGCTCACAAAGATCCTGTTCACAAAACTTAAGAAACTGTCTTTGGAAGAAATTTTTTTTGAAGATATTAAAACCACTAATTTGGATTTGTAATCCCATGAGGAAACGCTTCCTTATTTAAAACCCCAAAAAACTTATATTACTTGAAAATATACCTTACCTTCTAAACCTCACACTAATTCTTCTTCTAAATCCCATTAGAACTTTCTTGAAGAACTTAACTCCATGCATGACAATATTGAACATATGGAGTTTTTTCATACTAATCCTTATCATTTAAAGTTATTAATGAAATAATTACAATAAATTAAATATAAATCATCTATATATTAATAAGCACCCTCTATTTAACCTCAACCTACCAACATGCATACCATTAAAACTACATTCCTTCTTCCAAACTATTTATTAAATTTCTTGGAGATAATGTGATTTATGATGAGATCCTTTTTTGTGATGATGATCCACCACTATTAATTATAATAACCATTAATAATACCATTATCTATAAAGTTTTAATTGATGAAGGGTCTAGTATTAATGTGACATCTTTGTGTCTTATCCAACAACTTGTCTATGATAAGGATTGTCTCAAGCAAACCCACCTCACTTGTCATGGATTTCGTAAACTTAATCAAAAACCACTTGGTTGAATTTTTATCCCCATAATAAATATACCTAAGACCATTCAAACTAAACTTATGGTCCTTGATTTACCCCTATCTTATAACATACTCCTTGGTCTCCCTTAGACTCATAGAATGAGGACCATCACCTCTTATGGTAACCAATGCATCAAATTCATACATAATAGTAAATATAATAAGTATGAGTCTAATCCCAACCCTTAGAGTATTCAACTCCCTAATCCAAAATCTTAATATCACATTCCTACTATCCTTACCATCAATAGTTCTCCCTTATTTGAGTTCATTAACATCTATTTATACTTATAGATCACTCTTGATGATTCGAGTGATGATGAAACTAATGAATTGAAACATACTTGCAACACTACTTAGCTACCTCCTTATATATCAGAGTGGCTTCCTCCTTATTTATTACCTCATGATCACACTATTCCTCTCATTGATAGGATCACTAATTTTTCCATCCATTGAATTCTTAGGAACCTTATTACCTAGAATATGCCTTCACATGAAATTACTATTGAGTGGCCAAATTATTCCAAGATCCTCTAATAATGTCTCCATGTAAGATTTATAACCTTAGAATTTCACCTTCTAAAAATCCCTCTGAATCTCAAGCATGTACCATTTTTCCAACTTATGATGATAACTACATCATGGCCCAAGCTCAATCTCAAGAGCTGCATGTTCAACATTATCAAAAAACCTTAGATCAAATACATGCTTTCAAATAGGATGTTCACACCATTTCCATGGACTTTGAATTAACTCTCAAAGGTCATATACCTCTTGTTAATACTTCACTTCTTCATACTCCTTAGGTGGTCAAACAAATCCTCCATACCAAACCTCTAGATATTATTGCATCTTTTTTCCTACCTATAAATCCAATCATTACATTTTATTCTTACCCCATCAAATAAACTAATAATACACTAGTCTCATATTATCAATCTACTCATACTCCCAAGATTACATTAGATGCTAAGGCTAGAGATGTTCATCAGATAAATTCTAAATATGATCACCATGGTAATAAAATTATTGATCTCAAAGTATATGTTGAGTATTATGTCCCTCTTCCCACTTTGCATAGTGATCAATATATCCTTAAATTACTTCATGCCTAAGAACCTCAACTTCCTTGGAAACATCACAAACTTAGGAACTTTAAAAACAAAGCCCCTTGTTTCAAAAATTTCATCCCTAGCATCAATCCTAAATCTTATCCAATTTCTTCTTTACCTAATGTACCATACCATTTCCAAGATGATAATTCTATGCTTATTAAAGAAACTACTCATATTAAATGTGTTACTCTATCGTGTCCTTGACCAATTAAAATTTCTCATGAACTCACACCTATTGAACATGAGAACTTTATCTTGTTCTTCAATAAATATCTTTAGATAATTACCTAGTCCTATAAGCACATGTCTGGTATTGACCCTCACATTATGGTGCACAATATCATCACTTACCCTAATTAAAAACCTATGTATCAAAATCAAAAAAAATTCCACCCAAGGTTTCCACCTTATGTCACAAAGAAATTATCAAACTTCTTGATGCAAAGTTAATTAATCAAGTGGAATATTTTGAATGGGTTTCTAACATAGTTCTTATTTATAAAAAGGTCACCATGGTTATTTTCATTTGCATTGATTTTCATGATCTTAATCTTTCTTATCCCAAGGATAATTTCCCTCTACCTTCAATATATGCCATTATTGATTCCACAACTGGTTATGAAATGTTATCTCTTATGGATGGCTTCCCAATCTATAATAAAATTCACATTGCCCCCAAAGATAAACATAAGACCACTTTCACCATGGAATTGGGCACCTATTACTATTTAAAAAACCTTCATTCTAAAAAATTCTAGAGCTACTTATCAATAGAAAATGTCTCACATATTTCATGATCTTATCCATTAAATTGTAGAAACCCATATGGATGACCTCATTTCTAAGTCTAAATGTTGTAAGACTCATCTTTTTGATCATCCCATCATCTTTAACTATCTTATTAAATACAAATTTAGACTAAATCCTAAAAAATGTGTCTTCGGTATCACATCTAAAAAAACTATTAGGATCTTGATTTCTCTCCATGGCATCGATGTTGACCTTGACAAGATTAACACTATCATCAAAATGTTTGTCCCTCCATCTATTGAGGACATTCACACTTATTTTAGTAAACTTGGGGAAATTAAATTATTTATCCCCAAAATGGATTACTATATCCACTCCATTAAATCTCTTATTAAGAAAGGCAATGCTTTAGAATGGATAGATCACTATCAAAAAGCATTTGATAATATGAAAGAATCATTGCTTCATCCACATACTTTTCATCTCCCTTCAAATGATTTACCTTTGATCCTATATACTTTTCCACACCCATATTAGTTAGGTCAATGCTTTCCCAATAAGATGACATTGGAAGAGAGTATGAAATCTATTATATCAGCTAAGGCCTCATTGATTATGAGAAATGTTATATAAAATTTGAATGTGATTACCTTGCCATATATTTTATAGCTAAAAAAATTTGACATTACATGCTTTATCAAAACTTTTATGTTATCATCCATTCCCATCCCCTTCACTACTTATTCTCCAAATCCTTCCTTATTGGATATAAAATTGGTAAATGGATGATCCTTCTCAAGGATTTTGGTCTCAAAATTATATCAAAGGATAAATCATCATTGATCAACTTACCACAACTCCTATGCTTGCTACTAACCACCTTAAAGATAGTATTCCCAATGATAATATTATATATATTGAAGGTCTCAACCAATCCATATAGCTTAAAGATTACTTCCATAAATTTACTTCTACTTTTTAAGCAAGTAATATTTATGAATCTGATGCCCTCCCTAATACTACTAAACTAAAAGTAATTATCAAAGAACTTCCTAAAATTAATATCAACTTAGATGAGGATAATTGGAACCTTCACTTTGATGGTGATAAATTCCTTTAAGGAAATGGGGAAGGTTGTATTCTTACAAGCACTCTTAGAAAAATAATCCCTTTAGCTTTGCAATTAACATTTGACATCAATAACAACATGGAAAATTACAAATATTTAATCTTATGCATGAGAGCTATTCTTGATTTAGATATCCAATATATGTATGCTTTAGGTGATTTCAAACTCATTTGTCACTAGGCCAATGGTGATTACCAAGAAAAAGTGAGAATCTCATTTCTTATCATTAAATTTTAACTACTCTCACCAAAGAATTCATTTATTTCACCATCAAGCTTACCCCCTAAGATCAAAATTCTATTGTTGATTCCCTCACTTATTTTGCATCTCTTTTTCATCTATAGCAAGTTATTACTAATCCCACTTTTTTTATACAAATAATAAAATATATGTCTTATATTCAACCAAAAGATTATTTTATCTACCATATTGATGCCATCATCATTTGATAAAGCCCATGGTATAAAGACATCATTCAATTTTTTTTAAAATCAAACTTATCCACCCAACCTAGATTCCCTCAAAAAGATTTACATTTATAAATAAGATTCTAAGTATGTATTTAAATATAATATCCTATATTATCATAATTATAAAGGTACCTTTCTCCACTATGTTCTGAAAGATGATGCTCCTCCTATTTTTGAATAAACACATTGGGGAATATAGGGTGGCCACTGTAGTGAACATGCTATAGCCATCAAATGATTATGTATGGGATAATTCTTGCCTACTATTAAAAAGGATGTCAGAATTTTTAAAAAATTGTACTCCTTTAAATATTCATGATGATTTAATCCATTCACCTCTGAATGAGTTTAAAACCATAGAATATCCCTATCCATTATCCATGTGGGCATTAGATCTCATAGGCAAATTACCTCGATCTCAAGATGCGCATGTCTTTATAATCATAGCCACCAAATATTTCACCAAGTGAGTTTGATCTATACTCCTTTATAATGTCAATGGTACCACCATCTCCAAATTTATCTTTAATAAAATCATTTTCCACTTTGGTGTCCCTCATACTATCATTTTAGATAATGGTTATAATTTCAAAAATAAAGATGTCAAATAGCTATGTGATAATTTTAAAATAAATCACAAATTCTCCACACCCTATCATCCATAATGTAATGGCCAAACTGAGGCCACCAATATAATTATTAATAAAATTTTCCAAAATATAATTCATGAAACACACATGGAGTAGCACCTCCATCTCTATCCTGCTCTTTGGGTCTATCACACTAGCATATGTATTGCCAATGGGGTAATACCATTCTCTCTAGTCTATGGTTCTGAATCAGTCCTTTTATTAGAAGTTGAGCTTACATATCCCCATATATCCCATAATGTTATAATACCTAATTAATAATTAGATGAATCTTTCCTCCATGCTCTTGATCTCCTTGATGAACACCATCTTTCTAATTTGCAACATAATTACAAATACAAAACCTGTATTTCCAAACAACATAACAAATGTTTTAAAATTTGTACATTTAAAATTTGTGATCTTGTCCTTAAATTAGACTAAACTCATGAAAAATAAGGTAAATATTCCCAAAAATGGTGGGTCCTTTATTTATTCAAAGATATTCTCGGTCCAAGTACCTATCACCTTTAAACCAATGAAGGCCATATTTTTAAAGAGCCCACCAATGCACAATTCCTCAAAAAATATTTTTTCTAATCCTTCCTTTATTTTAATTCTTTCTATATGTTATATATCTAATGCTTTTATTAGGATACTTACATGGGTCTCACCCTCTAACATTTCTCTATTTTCGCGAACCTTAGTCCTTCGTTTTGGTCTTTTAGTTTCCCCTTTTTATCATGAGTTGCATTGTAAAAACATGGATAAGACCTGGCCTTCCTCATAAATACCATCTTTTTATTATCCCATTTATTTTTTCAATAATTTTTAGTACCCCTTTGGTTTTCTCTTTTGTGAGTTACCTTGTAAGACCATGGATAGGACTTGGCCTTCCTCACAAATACCATCTTTTTCTTATCCCATTTATTTTTCCAATACTTTTTGGCACCCTCATGGGTTTCTCTTTTATTATTTTTAGTGTAATACCATGGATAATACCTATCCTTCCTCATAAAATCACCATCTTGTCATTCATTTTTCTAGAATATGTTTTACAATGGTTACAAGTTCTTGATCTTTGTTTTTAGCTTTAACTTTTTGCTTCTTTTATAGATAATTTTTTTACAACAATCTATGCTAGCATGATTTCCTAAATTTACCTCATTATTCTGATAGGGAATCACATTTTTATATCATTGTACCCCTTCTTCACTCTTTATCACATTTTTTGTGATTTTAGGTAATTCAAATTATTTCATCTTTCATTCCTCTTGATTTCCTTTCCTTTCACTCCACATGGGATAAAACAAGCTCAAAATAAAGATAGAAATTTTATTTCACCTAACTTTATGAGGCTCTAAGACACCATGCTCTCTAAGTTATCTCTCTTAGCAACCAAGTCCCAAGTATTCAAATGAAAGTAATCTTTATTAGCTATGTCTATTTTTCCAAATCTGTATAGAGGAGGAATAGTAAAAACACCATCAAGAAAGTTAAAATCAAAATCATTTGAAATAAAAGGTAATGATATACAAAAGGAAATATACAAATCTCAAAATTTAATAAAACACCAAAAGATGTGATTAAAATCACATCTCCTATCTCTAATTGAAGCTCAAACTCCATAGTTGGCCTGACAATAGAGTCGAGGTCCATTAGGGTATGGTAGGCCAGTAGATTAGAATAGGATAATTAAACAAAATCTATGGTGCTATCTAATTTCTCATGCAAGTAACAAATATTCATAGTAAACTGATGGATTTGTAAGGGGTCCTAAGGAATGGGGAACATGTTGTGGGAAGGTAGGTCTATTTTACTTTTCATGCATAAAGCCTTCATGGGATAATATACATACTTCATTTATTGAGATAATAATTTTTGGCTAGGAGAAGTTATTTAGAGCCCTTAAGGTCTAAATTACTCTTGTTTTGACAAACCTAATTTCATTGTCTTGACGTTAATAAAGAGTTCCTCTAGCTTAGGTTTTCCTTCATTCTCCCTTCCACCCATTTCATTTCCCCCCTTGATAGGAAAATTGTGATTCTAAATCTATTTTCCTATTTTATATACTTCCATCTTATTCACATCTTAAAAAAATTCTAATGTTACTTTTTTTTAGTTTTATCTATCCTCAAAGAAAAACATGTTTTAGCAACTATGGATTTCTTTCTTTTCACCATGGCTCTACATATTAGACTTACTTTGATTTCATTTATTATTTGTCCTTCTTGTACTACCCTTTGTAGTCACCTGCATCCATTTCTAATTTCATGTAATTCTTCCATTATTGAATGAGGTGTGATTGTTACTTCTCACTCATCAATGTTTTTTTCCCTTTTATGCACCATTTTCCATTGATGATTGAGCAAGGATTGTTATTGATTATTCATCAATGTTGTTTTACTATTTTTTTCCCATATTTTCTTAGATAAGGATTGTTAATACTTTTATTTTGTATTTGATTATCATCTTTTTGACATGTATCCTTGGTTTGACTTAGTGAGTTTGCCTTTCTTACTTAAGGTTTACTTTTTTGAGTTTTTCAATAATTAGCAGACTTGGATTTTTGGTTCCCTGATTTACTCGAAATGTTGACTTGGTCATTTGGTCTAGCATAGCACTTGTCACCCTAGCATGTCAAATTTTGAAGTATGCCCCATCCATATAGCACTAATTATCTTGGCTTTCCTACATTTGTTTTTTTTTCTCTTTAGTTGTGTATTCTTGTGTTTATCAAAAGTAGTCTCTGCACCCTCCACAATAAAAACTATAAACACAATAGACAACCATCTAGTGATAAAGGCAAGTCAAGATATGAACACATTTAATTTTTTAGTTATTTCCCTTTCTATCATTTAAATTCTAATTATTTTTATTTAAAACTACAACTTTTTTTAGCTTCAGCATTGTGTGTTACTATGTTCTTTCTCAAAAAACCATCCCCTATTGAACCCAAGTGACATATAATGAGCTTCAAGTGATGAATATATATACACATAATATTTTCAAACTTTATCAATTATTGATGCTTTTCATCTTGTAAGAACCCATCAAGTCTTAATCTCTTTAAGTGCATGCCCTTAGGGGTGCATAGGGAAAAGGGTGGTAAGACCATTGGTGATTCATAGGATTTTTGTCCATCTTTCCACTTTATATCTAAACACTTGTCTTCTAAAAACCTTTCCCCTAGGCTTTGCCTCCTATTTTACAAACTCCTCTAGTCATTTTACACCTTTATTATCCATTTTCCTAAACTAAAACCATTTTTGACAATTTACATGACTATGTAAGCTATGTTGACCTTGTACTCTTATTGAAAAAACTTACTAAGGGTCTAGGTTGACCCCTAGCCAACCTAGTCTATGACCTAGTTAGTTTTTATCAATTATGATACTAGGTATATTGGGTTGACCTTGTTGGCCAAAAATTTATAAAGGGTTTAAGGTTAAATATGACTATATAAATACATCTATTTCACCATTCTTAGAGTAGAAAAATATTTATTATTCATTTACACTTATTTACAGTATGTTCTTCCACTATTCTACTTGAGGAGTCTTAGCTTAGGGTTTATACTTGGAGAAGAATATAGTCTTGTGGAGAAGTCTTGGATGCTTTGGAATTTATTAGTGATCCTTAAAAATGACAAAAATGTCTTTAAAAACACCTTTAGCCAATGGAGAGATTGAGACTCGATGAGTTTATCTTTTAGGTATCTCTAAGTTTACTCCTCTCTTTACTAGATACAAGTAACATAAGTGTTATCACTTAGGTTTACACCCTTTAAGAAGATGTATTACCTCTCCTCATCCAAGTGGCACAATTGAAACACCTCTAATATGTGGGTGAACCTAAGAATGAGGTGAATTTATAGATAGTGATAGCTCCCTTAATGTACCACTTTGGATCACTATTATACCTAAACTTTGTGAGGGAAAATGGAGAGAGAAAAATAAAAGAAAACTATCCTAAGGGAGGTGATACACAAAATAAGTTAATGACATCCAACCAGATTCATGTTACACATGAGAACAAGGAACTAACCAAACATACACTTCTCCAATCTTCATCTTCTCACATCAATGTTACATTATAAGGTTGTGATGAATGTTTAGGCTAGGAAGACTAGAAAAGAGGCCTAAAATGGCACTATTTGAATATAATAACTCACTCAACCTTGACTCATCATAAAATAATTCACATGCCCTACAATAAGAATCTTTCCAACTATAAATAGGTGAGAGAATGAAACAAAAATGCTAAGGAAACAACAAGTCATCACTAAGCAAAATCTATCATCTAAGTAAACAAATTATGAATAGTCATGGAAGAGGTAAAAATTAGTATTATTATTGATAAAATGGAATGAAAATGATTAGTGCTTCACCATACTCAGGTGGAGGATAAGTTACAAAGGCCAAAATGGTTAGTTCTTATAGCACTTGGGAAAGAGAGAGAGGAGAAGAGAGAAGTCCAAAGGTCAGAAAGAGACTTGTAAAGATGATAAAAGGAGTTAAATTAGCATGGTAAGATAATTTTAAATGAACCATGCAAGTTTAGGAAACACAAGTGTCACCCCAAGTCATGAAACTCTTGAAAAGTGGAATGAAACTCCTTGTATTGGCTTGGAAAATTGCCTTCATGATTTAGCCCTATTTGAGCATCAAAAAACTTATTAAAGAAAATTATAATGATTGTAATTATATTTAATGCTTTCATACATTCCTTTCCATGCATTGGTTTTAGTCTTGGTCATCTGGAATCTTCCCAAAATGAGATATCACCATCTATAGTCTAAGAAACTCATCTTTCCCACACCTTGTACACTTGGCATCAAAATTGGATTTAGTTTTCCATGAAAATATATGGTAAAGAGTGTATTAATTTTTTAAATACTCTCAATTCCCTTGGAGGCATCAAGCACACCTTAAAGTTATCTCACTTAAAGTTTTTCACCCTTCTCACTAGTTTGGTCACTATGCTAGTTTTGACTAGCCAAGATAAAGTGGTTGGTTAAGGAACTTAGGAGTTATTAAAAGGAATTAAATTTAAATTAATAGTTATATTAATTATTAATCTTCCCTTACATGTGATTGGAATCTCTAGGAACCTCCTAAAACCTGCACAACACATAAATAGTTAAGAAAACCTTGTTTTTTACTCTATCCATACAGTTATATACAAATAAAAAGTATAGGAATAATATTTAAATATTCCTATTCAATTTTAAATCACTTTCATGGTAAAAATATCTCATTTTAATATCCATCCAACCTCATTTCTCCAATCAGGTCACTAGCAAGGGTTTTGGCATGTTTACCCTCTTAAGCTTTGTTCATAAATGTTTCATGTTTAATTTGAAAAAAAATTCCAAAATATTAGTGTATATGATGCCTTTAAACTTATCAAATATTATTATGTCCCCATGTAAATCATCAAGAGAGATGTGAGCACTCAAAGTACTTATTTGAGCTTGTTTATTCCATTTGCATAGGCTTGATGTTATCTTGAGCCCAACAGATGACTCCATTATGACCTATTATATATATTAATATATTATACATATCAAAATTCATTATATAATAATGATTTAATAGGTTATAAATCTCACTAGGGGCTGGATGTGAAGTTGGACCCCCCATTAGGCTCTAGGCCTCAAACAGTCATGTCTGCATACTTGGCATTCTAGACCATTTTGTTTGGTTTCATTATTCTATCAAATTATACCATGTTTTATTATGTTTATTTAAACATATACCACATTATTTTATGTTTTATATATATTTTGGTCCACTCTTTTGTCCTCATTCTCCAAACCTATCATTTATTGCATAAAGGGAAGTACCCTCTATATAAGACAAAATAGAGGGTACTTACCCTATTCTCTCAAAAAAATTCATATTTGAGGGACTTATTAAAGTGTTTAGGACATATAAAATAGAAACTAAACCTTTTATCATATGATTAGACCCTCTAAAAGTTCTAAAATTTGAGACAAATTAATAGAAAAAAGATTGTCAGTTTCATTGTATGGACTGCTTGACTATATTACCTAACCCTTTCTTTAACTATTTTCAAATCATGAGTGTTAAATTAATATAATTTAATCATTATGAATTTATTCTTAGATTAAAACTCACTTTAACCTCCTATGATTTCTCCTCACACTTTGACTAGTCAAGTCTGAGTATGCCTTTTCACTATGCTATGCTTATTTAGAGCTCCTGTAGGTGTTCTTTACATGAATTAGGCCTTGGGTATAGTTATTAAATACTTTACCAAGGTTTTATTGACCAAAAATAATAATTTAAATGCCAATTAAAGTCATTTTCATACCTTTCTATGGTTCCAACTATCTTTCTCAACTCACTGTCCCACTCAATCAGTTATATGTGGATATAGGGCCTTAAGAGGTCTATGTATGCTTGTTTTGACATTGTGAAGAGATTATGTGGATCATCATAGTAATAATTAAATAAATAATAGGTATATATACTCATTTAAACTATTTATTAACCTTTATATTCACTTTGAGATCACCAAATTGAGTTCTCCCTTTTGACTATGATACCCTACTTCCTTGATTCTTATAGGTGTGTATTTACCTAGTTGGACTTGGTTTCCTTTAATGATAAAATTCACCTAGAATATTATCCTACATGTATTCACCTATAAATTTCTTAAACGCCATCTAAACACCATGCTTAGGTCATTGTCTGCCTATTCTACTATAAATGCACATTTCCTTGAGAAGGGACACATGTAGGCATACATGAAGCTTGAAACATTATACACTAACATCATAAAAATTATCTTCATACTTATTTTCACAACATTCAATCAATTGGATCATTATAGTCATGAGAGTATGATTTTTTTTCTCTTGGGATGTCAAATGGTGATTTAAACCTCAAATCCTGTAGATGTTAATGCAAGTTTTCAGTATCTTTGTAGGCAACTTTGAGGCTCCAAACATTTAGTCTCCATAAATCTTCCTAGATTCATCCTTGGAATAGGTATTATCCATGATATAGGTATAAATTTTATCCTATATCGTGGATAAGACCTATTCCAAGGATGAAGCTAGGAAGATTGATGGTATATATATATATATATATATATATATATATATATATATATATATATATATATATATATATATATATATATATATTTGTGTGTGTACTTTAAAACTATATTAAACCTTGTTATAAGATATTCACAACATGCCCCTGGACCTCTATTTTCACCTTTTGGGGAAAATCTCCCTAAACTTAATCATATTGTGACTAAAGATGATTTTCATCTCCTCCTACCCATTTGATGATTCAAACATGTCTACCTTGAGTTTCTCAAATTTTAGGAATTTAAATTAAACCTTTCCATGTTTCAAATTCTCCAAACAATAACCCTCAAAGTTTTTTAGTACCACTTGTAGGTGGGTATTCTAATATACAATCATTAGGCCACCTTCAAGTAGTAAGCATGATATTATGAATTTAAGTGGTCTTTTAACCTTTTCAAAGGGTCTAAAATAGACCTTTAACATTTTCATAAACCTCTCTCAGCTCAAAATACTCCTTTTAACATATTTTATTTCAATGGAAGCACTTATAGGTGTATTTTAGTGGTAGGATACTGTGAATTTAGGTAGTGGATTGTGATATAGGTAGTGAACAATAATTATATGCTTGGAATAAACTATATAACTTCACCAAGTGAAAAAATACATTATTTATAATCCAAAATATTAGAAACACCTATCATATCTCCCATTCCATCATGACATCATCTGAGATATTTGTATATTTAATGAGCTGCCTATACATGCATATTGCATTAAATATCATAGTCTATTTATGAATTCTTTGGAGATTATAATTTTTTTTTCCTAATTTTAAAGACATTTTCAATTAATTTATAACCTAAATAAACCTATATTAAGATACCATATAGGTTCCACACACGTGATTCAACATGGCTGCAAGTGAAACTGAGTGAAGAGGTGACTAAATATGACCATGGGATGAATGTTTGATCAAAACATGGATATATGAAACCAAAAAAGAAAATTGTTGATCATATGGCCTTGATACCTATGGAAAATCATATTACATTCATATGATACCTTTATAAAAGACCAACATTATACAATAAGGAATAAATTGACTGAAGCTACATAATGGTGACACCTTCCTACAACATGAGACAACTTGATCATAAAAACACCATGAAACATGAAAATAAACATGGAGATAATATTATAAGAGATCCAATATCATTTGGATTAAACTTCACCAATTGGTTTGTATGAACCTATCCAAAATGGAACAAAACCTATGGGATGCACAAATTGGTAAGTAGAAAAACATAATCAACTTGTAAAGGATGGTTCATAACACATGATTAACTGATATTTTAACTATTGTTATGTAAATTAATATATATAATTTTAATACAACCTCCCAAAGGTGTTTGACTTTAAACCTCTTTTAATGACTGTACCAAGCATGAACCTATTGATCACTTATGTATGTCTAGAAGGGCAAGAAAGGAGAAGAATGGTTTTGGGCCGTTTTTAAACACTTTAAAAGTGTGTTAAGCACTAATATGGGTTTGAGGAAGATAAAGAGTCATTTCATGACCTTCTCCCATATGTCACCTTTCCTCATAGGTCGTACAAGTGCCAAACTCTTCTCTTTTCCCAAGAAAACTACTCTTTCTTCTAAAGAACCTAGAACTTTTAGTTATGAATAGTTGACTATATCATAATAGGACACATGTAACATTACATCACCCTTATTACACATTCACACTTCCCTAGGAGGATTTATAACTCATTTAGTTCCCTATTTTAACCCCAAAATGATCTAATGACTAAAATGATGAATGACCAAGGCTAATATGACATGAAATCACACTAAATGACCTATATTACATGTTAATACATATATATTATACCAATAAAACACCTAAAAATCAAGTTTTTACCTATAGGGGTCCTAATTTGACATGTAGGGTCAAATTTGGTCAAAACATTGGTGACTCATAGGGGTAGTATGCTTGATATACTAACTAGACTAGTATCCTTATTAATCCATTGGGTTTAGGGAGTCATCTAGAGTATAAAACACAACAAGAAGACTTAGACCATTGACAACAAGATTTGATCAATAAAGGACCACTTGACTACCTCAACCACATAAAACAAAGGACACACACAAAGTGAAGAAAACAAACTAAAAAACACACACACACACATACACACACACACACACACATGTGCTCAAGGCACTTAAGAGAATCAAAAAACAATATATTATGAAAAAATAGAAACTAAACATAACCCCTTTCTAGGATCAAAAGGAAATTTTCTTGAATCTCCTTCTTGGTGAGATGAATCAAGGTTCCAAGCATGTTGTTATTTGTATTGAATACTTAGTATATTAGACCTTATTATTTTCATTTCACTTACTATTATTTCAAGTATACCATCTTCAAATAGGTCTCTAATTGAATATTATTCATCTTGGCCTTGTACACATACCTTATATTGTTTCCCACTCTTCATATCATGATAAAATTGCATTTTCTTTGTAGGCATGGTTTCGAGAGGAATGGTTTCTTTTTCCTTGAAAGGTTGAGGCCAATATAAGTTTTTTTTAACCTCCAAAGGATGATGTTAACTTTTATCTTTCTCATCTATGACATTTTGAGAAAATTCATCTTGTTTACCATCACTTGTAATCAGCTCTAAGTCATTTATAGACCCCTTGATAAACTCAAATTCATTGAAAATGTTTTCAAAATAATATCACAAATCCTAATATTCTCTTTGATTAAAATCATGAAGGTAAAAAACAAGAGAGTCTCCTTCATCCTCTTCTTTAGGATCCAAAAGGAGTTCATCCAAGATTTCTTCTTTAACACAAGGAAGGCATTCTTCATCATCAACTAAATAAGAAGATTCAACATAAAGACTCACCTCTTATTCAAAACTTAGGACCTATTGAGGGATCTCAAATTTTATATCAGATATCATAATCTGATCTTACTTCTCAATGGTTATAAGATCTTCCATCTCCTTCTCCTTCTTGGTGATGCCAAGACTAGGCATTTTAAAATCAGGTGACCTAGCCCAATGAGGCTCCCAAGGAGCCATGTTTAATTCAAGCAAGAGTTTTTAATTCTCCTCAACCAAGTGTTATTATTTATGTTACCACACCATAGGTGTATCAAGCCAAAGGGTGATGGGGTGAGGACAAGATGAACTAGTTGGTGGAGGTATAACATAGGACTCAAAATTAAATTGAGAATGTATTGTAGGGGATTTTTTTGGTGTTCTTGAGGAAGGAGGGTAGTCCTTGGGATAATATAATTTGTTTATCTTCCTTCCACTTTTTAATCACTTAATTCACATATGATTAACTTGAACACTTTCTTGAGGAAGGTTAGATGGGGTGTGTTTAGTCATATGATCTTATTTTGGTTCTAAACTTTCCATCATACCTTGACTTAACAATTTCATTCTTGACTATAACTCTTCAATTTACTTTCCTAAGATCTCTTATAAAAGAATTTATTTAAGTTCATAGGAATATTCATGAGGATGAGGAGTATAACAAGGTTGATATGGAAGACAAGGAGTCTCTTGAGGAAGGGTGGGAGGGGCTCACTTAATATCAATTTCATTCTTAACTTCACACTCTTTATCAAGGCCTTTATCTTCTTTCCTTCCCCATGAATCCACTATCTTATTTAATCTTAGGATTTTATGATTAGTATTCTATTCTTTAGGTAGTGATTCACTTTGAGGAATGGATGAAGTGTTTAAGGAAGTTGGAATCTCCTTATACTTGGATTCTCCACCTTGTCTCCAACTTGGAATCTCATAACTAGAGGTCACTTCTTGAGGTGGGGATGTAATGGGAGAGGGAAATGAGGGATTAAGTTCCACTTATTTTACTTATGATATGGAATATTTCATATTTTTATTATCTAACTTAATCTACCTATCAAGATTTGCTTCAAAAATAAGCTTTATCTTCCCAACTCTCCCTTCTAGCTGAATGGGAAAAAGATGGCTTTGATAAGCTTGATTAGGATCATGAATATGGGTCAAGTAGGACTAATAGAAATATTTAAAAAGTGGATATGAAGGCTTATAGGTTTGGTGAGGTTTATTTTCATGAATTTTTATCCTATCTTCTAAGGATGAAACTAGGCCACTCAAATCTATCATCTCACTTGTGAGCCTTTGCCAATTGGCCCTCTCAATAGGTGTTCAATCTCCTTTAACCAAATCTAATTCATCTCTCAACTTAAGAATAAAATAAATAGGAATATCTTGACCATGTCCCTTTAGTGTGTCAAGATCCAACATGTACTTCTCATAGCCTAAGAGTGTTTTCTTGAAGGTAGAAATGGTTTGACTTAAGAAGTGGCTAGGTTAACTAGGAGGAGAAAGACATTGAAAAGAATGGATATAGGAATTATACACTTCATGAATGGTTTGATACACTTCATGAATGGGATGATACACTTCATGTTAGAGCTAGTACAATTCATTTTGGAGTTGGTAAGGATCATGACAGGGCTGATAGGGGATGTCATAGGCTTGATATACCTCACCAACTTATGTAAAACAAAACTCAACACTAAATCCATCCATGGAACATCATTAGGAAGTAAAAACATAAGGAATTATTATCAAAAATATTCAAAAGGAATAACTAGTCTACTTGGCTAACTGATGTAATCTCAAAGTTGTCATTGATGCTTATATAAATACCTCTAAAGGCTGATGTATTAAAAAACAACACCAAAAATATTTCAACTTCTTAGACTAAGAGCCCTACCAGGTGTGCCAAATAATATTGTCACTTGTATTTTCACCCTTTGAGGATAATTCCCAAATATACTCATACAAGTGGCATAATTAAAACACCTCTTGGCTATGGGTAAGCCTAAGAATGAGGTGAATGTCTAGATAGGGCTAGCTCCCTTGATGTACCACTTTGGATCACTACTATACCTAAAATTTGTGAGTAAAAAGGGAGAGATAAAATTGAAATAAAAATATCCTAAGGGAGGTGATACACCAAATAATTTTATGACTTCAAACTAGATGCATGTTACACATGAGAACAAGGGACTAACCCATCATACACTTCTCCAATATGCATCTTCTCACATCAATGTTACATTATGAGGTTGTGATGAATGTTTAGGCTAGGATGACTAGACAAGAGGCCTAAAATGGGACTATATGAATATAATAATTCACTCAACATTGGTACATCATAAAAAACTTCACATGCCCTATAATAAGAAGCTTTTTGACTATAAATAGGTGAGAAAATGAAACAACAATGCTAAGGAAATAATAAGTCATCACTAAGAAAAATCAATAATCCAAGTAAAAAAACTATTAAAAATCATGGAAAAGGTAAAAATTGGTATTATTAATGATCAAATTTTATGAAAATGAGCAAGGCTTGATTATACTCAGGTGGAACATAAGTTATAAAGGCCAAAATGGCTATTTCTTATATAACGTGAGAGAGAGAGGAGATGAGAGAAGTCCAAAGGTCACAAGGGAAATTATAAAGATAATAAAATGAGTTACATGAGAATTTTAATATAATTTTAAATTAAACATTAAAGGTTAAGAAGCATAATTTTCACCCCAAGTCATGAAACTCTTGAAAAGTGGCATGAAACTCCTATCAGCTTAGAAAACTACCTTCATGATTTAACCCTATTTAAATGTTCCAAAAATAATTAGGGATAGGTATGATGATTTTAATGATATTTAAGGATTTCATAAATTCATCTTTATTCATTGGTTTTAGTCTTGGTCATCTAGAATCTTCCCAAAATGAGCTATCACCATATGTAGTCTAAAAAACTCCTCTTTCCCACACCTTGTACACTTGGCCTCAAATTTGGATTCATTTCTCCATGAAAATATGTAGGATGTATTGGATTACATTTTTAAATACTCTCTATGGACTTAGAGGCATTAGGTACACCTTAAAATTAGCTCACCTAAAGTTTTCCACCTTCCTCACTAGTTTGGTCACTATGCCAATTTTGATTGGCTGAGATGAATTAGCTAGTTGAGGTAATTATGAATTGTTACAAGGAATAAAATTTATATGGGGAGTTATATTATGTTTTAATCTTCACTTATATGTTATTTTAATCTCTTTGAAACTCCTATAAACTACAAAATACATAAAATAATTAAGAAATCCCTATTTTGTAATCCATTCATACAATTTTGTACAACTCAAAAGTATGGGAAGGATATTTAAAAATTCATATGCAATTTTAAATCACTTTCATGGTCAAACTATTAATTTTAATATCCCTCAAGACTAATTTCTCCAATCAGGTCACTAACAAGGGTTTTACAAGGGTTTTGACCTATTTACCCTCTTAAGCTTTGTTCATAAAGGTTTCACATTGAATTTAAAAAAAAATCCATAATATTAGTGCATATGACCATTTTAAACTTATCTAATCTTCTTAGGTCCCCATGCAAATCATCAAGAGAGATATGAGCAGTCAAAGTGCTTATTCAAGCTTGTTTCATCCATTTGCATAGGCCTAAGGTTCTCTTGAGCCCAATAGATGACTCCATTTTGACCTATTATACATCATAATTGCTTTAAAAAATCCAAATTCACCCTATAATCATGATTCAATATATTATAAATCTCATTAGGGGCTATAAGTGAAGTTGGACCCCCCATTAGGCTCTAGTCCTCAAATAATCCTATCTACATACTTGACAATCTAGACCATTTTATTTCATTTAATTCTTATGTGATATTATTAACATGTTTTATTAGGTGTATTTAAACCTCTCCCACCTTATTTATGTGTTTCTCTAGCTTTTGGTCTACTCTTTTGTCCTCATTCTCCAAACCTATTATTAGTGTAGAAAGGGAACTACCCCCTGTCTAAGATAAAATAGAGGGTAATTTACCTATTATCTAAAAAAAATTCATATTGTATGGCCTTATTAAATTGGTGAGTAAATATCACACAAAAATTATCCTTTAATCATATGATTAGACCCTCTAAAAGCACTAAAAACTGAGATAAACTACTAGAAAAAAGATTGTGTGTAACTTTCACTATGTGGACTACTTGATTATATTACCTAACCCTTTCTCTACCTATTTCTAACTCATGAAGGTTACATGAGGATACTTTATTAATGATTAAGTTGTTTTGAGATTGAACATCACTTCAACATCCTATGCTTTCTCCACACACTTTGACTAGTCAAGTCTGAGTGTGCCTTTTTCACTGTGCTCTACTTGTTTATAGCTATTTTAGGTGTTCTTTGCTTGAACTAGGCCTTGGGTATAGTGATTAAATAATTTACCAAGGTTTTATTTATCACACCAAATCATTTCCATACCAATAAAATTCATCTTCATA
Source organism: Torreya grandis (assembly GCA_037957365.1). NCBI lineage: Eukaryota > Viridiplantae > Streptophyta > Pinopsida > Cupressales > Taxaceae > Torreya > Torreya grandis. The sequence continues at coordinate 292,048 of JARHVA010007104.1, read as the reverse complement.
CCTTTATATGGTTCTAACCGTCTTGCTCAAACTCATTATCCCACTTAGTCAGTTATAGGTGGATATAAGGCCTTAATAGGTCTATGTAATCTTGTTTTTAATTTTAAAATATCTTATGGGGATCATTATAGTCCTAATAAAATTGATCATAGGTCTATCTACTCATTTCAACTCTCCCTTAGCCTTTATATTCACTTTGAGCTCACCAAACTGAGTTCTCCCTTTTAACTATGATACCTTACTTCTTTGATTCTTATAGGTGTATATTTACCTAGTTGGACTTGGGCATGATGTGTGAAGACATTATTTTAAGCATAAAAGTAACCTAGCATCTAATTCTACTTGTATTTACCTTTAAAGGGCTAAAACACCATCAAAACACTATTCTTAGGCCACTGTCTACTTGTTTTATTGTAGGTGCACATTTCCTTAAGAAATTACACATGTAGGTGTCCATGAAGCTTGAAACATTATAAACCAATAGCATAATAAACATATTCATGTTTATTTTCACACCATTAAATCAATGGGACCATTATAATCATGAGATTATGCTTTTTTTTCTCTTAGGATGTTAAATGGTCATTTAAACCTCAAATCTTGTAGATGTTAATGCAAGTTTTTAGTGTCTTTACAGGCAACTTTGAGGCTCCAAATAGTTAGGATCTATCAATCCTCTTGGCTTCATCCTTGGCATAGTTATTCTCAATGCTAGAGGATATAAGGTATACCTATCTATATTTTTCAAAACTATTTTCAACCTTGTTATAAGATACTCACAACATGCCCCTGAACCTCTATTTTCACCTTTTGAGAAAATCTCCTTAAACTCAGTCATATTATGCATAAAGATGGATTACATATCCTCCTACCCATTTTATGATTCAAACATGTCTGACTTTAATTTCTCACATGCTAGGACTTGAAATGAAACTTTACCATGTTTCAAATTCTTCATAAAAGAACCCTCAAAGTTCTATAGTACCACATGTATGTGGGTATTCTAATATATAGACAGTGAGGCACCTTCAAGTAATAAGCATGATCTTGTGAGTTTTAATGGTGTTTGGACCTTTTAAAAGGGTTTAAAATAGACCTTTCACATTTTTATAAACCTCTCTTAGATCAAAATACTCCTTTCAACATATTTGGTTTCTATGGAGGCACCTGTAGGTGAATTTTAGTGGTATGAGACTATGAATTTAGGTAGTGGATAGTGATATAGGTAGTGAACAAAAATATGCTTGGGATTCAGTCTATACCTTCACAAAGTGTCAAAATAAACTATTTCCACTCAAAAATATTAAAAAAACCTATTAGAGATCCCATTCCATCATGACATCATATGAGATACTTGTATATTCAATGAGCTACCTCTATGTACATATTGCATTGATTGTCACAATCCATTAATAAATTCTTTAGATATTCCACTTTATTTGTTCCTAATTTTAAATACATATTCAAATACTTAATATCTTCAATACACCTCCATGAAGATACTATGTGGGTTCCACACATGTGATTCATCATGGTTGTAAGTGAAATTGAGTGAAGAGGTGACTGAGTATGACCATGGGATGAATGTTTCATAAAAAAATGGAGTTATGAAACCAAAAATGAAAATAGGTGATCATATGGACTTGAGACCTATGAGAAACCATATTCCATTCATATGAGACCTTTGTATAAGACTAACATTTTGCAATAAGGAAGAAATTGATTGAATCTACATAATGGTGACACCTTCCTAAAACATGAGACAAATTTCTCATAAAAACACCATGAAACATTAAAATAAACATGGATTTAATTTTATAATAGATTTAACACCTTTCGATTCAACTTCACCAACTAGTTTGTATGGACCTATCTAAAATGGAGCAAAACCTATAGGATGTATAGATTGGTAAGTAGAAAAACATAGTTAGCTTGTACAAGAAGGTTCATAAATCATGGTTAACCAATCTTATAACTATTTTTATGTAAATTATTCTAAGTTTAATACAACCTCCCAAATGTGTTTGACTTGGAACCTCTTCTAATGACCATACCAAGCATGAACCTATTGATCAATTTTACATGTCTAGAAGGGAAAGAAAAGAGAAAAATGGTTTTGGGAATTTTTTAGTACTTGAAAATAATTTAAAGAAATAATATTATTTTTAAGAATATTAATATTCATTCCATGACTTTATCCCATGTGTCACCTTTCCCCATACGTTGTACAAGTGACAAACTCTTCTCTTTTCCCCAAAAAATACTCTTGCTTCTAAAGAACCTATCACTTTCAGTTATGAATAGCTTATTAAAGTATAATAAGACACATTTCACATTACATCACCCTTATTAAACCTTCACACTTCTATATGAGGCTATAAAACTCATTTAATGCCCTATTTTGACCTCAAAAATACTCGAAATGATATAAGGACTAAAATGACTTATTACCAAGGCTATTATAACATGAAATCACACTAAATTACATATAATACACCTTAATACATATATATTATACCACTAAAACACCTAAAAAACAATTTTTTACCTATAGGGGCCCCAATTTGACCTGTAGGGTCAAATTTGGTCAACAATAAGTAATGGCTTTTGAATAAAATTCTCTCTCCATGCATTAAGGTTTTAACTATACATAACTTAATTAGGATTATCTTATGCATGTTTAATTTTTTTATGTTTACTAAGCTTTGGTTAGCACTAGAATATATTTTTACTTTACTTGTTATTAGTTTAATGAATATGAAAACATAGGACCTAATTAGGGTTATTACACTACTTGATTGGAGGATTTAAAACCCCCCTAGTGATATTATTATGATAATATATACCTTGGATAGGTCTATTATATCCATTTTGTTCATGATATTTATTATATAATGTATCCCTAATTGGAAGTGTGAGTAGGATCTATCTTCTCTGAGCTAAGATTGATTTATAACTCTAATGCATTTCTCATTGCATAAAGAGAGATCATCTAAATATTTATAAGGATATTTTAACTAATAATTATAATCCTTAAATATTATATTACCACCTATTAAAGTATTTTAAGGCTCTAATTAACACATTGCAATATTTTCTATACCTATCAAGGAGTCACTTCAACATTGGTTGTTTAGTACTAGTTGATAGTTCAGTCTAGTTACACATGTTAGTCTAATTGAATGGCCATGAAAAATGAATATATCCCTATAAAAAGGCCTAATAACACTATATAATACCAAATAATCACATTATTATATGAACAAGGCTTTCAAGGCATCATAAACACGTTGTTCTTACTAATCTAGGTAGCTAGGTCTCTCATTCCTAGTACACCTCAAACTATCCTTTTTGTGCAAAAATGTAAGAATAGTTTCATGATAATATGAAAATATTTTATGATGTAATAAGTTATAAAACATCCCATGATACATCCTAAAATTATATTCAATCATTTATCCATGTCTTTAGCCCTCAATCTCATCAAAACTAGTAAAAGGGAGGGCATTTAGTGTGTCCATACAAGTGACATCAGCATCCAATTTCATGGTGAGGAGCATCAGAGATATATTTATAAGTTTCAAGTGTTTTTAGAGATGAAAAAATGTATTTTGATCCATTATTAAGCAAATATCCCATATCTAATTCACCCAAGGGTTTTAGTAGGGTTTAAGATATGTTTGGGGTCTTAATTATCATTCATAAATCAAAACCACCAATTAGCCTCATTTCACTTGTATAACTTCATTTAATGAACCCAAAACCTATTCCAACTATCTCAACTTCCTATGTAAAGTGTGTAATATGGTGTGAGTATGTGAAGCTACCTTTGGGTGATAGACTTAGCTTTGTTAAACTTGAGAGAGGTCTAATTTGGGGTTTTGGCCTCAAAACTCAATCCCATTATTTGGATAGATTATAAAACCTTAAAAAAAATTCCTCGTGAATATACATGCTTTTTTTAATGATTATTGCTCCATTGTATTCATTTGGTGCACTAGTTCGGGGACTTAGGGTTTAAGGCCTATCACCTCCTTGCTAGCCCTGAAGAGCATTTGGATTTAAAACTAAGGTTTTATTCAACATTAAAATATATTTATACCATATTTATTATTTTTTATCACCTTAAGGTCCCTTCATGTTTTATTAACATCCATATCTTGTGTTTTGGGTTCAAACAGATCCCTTGGTATCAAGACTAACTCTTACCAATATAGTGATCAAGGTTTGAGACAAAACAATGAGTATACATGTTGAGTTTATGTCTTTAAGGTGACCATTAATATAATGGTTCACTCATAACCCACATTTTTATCCATTCACAAAGTGTAATCATTCTTATGATGGCCTCAAAAATCAATCTCTCTCATGACTAGCTAATCTAGGCTAATGGTCTACAACTAGGTAATTGTACCTTATGATGGTGTCCTTGAATATATGTGATATTCTCATCCACCTTGATAAATATATATATATGGTCATTATGGATTTTAAATATTCTTACCAATTATATATTCAAAACTTATAACTTCTACATGTCCTGCAATGTATGAAATCCTTCTTGAAACCTTATAATAATCCTAAACTAAGCTTATAACTCTGAGTTTTTTGATTAGTCAAATAGTGTAAATTAATACATGGAATCAACACCCATTTCTTGGTTAATTATATCTTATTCACCTCCTTATCATTTATGCAATTGAATATCTAAAATGTTTAGTAGTGTGTTTAACCCATCTCTTATAGATATCATTTGCAGGTGTCTCAAAAGGGCTAGCTATAGGTGCACTCTCCCCTTAAACACTGAGTCATTAGGAAAATTTTCATCATTAAACATTATTTAAACCTTATATGGGTTATTTTGGAGATGATTTCATGTTCTAATGCCATACAGGGTCTAATAATATTCACTGGTCACATTGATGCCTACCACCCAATGAGACAAATCTTAAATCATGAAGAAAGATGGAGGTATCTATCATTTGGATACACTATATTAATTGATATGATGGAAATAAAAGACCTATAATATTATTTTCAAACTCTTAAAACATTTATTCTATAATAACGAGTTCATATTTTCAATATGACTATCAAAAAATCAAGATGATGGGGTTTAGAGCCTTTTTTAAGCATTTACGTTTCTTAGAGTTTATTCATAACAAATAAAATCCTAAAACAAAGATATATTCCATGAATCTAAAACCCATTAGGGTCCCCATACTTTTCAAATATATCAAGATCCATCTCTCTATATTCTATATATAACAATCATATAGACATGACCCTTGCAAGGCTACCAAGTTTCCCAATGAAGTAGAACTTGAATATCTTTACATTTTTAGACCTATGAATACTCTCTAAACATTTAAAATTATTGAGTGTGGGGATTTACTTATCATATGTTCACTCTTGAACATGACCATATAAATGATCATAAATGCCTCTTTTACCTCCATTTCTTCTTCTTTAAGCATTGTACCTATAAGGTCTGACTAAATTCTAACTTGATTTGACATTAGGAATGTTAGAAACCATATTTACATGATTTAAAAGTATTAATTTTATTTATCATATTTCAAACTCATCTTTTAAATGGATCTAGAATCCTTAAGAAGTAGTTTTCAAATGTAGATAAGGCTAATAAAACTAGATGACCTCATGGAATGGACACTTCATTTGACCAAGACTAAACTCAATAGAGGTTAAACTTATATAAAAAAGAAACATGAAACAAATATAAACTCATAGAGGTTAATATTATGTCACATTTTGATAAAATTATTGGTGACTTTTTGGGACAGTCTTCCTGCTAGGCTCTGAGACCAATAGCCTTCCCTCAACCACTATGTAATGGAGTCATGGTATAGAATATTGAAACTGAACTATATCAAGATAAAAGATAAACATAATACACCACACCAAGACAAAATTAATCCAAAATATATGGGAAAAACATCAAATAAGAAGGAAATAAGAAAATTTCCATAAGAACTTATTTGGCACACACCACACACCTACTTATGTATAGACCTCAAAGCATGTTTGAGGTGATGAAACAATTACTCTTGATTTAACCATGATTAAAAATAATATTCCTTGAGTCATAGATACTCCGTGAGAATAAGTCACCATATGATGGATGTTTGTCAATGAAAATTTTCTTATGAAGGTGATCAAATGACTTACCATTCATGGGACCTCTACTAGCTTCAATAGAATCACTTGAAACTCCATCGAATGGTCCTATTGGTTCCTCTTAAAGTTTGCTTTACACTATAGCCTACTTGATCTCTTTCATGCTCATTTGATGCTTGTTAGTCTAATTATTAGGAGTCATGAAAGATTTCTCAACTTCTTCTCATATATACCATGATATGCTTGATTTATATATCCTTCATAATTTCCTTCTTGTTTCTCAAATATGTCTACAAGTGAATAAATATTTTAATGATTGAGGCTTAGGCTACTTTGTAATCACAAAATATTCTTGCCTTGGCCTAATTACATCCATTTAAAATTATAGTCTAATTTTTAGTGACTTGACACTCTTATTAATGTTCATTAGGTCCACCAATGACCTCATTATCAATCTCATGTTTTTTTATGAAAGAGAGTTGGGCTACTTGTTTAAACTCTTAAACTATGGCATGGAATTGCTTCCATGGATCATCACAAGCTTCATGACTATCACACTCTTGAACTTATTAATTTTGGCCAAGATAATTTTTACTTTATTCATTATCATGATCTATCACACTTAGATTCTTATCATCATCATCATCCATATGAAGAAAGTAGTTAACCAATTTAGCTTGTGTAAGGGAAACATCAAGGCTTACCTTAGGGAACTCATCATCCTCTTCATGAATGATATATGTATCAAGAATTATCTCTTAAATGAAATCATAGGGATCATACTCTTAGGTCTCATCACCATATTCATCTAAAAATAGATCATAAATACCTTCAAGAGGGGAAGATGTTCCATCATCTATGGCATGCTCCTACTGCTCATTGATAGTGCAATTTAGATTGGAACTAGTTTTCACATATGGTTAAATGTGTAACATATAAATGGATATGTTATTATTATCACTTTATCTCCATACCTCATTCTAAAATCAATAAATACCAATCAATATAAATATACATTCCTATCTTGGTAGTGAAGTCTCTTGATAGGCAAATGGAAAAGTGTGTAGGTGGATCCACCACCACTATGTCTTGTAGAATTGGAAAACTTGGGTAGTCACGAAATAAAAATTTCAAGAATTTTATTATCCTTATATACTTTTTTGGTGTTCCATCAAGTTGAGACACTCCTTTTATATAAGGATCATCCTTCAAGCCCAACTTGTCTACAACTAGTTTAGGCATGACTAAAGTGCTTACCCAACTATGCATAATATAATTATGGACCAGATTATCTCCCATAATGAGGTTAAGATAGAAAGGTGGGGGTTTTTTAGACTTGGTTTAATGTTAATAAATATTATTAGGTACATTTGTGAGGGATACACCAATATTTTTTACTAGTTGGGGGGGGGGGGGGGGGAATATAGAGTTAGGATAGTTGTGCTTGGAGTAAATACTTTTGACCAGGTATATGGATTACCTCCCAAAGGGATATGCTTATTTTTATGTTTTTAAAGGAGTAAATAATATTAAAATGGGATACATTATCCTTTTTTTCATATTTGGAGGTAATTTATTACCTTGATCTTGAGGCAATGAAGGTTTGACCACCTTTCCTAAAGTTCTAATTTTGAAGAGGTACAAGACTCGTAGAGGCTTACATATTTGCATCCATACCTTATTTCCTTGAAGGTGAGTTAGTTGGATATCTATCCACATCTTTAAAATATCAAAAATATATCCTCTTTGACCTTATGTAGGTTTAAAATGAGGTCCTTTGATTTAGGACAAATTTATCCTCCATTTGGTAGTTTACAAAGCTCACTCCTGAATTACTACACTCTCCACTTGGTTTTTATTACATGAAGCTATCATATTTTGATGTCAAGTAAGGATTAGTCCCCCCTTAACCCACCTAGGATTTAACTTACCCCTCAATATAATTCATGTTCTGACCTTGAAGCTACCCCCAATAATTTGGCCATTCTTTTCCTTGAATTAGGTTGTCATGGACTAGAACCATGACTCTTGAGGTGGGACTAGAATTTGGATTGTAGGCATTAGGTAACCTATTGAAATTAGGTTTACCTTATCCCCTCCCTTAACCATTATAATAAGGTGGAAATATATTTGATTATGGAGGGTAACAGTAGGAGTTTTGGTAAGCTCCAATATGCTATTTTGATTGCCTAGTTGAAGCTTTTAAGGTCTTATATTTTGCTTTCCAATTAATTACATCATCTAGTTTATTTAGAGAATCTTTAGACTATATATTTGGATTTAGAAATGAATTAAGTATTAGATGGGTATTAGGCATGTTAGGAAAGAAAGGCATTGAAACATTTGGAGTGAGTTTACTAGCTTAGACCAAACCATTCCTAGCTCTAATAAACACATCATATGCATCAGACAAGGTATACCTTCTCATGGATTGAAACATGAAAAATATATAAGTCCCAATATCTCTGAGGTAGGTTGGGAAAAAAAAATTTAGGGGGTCTCATGGGAGGTGGAAGCCTATTCCATGTCATTTGGAACCTTTCATTGAAATCATGCATGGATTCTTTAGGACCTCTTTAGATGACATTTATCTAATGGATTAGTGATGTATGATCATCTTTATCCTCAATTTTTTAATCCAAAAACTCCATAAATTCATACCATATAGTAAATCATCCTATTGGCAAGGTTTTATACCAATCAAAGGATTTTCTCATAAGGGACATGGCATGCAATCCAATTTTTATGTTACTTTATATGATATTACATAAATTATAGAAGTTAAATATGCCTTTAATGTGTTCACTTGGGGTGGTAGGACATTCCCCATTGAAATTAGGGACAATCATGGTGGCATTAGGATGGATATCATCATATTAAACAAGGTTTATAGTATTTTTAGTATTGAAAGCTGGAAAATCATGTTGCTTAGCCATGTTACCTTCAATCTCTTATTCCTATTGACTTTAAAAATGTTCCTAATCTTTAGGATCTTCCTCAAGATTATTAAATGTAAATAAAGGCTCAAGTTATTTAAATTTAAGAGGAAGCTAAGTATGATGGACTGAATTTGCAAAATGATTACCTCTACTAGTAGTTGATCTATTAGTGACTATGAATCATAAAAAATGAGAAATTGGTATGCAACCATGTTGATAAAGTGTTATAATGTATTAATAAAGTTTTAAATAATTTAATGAAAGTATTATTTATGCCATTCCTTATTTTTTATTATGACTAATTTCATGAGTCATGTACTTTAGAGACCTAGTGAGAAGGCACAGGCTTGGTAACATAATGAGGTAAGTAGTCTATGAAATATGATATGATGGGTGGAAGTGTGTGAGAAATTTATGAGGTAATTTTAAATGATAATTAGTTTTATAAGATACTACAATAATTTTCAAGGTGTGATCAAGATCTTAGTATGACTATAAGTTCAAGACCTAATGAGCAAAGAGACCTAGTGTGGCCTAATGAGGGGTCAAGATCATTTGCCAATGTTACATAGATTTTTAAACAATTTTAAAAGGTTTTAGATTTTTTTTAAATGTTATTACCAATTTTGAGGTCATATATTGAAGGAGAAATCATGTAAATTGGTGTTGGGGTCTTTTGTGTGCACAAAATGGGGTGTTATATGCCCAAAAAGGATTTTATTGTGCTCATTGACATGTGAAAATATTTCATGAGATCTTAATCAGTTAATTTAATTTTGGTAATGTTAATATAATGAATTTATTGGAATTAATTTTGGAGTTGAGAGGAAATCCTTTATGAATGATGACCTAAGAAGGAGAACCAATCAAAACCTTCCTAAAACCCTCATAATGACCTGATAGCAAAGATATTGTCAGTTATGGATCATAATGATTTTGATATCCCATTTTTATATTTTTAAAATTTAAATGAATCTTCTAGTTTTCTTTAAGTTATTTTGGTTTGTCATTAGAGTTAGTAAAAAATATAGGAAATCCCTTGTTTCTCAAAATTTTGATGTAACAGGCAGGGTTGACTAGGTTAAAGCATAAAAATTGTTGGAATATTATATGTGAGACTTTTATTTTTTTACCATGAAATTTTATTATTAGGATTAAATCCTAAAATATGTTAAATTTGTCATGGAATATTTCCTATTTCTAAAAGGAAATAATGAGTAGACAGTGAGAAAATTAGGTAGTAGTGAGAAAGAGATTAGGGATTAGTTGTAGAGAATTAGGGATGGATCCAAATGCATGGGGTATTTTTAAAATAAATATAAATCAGTTCCCCTTGGTTTATAAGTCTTGTTGATTAACAAAAATAATAAATTTTTTTTTCTCAAAGTGAGCAGTTTAACACAATGAAGTCTATATAGGGTGATTATGTGAGATTGGTCTGTAAGACCATATTGACATTGAAAATTGTAGTCTATCTATTCTAATATTTTATAAGGATTATTAAATATAATTAAAATAAATATTAATTTCATAAAAAAATTCATATAGGTGTTCTAAATCTTGATCTTCAAGAGTGTGTTTTTGGAGCTACAAGTAATTTTGTATGTGTGAGTGAGAATGTTATTCCTGAGCGTTTTTGCATAATGCTGAAGAATAAAATTCACGTGAAGTAATTATATAGGTCTCATAGGTTAATTTTAAAATATTTATATGCATGATAAACTCATATTAAGGTGTTAAAAGTTAAAGGATTTTGATTCAGTTCTTAAGGCCTATGTGCAGTTCTGAGTTAGCATATGAAGTTAATCAGTTAGAGGTCTTTTGACTAATTTGGTGAATTCTAATGAATATGATGTTGAACCTGAGGTCATTTGTATATTATCCATGTTATTATTTTTATTTTTTATATGGAAAAGTTGATTTTATACATCATATTTATAAGATAGACTTTTTGGTAGTGAGTAGGCCTAATGATGAGTAGACCTAATTGGGTGGTTCAAGGAGTGAAATGAGATAAATAGTGTTGGGGACATAAGGTAAGATTATTAAGGGTATAATTTAATCATATATGAAGTTTTTCATCTTTTTTTGGAGGATCAAGGTGTTCCAAAGAGGTATAAATGAAACATGTGCTTAGAGAAGACCTAATTGCATTAGGTCTCTATTAGGGCTAATGGTGGTTTTGGACCTTAAGGATAATGACCAACCTATGGAGTGGTTGTTCCACATTTGAAACATCTAATAAAAAATTAATCCAAGTATGGATATGTTCTTTGACAACTAATATGGGTGAGATCAAGATTCAAGTATAAAAATATGGTCTAATAGGCCTAGTTTGACTAGTTAGAATATTGAGGATATGAGTGAATGATATAGAGTTTAGAAACTAGGTAAAGGGATTGAATATCATTATATAAGTTTGATAAATATTCTATGAATATATAACTATGTTTATATATGTTATGAACAAAGTTATATGACCTAATTCTACCAAGGAAAGGGTTGGTTGAGTGAGAAGGCGTAATAGGATATCTGAGAGAGAGATAAGAGTGAGAAGACAAAAATAAGGATGTCATATTTAGTTGTGTGAGAAATAGGTGTTCAGATTTTATTATATTTTCAAGGTAGTTAAGTTTGTTTTGAGTTACCTAGGGGGTTGGATCCTCCTTGCAAGTTGGTGTTTGTTAAAGGATTAGTTAGGTTGGTGTTTGACTAGTGAGGGGTTGATTCTCCTTGTGGGGTCGGTGCCTCAATAAAATTTTGAATAATTTATTATAGTCTTTTATTCCAAGTATTGTATCAATGGTTTTTATTCCCCATAAGGATTTACCACATAGATCTTGTGTTCATGTGATATGTTTCCACTCTTTTTTCATATGAATGATTGTTTATGCATTGATATATCTCTAGATCTATTTGATTTATTAATGGATGATATATGTAATTGAAGTAGGATTTTTAAAACTAATTCAACCCCACTTATTTTTTGTACCTCTAACAATTTTTATTATATATTGGTCCCTTATGCAGACCTATTAGTCTAAGGGAGATATTTGGAGCATTGGTATGGATTTTGGTAATGAAAGTGTTTTATATGGTTACAATAGGGATCTATCCATAGTCATTGAAAAATATTTTGAATTTTATTCAAAATATAAAGATCATATGGAATAATTCGTATAAATTATAATTAAAGTAAAGACTTTAGAGGCACAAGTTGAACAAGATGCAATCAAGATAAGGACTTATTAGAAGTTTGAGGAGAGTACTAGAAATCTTTAAAATATTTTGGATAGTCAAAGATCCTTTTATGATATGATAGATCTTGGATTTATAAAAAAATAAAAGGATTTTAAGAATAATCAAGGTTCTAAAATACATTGATCATTCAAGGAATGATGAAGATAAAATCAAGACCTATGTAGAAGATGTCAATTTTAAAGTCAATCATCAACAATCCAAGAAGGGTTTTACTCCATAAAAGGATATCAAATTAAGTGGTGTATCATCTTATTGTCATAAAAATAAAAATAAGATTAAACAATCACAATATCTAGATTCCTTCATTGGTTGTTATTTATCTTGTGTTAAATTTAGACATAGAGCTGTTAACTATAGATGGAGAAGTAGAATCCTATGTTATAATTGCAATCAAAGAAGTCACATTATAAGAGATTATAAGAAAATATATAAGATTAAAACTAGTCATGTTGATAATATATGGAGTTATGACACTAAATAATGGATCAAAAAATCATACCCTATAGGTAAATTAAAAGAGAAGTAGGAATCTAGAGGAGAAGAATCTATGATATCCCAAACTGCTTTTCATACATAGAATGAATATTTGAAAAGGTACATAGATAGTGATTTTTCAAGTCAAATGATAGGAGATAAAATCAAATTCATCACCTTAAATAATAATGCCATAGGTTTATTAAGGTTTGGGGATCACACATCTACTAACATAGTTGGCAAAGATGCTCTGAGCTTGGACAATGGGAAGACCAAGATAGAAATTTTTTTATATGTAGATGGTTTGAAACACAACATGTGGAGTGTAAGTTAAATGTGTACCCAAGTACATACCCTAAATTTTCATGACAAAGGATGTGAGATAAGGAGAGAAAAATTAGGAAGGTTGATTTCCAAAGCTAAGAGAATTGATAACAATCTCTATGTACTAGATGAGATCATAAAAGAGAAGTTCTTCATGATTAAGGTAGATGAAAGTTTGATATGGTATAGGAGGCTTGGTCATATTAAATTTGATAATATATTCAAGATCAATCTAAGGGATATGTGAAGAATATGCCCAGAATTTCTAAACATATAGATGTTATTTACAAGGCATGTCAACATGGTAAGTAGATTAGGAGGAGATTCAAGTCTAAATAATATTATACTACTAGACCTTTATAACTAGTTCATAATGATATATGTGGTCCTACAAATATAAAAAGTATACAAGGTGACATCTACTTCATGTTGCCTATAGATGAATTCACAAGAATGACTTGGGTAGCTTTGTTAAATGAGAAGTCATAAGCTTTAGGTAAGTTCAAAAATTTCAAAGCTTTGGCTTAAAATGAGATTAATGTGAATATCAAGTTTCTTAAGTCTAAAAAAGGAGGAGAGTTTTGGTCAAATGAGTTTTATGAGTTCAATGGAATAAGAAGATAGTTCTCATTTGCTAAAACACCTCAATAAAATGAGGTGGTTGAAAGAAAGAATAAAATAGTTCAAAAAATGGCAAGGACCATGTTAAATGAGTCCAAGTTTCCTAATGGCTACTATAGGGAAGCTTTGGGTATTATATTTTACACTTTAAACAAAGGATATATTAGTATCAATGGTGATAATAATCCATATGGGTTATGAAATAGAAGACCTGCAAGTGTTGAACACTTTAATGTTTTCAGTATTAAATGATATATCAAAATATGATGAGGACCTAGGGAAGTTTGACTCAAAATATGATGAAATAAATTTTTGGGATATTCATCATTAAGTGTTTCCTACATATGTTATAACAAAAGGTTGCAAAATATTATTGAGAGAAAAAATGTGAAGGTTGATGAGACAAAAAAATCATATTCTTAGTCAAAGAATGATGAAGGAGCAATAGAGATAGATGAGGATGAATAATAATTTAAGGAGAGAAAGGACTAAAATGGTCCTTTTAGATAGATTCAAAAGGATCATCCTGAATCTCATATGATTGGAAACAAAAATAAAAGTATACAAATAAGGGAAAAAATGGTGAGTATTGTTAATCAATAAAATATTTCCTTTATTTTAAAATTTGAACATAAAATCTATGTATAAGAAATTGAATTTAATTTTTAGTTATATGCAATGAATTAGGAGTTAAATTAAATTGAGAATGATGAAACTTGGGAGTTAGTACCTAGGCCTAAAGAAAGAAACATCATTGGTAAAAAATGGGTGTTTATAAATAAGTAAAATGAGAATGGAGAGGTCACTAGAAACAAAGATAGTCTTGTATGCAAAGTATATGCTCAATTAGGAGTGGAATTTGAGGAAAATTTTACTCCTATAGTAAGGTTAGAGGACATTAGGATGTTTATTTCCTATGTAAGTTTTAAAGGATTCAAGATATACCAAATGGATGTCAAGTCAACTTTCCAAAATGGAAACTTAGAAGAAGAAGTATACATTGAACAACCTAAGGGTTTCCTATTGACTGATAACAAGGACTATGTCTATAGGTTGAAGAATACCCTCTATGGTCTAAAATAAGACCCTAGATCTTGGTATGCTAGACTAGACAAGTAAATTTTAGACCAAGGTTTCAAGTGAGGAGTTACATATAATAACTTGTATATTAAGACTAAAAGTGATCGTTAATTAATGGTGGTATTCTATGGGGATGATATCATCTTTGGTGGAACTAATGAGAATATGACCAAGGCCTTTATAGAGGAGATGAAGTCAAATTTTGAAATGTATATGCTTGGATAACTATCCTTATTTCTTAGACTTCAAATCAGTTAATCTAAAAAAGGTATGTTCATTTCATAGGTCAAGTATATAAAAGAGATGTTAAAGAAGTTTGAAATGGAAGATTACAAGGCTGTAAGTACACCTATGGCTACAAGATGCAAGATAATCAAGGAGGATGAATTCTTAAGGGTCAATTAGACAAAATATAGATCCATGATTGGGAGTTTATTGTATACTACTACCTATAGACCTAACATCATGCAAGAAGTAGGTCTTGTGGGAAGATTTCAAGCATATCCTAAGGAAATTCATCTACAAGAAGTCAAGAGGATATTTAAGTATCTGAAAGGAACTATGGAATATGGATTATGATATTTAAGGAGTAAGAAATTTGATCTAGTAGCCTATACAGATGCAGATTGGGCTAGGAGTCTAGATGAAAGAAAGAGTACTAGTGGAGGAGCCTTCTTATTAGGTAAGTTCCTAGTCTCATGTATAATAAATAAACAACCATCAGTGAGTTTATCTACTTTTGAATCTAAATTAATTATAGTAGCTTCATGTTGTACTCAAGAGTTGTGGATGAGACAAACCTTAAGAGATTATAAGGTGGATTTTGATGGTCCTAGTCCTATTTTTTGTGATAATACTAGTTTCAAAAGTATTTCAAAGAATACTATCATGCATTCAATTACCAAGCACATTACTATCAAGTATCATTTATTAAGAGAATAGGTGAGTGAACAAAGTTTTAATCTTGAATTTGTGTTTACCTGGGATAAAATTACATATATATTGACTAAGCCTATTTCAAAGGCTAATTTTCAACATCTGAGATAGGAATTAGGTGTTATTACTATTCTTAGTAGTCATTAATTAAGTCAAAGTGCTTAGGGGGATCTGATAAGGAGGTATTTTAGCTCTAAGAGTAGGAAAGAAGTACACAAGTTATATGGTCAAAGGGGGAGTCATATCAATTTGTCAAGAAGAAGATGTCTAAGGTATGAAATGAGATAAGAGGATCCTATTGATATGATATTTCATTCTTATTTATTGAGTTTTTGTTACAATTAGTGTTTTGTCATCAATGTCAAAGGGGGAGATTGATCTATATGGAGGAGATGTCTCCTAGTAAGAGAAGCTTCCTTATATAACTATCATCAATGAGTGGTTTCCATCAATGAAAAAGGGGGAGATTATTGAGAAAGTGATCTAAGGTATGAATAGATTTTTCATAGATTTTATGAAAGTGTTATTTATGTCATTCCTTAGGTGTTCTTGTGACTAAGTTCATAAGTCATGTACTTGAGAGAACTAGTGAGAAGCCACAAGCTTGGTAGCATAATGAGGTAAGCATTCTAAGGCTTGTGAGATTATGGGTGGAAGTGTGTGACCAAGGTATTAGGTAATTTTACATGATAATGATGTTTTTAAGATAGTATAATAAGTTTCAAGGTGTGATCAAGGCTTAAATATGACTAGTAATTCAAGACCTAATGAGCAAATAGACCTAGTGTGGCCTAATGAGGGGTCAAGATCATTTCCCAAGGTGAAAATTATATTGAGATAATTTTAAGAGGTGTTATAGGTTTTTTTAAGTGTGTTTACCAATTTTTCAATCATATCTTGAAGGATAAAGCATGAAAATTTGGTGTTGAAGTCTTTTATGTGTATAGAATGGGGTGTTACAAACCTAAGAAGGATTTTATTATACTCATTAGCACGTGAAAAATTTTAATGAGATATTAATAAGTTCATGGAATTTAGATAAGGTTAATATATTGAATTTATTGGCATTATTTTTTGAGTTCAAGGTCATTACTTTATGAATGATTGCTAAGAAGGGAAACTAATCAAAACCCTCATAATGACCCAATAGAAAAGATATTTTTGGTTATGGATTATAATGGTTTTTATTACCCACTTTTATTTTTCGAACATGTAAATTAATATTCCAAGTTTCTCCAAGTGGTTTTGGTTTGTCATCTGAGTGAGCACAAGCTACAAGAAACGCCTTATTTATCAAAATTTTGATGTAGCAGGTAGGGTTGACCAAATCAAAGCATGAAAATGGTTTTAGGATGATATGTGAGACTTTTAGTTTTTACCCATGAAAATTTTTAATCATTTTTTAGACCTAAAATTTTATAAACTAGTTGTGGAAGTTGGCTTATTACTAAAAAGGCCTAATGAGCAAATAGTGAGAAAACTAGGCAGCACTGAGAAAGAGATAAGGATTGGTTATAAATGATTAAGGATGGATAAAAATTCATGGGAAATTTTTTAAATACCTATACCTCATTTACCCTTGGTTTATAATTATTTTTTATGCACAAACACATGCAAAAAGTTATTCTTAAAGTGAGTTGTCTAACACAGTGAAGTCTGTGTAGGGTGAAGATGTGAGATTGGTCTGTAAGATCAATATTGATAATGAAAATTGTAATATATCTATTAAAATATGTTATAATTATTATTTATGATCATTAAAACCCATTTTAAGTTCATAAAATTATTCACATACATGTTCTAAATCTTGATCTTTATGAGTGTGATTTTAGAGCTATAGGCAGTTTTTTGTGTGTGAGTGAGAATGTTATTCCTGGGTGGTTTTGTATAGTTTTTAATATAGTTCTCATAGGTTAATTTTAAAAAAAAATTATTCATGATAAAATAATATTAAGTTGTAAAAATTCAAAGGCTTTTTATCAGGTTCTTAATGCATGTGTGCAATTTTGAGAGAGCATATGAAGTTGATTAATTAGAGGCATTTTTCCATATTTTGTGAATTATAATGAACATTATGTTGAACATGATGTCATTTATATCCTATCCATGTTATTTTTTTTGGGTTTATATGGAAAATTTGATTGTATACATCAGATTTACAAGATAGACTTTCTAGCAATGAGTAGGCCTAATGGTGAGTAGACCTAATTGGGTGGTTCAAGGAGTGAAATGAGATAAAATGTGTTGGGAACATAAGGTGATATTATTATGTGTATAATTGAATTTTTTATGAAGTTTTTTATATTTTTTTTGAGTCTCAATGTGTTTTTAGGAGGCCTAAGTGAAATGTGTGCTCAGAGAAGGCCTAATTACATTAGGTCTCTATTAAGCCTAATGGTAGTTTTGGCCCTTACGGGTAATGATCAACCTATGGAGTGGTTTTTTCAATTTTGAAACATTTTTTTTGATGTAATAAAAAATTAATAAAAGCATGTATAATTTATTTTCCAACCAAGATGGGTGAGAGTAAGAGTCAAGTATAAAGAGATGGTCTAATAGGCGTAATTTCACTAGTTAGAATATTGAGGATAAGAGAAAATGATATAGAGTTTTGGAAAATAATTGAAGGGATTGAATATAATTATATATGTGTGATTAATTTGACATGAATATTTAACTATGTTTATATAGGTGATAAGCAAGGTCATATGACCTAATTCTACCAAGGAAAGGGCTAGTTGAGTGAGAAAGCCTAATAGGCTATTTGAGAGAGAGAAAAGAGTGAGAAGATAAAAAGGAGGTCATATTCATTTGTGTGATAAATAGGTGTTAAAATTTGATCATAGGTTAAAGGTATCTTATTTGGTTCTGAGTTACCTAGGGGTTTGGATCCTCATTGTAAGTTATGCTTACTAAAGGACTAGTTGGGTTGGTGCTTGATAGTGAGGGGTTGGCATTCCTTATGGGGTTGGTGCCTCACTAAAATTTTGATTCATTTATTATATGAATATATTACATGTATTATGTTATTGGGTTGTATTTCCCATGAGGGTTTCCCACATAGATCTTGTGTTCATGTGTTATGTTTCTACTCCTTGCTCACATGAATGATTGTTTATGCATTCATATATCTCTAGATCTATTTTATTGATTAATGGATGCTATATGGAATTAAATTAGTATTTTTCACATTTATTCACCCCCCCATATAATTTTTTATACATATAACAAAATATATTTTGTAACTTTGTTGGAGTCACCAAATGTTGAGTAAAAACCACTTGTGTAGTCGTGGTCTTGTCAAAACCAACATTTGCCTTGACAAGAAGTGATTGGGACAACTATCCCATCAGGAATGAAAAAAATATTGTCTCTAAATTTTTCACACTTGTAAATTTATTAAATACTACTAAAATTAATTGAAACTATAGGATTACCCCTAGACATGTGGGCTATCTATAGTGGGGGTAAACCTCTAGTGGATAGGGCTAGATCCCAAAATTTGTCTTAATTATCCTCTTAATAACTATTTGGTGTATGAAAAGGGATAATAAAATATATAATTACAATTTAAATTTAAAAAACTTGTGATAAACCATAATATTTTATCCAATACTATCCTACACTTACACCTAAAAGAAATAAAACTACAATCTGGTCTATGCTTCAAGAGAAAGCTTCTAACATAAGTATGTCAACCTATAGACTATGGTAAGTATAAAATATATGGTGAGAGATTAAAAATAATAATAAGACACTTATAAAACTCCAAAAAACTCATATATAATACCACACTTCAATATATTCCAAGTGACCTACAAGAAGATAATGTATCCATACCTAGGTGTACATAAGTAGGACAAGATGCAAGGACAAATAATTTTCTCACTAGTATATATCAACATCTCATTAAAAAAATTTAAATATTAACTTGGAAAATAGAAACCAATTTGAATTAATTTCTTAATTAAAAATATGGGTAAAATAACATGTCTTCACCTACCTATCTTGTGGATTCCTTAAAATGCCAAAACTAGGCATACTTAAAGCACCAATGAGAGAGATAAAATACCATGCCAAGAATGTAGTATTATGGGGATAAAAGAATATAAAAAATATTTATTGGATTAATAATAATTATGAGGAATCATATAAAGTCTTTAATAGTTGTTACTTGATCTCTAAGTCTTTTGCAAATTGCCTGGTCATTTTGCCATGTTTTACCTTGATTAAATGAATTTTGAGGACTTTAAAATTAAAATATTTGTCCCTAAGGTGGATGATAATGTGTAGGAGGTCAAATTATGTACATATCATGTTAGGTGGTAGTTACAAGTCGTTTATGATCATGAAATGGTAGTTTTTCATCAAAAATAGGCCCCTTTGGGCAATTATACATACTTCTCAAGTCCACCATGAGTTGAAAACGTGATGGAGTGTCTATTAACCTAACCATAGGTAATATTAACATTTATTTTGTATAAAATTTCATAGAAGATCCATCTGTAACTTTTTTTCTTTCATTTTCACATGGTAAGCCAAGGAAGGGCAGATTCAATCACTCACTATAGAAGCTATAGGTGGAATTGGAAAGAGTGATTCTAGGGGTGGATTTTACTCTAATATTACTTAATTTTCATAAAAATAAATTGAAATTTAGTCCCTCCTCCTTTATGAAAAATCATTTACACTCTAGGCATCTCTTAATGGAATTGAATTCAAAAGGTGTGTAAGTTTGCATCTATTTCTTATTTTTAGGAATCCAAGGAGTTATGTGAATTTTATTATGTGTTTTTAGTTGGGAATAATCCCATTTTTATGGTTTTTCATCATATAATTCCTTCTCTTTCAATTCCCTTGAAGGAATATTTCAAATTGTGCTTGTTTTCCAAGTTTGTAGTCATGGGTGTGGAACTTGAGTTTTGCAATGTGGAAGGAACTCCTAAAGATGTAAAATATGCTTGGGTTCATGATTGAAAAGGTTTATTCATTAGTTTTACTTGTGAAATATAAAATTATCATACTCATCTAAGGCAAAATTTCCTAATCTCCTTGTTCACTTCTTAGTCTACTCACAGTCAGCTTATACTTAAGTTCAAGAGGTTTGTACGGAGGTGAAAAGAGTAAAATACATGGTGAATTTCATGTTTAAAGATAAAATATTACCCAAGATCCATGGTATTCATTACATTAGATTTATAGTTCTATGATAAGTGGAAATTCCCATTCAAAATAATGATTGGACTATTTTGGGCTCTTAATCCCTAAAGGCCTAAAATAGAGATCTTTGAGGTTTTTTGAGATACCATATGTCATGATAGAAGGAGCCTCCAACATCTTTAATTAATTTTTATTGTATCCATATCTACAAAAAATAACCCTACCAATTTTTTGGTCAAAAGGGTGAGTGGAAGATGGATTTTTCAAGGCCTAAAAGTGGCTAACAAATCACTAAATTGTGACAATGAACACCTAAAGGGTGTTAGTAAAAAGTTGATTTTGCACCTCATGTTGGAATATGTAAATTATGGAATCAAATTCAAAGCATTCTAAATGACCCAAATGACAATATTGAGCTAAAATTATAGTGAAAAAGTGGAATTTGATGTTTTGAGACTTCTTAAGACCTTCCCTGTATGTACAACAAGTATACTTACAAGCACCTACAACCAACATACTGGGTAGTGATTTAGTTTGATTGATACATGATGTTTTGATGGTTATAAGGTGAAAATGTTAGTTTAATCAAGTAATTTTAATATAAATTTAATTATAATGGACCCTATAAGACCATGAACTAGCCCTAAATCTTGCCTAAAATAATCTATAAGACTGTCTTAATCCAAACAAGGTAGAGGATGATCATATTGAAGGCTTAAGAATGAGTTGATGTCAGTTTGAAGTATTCTAATAAAAATTAAATCATGAGGAAAGTTTCCATGATCTAAGGTAATCAAATTGAATTAAAAAAATCATCAAGCAAACTTGAAATGACTTATGACACCTACAACAGGCCTAAAAGTAGGAAAACATAGTCAAAGTGTGTATGAAGATAGTGGATGAGATGTGGGTTAATTTTTACTAAAAGAGGTTTTAGGGGTGATATTTGACTTAAAAAATGAATATTGACCTATATAATCTATGAAAAACCTAAAAAAAAAGTAAAAGAAAGTCCTAAATCTTGTAAAGATGCACACTTATAAGGATAAAACATGTATGTTACAATCAGGGCAGTGGCATCCCAGTTGACGATCTTGAGTATGGATTGGTATGGTTTAGAGGATTTAAAAGTGAATTAAGATAAAATTATGTCATAATTACCTAATAATTATGGAAATTTTATCCAAAAAAACCAATAAAAAATCAGACCTAAGCCTACACGTAGAGCCTAAGGATGTCTCAATCCACACAAGATGGCCTAATCTTGGGATGAGGGATGTGTTGATGTAAAGGAGTGAGTTTTAGCCTTTAAAAATAGTGTAAGATAACTCATATGATATTTTTAACATAATATTTTATTTTATTTTTTTCCTAAATCATCAACCAATCCCAAATTAACCTACAACTAAGCATAAACATGGATTCCCTTTTCTAAGTAGTCAGTGGCCTAGTTGATGGTTTCCAGGAGGCATGGAAGTGTTTGAGGAAAAATTAACAATAAAATGGTTTAAATACACAATATAAGTTATTAATTACCCAAAAAATTCCATGATAAAACTCAAATAAATACCTAAAACATCCAAACACATTCATACCCTACCTACCTTCATCAGGCTACTTTATTCAAAGTCTACCTTGAAAAATGTGTTGGATGGAAGTCTAAATGGGAGAGTTAGTGCAAAAATTTGGAAAAAAGTAGCATAAATACCTAATTAATATTTTAAAATTATCAATTTTCCAATTCAAATAGTTAAAACCCTCTCTATTTTGTCTCAGAGTAAGGGTAGTTTTAACATGCATGAAGGTGACAATTTTGGATGAAATGGTGAAATTGGTAACCAATAGGAAAGTAGAGCTTGGATGATGATTTTATAAGATTTAATTAATCTAGAAACACATAATAAACCTTTATATAATTTTTTAAGTTAAATATGGTACCCCATACCAAAAAGGTTGCAGTCACCGTGAAGTTTGTTGCTAGTGGAGAAATGAAGAAAAGGTGAATTGAAAGTTGCTTGTAAGCTAAATAGGTTGTTTAGAGGTTATGATAAGGTTTATTTTTATTTAATAATATTTTAAATACCTTAATTGATAATTTTAAAATCTATTTTAAGCTCAGTACTCACCCAACATCCATTTTCCTTATCTAGCATGCAAAAGACCTAGACTAGTCTTTTGGCCATTTCAGAGTTTTCATACTTCCACAATGAACCAGAGGATAAAATTAGATATGTATCATGGTATTTTTAATTTTAAATTTAATAAAAAACTTCTATGAGTTTTCACATGTGTGGGATCCATTTTTGAGCATTTTTGGTCTTCTATGCTGAAGAGGCCTAATTAGGCCTAACTAGGAGGACTAATTAATAAAAAAACACACTTTCCTTGACTTTAGCACCATGAAACTTGGAATATAGAAAAATGAGGGAAAATGGTACTCAGAAATGGTCTCAATTAGTCTTTTAAGTTGGTGAATTCTCATGCACTAGTGGATTTATGCAAAAATAAGGCTACTAGAGGACTAAGCCTAGTAAAGGCTCTATGAGAAAATAGGGACTTTAAGAGAGTTTGATGGTTATAAATGGATTTATTTAAGTTAAATATGATTAAAATATGCCTTACATTAATAAAAATTTCACCAATTGAGATAAATCCAAATTTTAGCTATTTTGGCCAAATTTGGCCTAATGAGACAAGGAAGCCTTGTGACACCTAAGAGGGGAATTGATGATTATAGGTAATTTAAAACTCTTGTCAAGAAGGAGTTAAAAACTCAAAGATACTTATGGAAGAGTTTTAATTCCACATCAAGGAAGGTGATCAGTTTGGGATGGACACATGTCTACATAAGTTACTTAATATTTCATAAACCTAATTTACATGAAAAAATTGTCACTAACATACTTTTAATTTCTCTTGAAAGCCCATCATAAAGGCAATTTCACAAGGGAGAATGATTGAGAAGATTGATATGCCACATTTGGAGAAAAGGCTAATTTGGGAAAGAATGATGTGAACATCAGTTTCATAACTCATTTTACACCTCATTAATATGATTTAAACTAATATTAACATTTGTAAAATTGTCCTTGTGCCTCTTCAACTTCTCTTCTCTCTATTTTCTTCCAAATTCAATAAATGTGAGCCATCTTAGCTTTTGTAAAAGAGACCATAGATAGTATGGAGAGCCCCTACTGGTATGACATTGCATTTTTTATTTTAACATTTAATAAAAGTATAATTATTAGTTAATAACATTTTTTTAAAGTGTGTGAGTGATGTATAGTGGATCTAAGTGATGGTGTCATCCTTACTCCTATTTATTCTTCATGTTTAAGTAAGAATTCTGATTTTAACATGTCATGTGAAGTGTATGAATGTACTAGGCTCCTCTTCAAGTATGAAATGGTGTATTTTGTTTGAACCCTACCCATAGACCTATTATATTGTTTATTATCCTATTTATGCCTACCTTTACATTGAAACACTATGTTATAATCCTTCAATGCTTAGAATTCATCTTGGAAAGCTTTGTTGCTTAGTAGGAGTGTGATAGTCTATGGGATATGTCTTGGTGTATCACCTCTTTAGTGTTGTTTCTTTTCCATGAAAACCCCTAACCATTTTATCATAAATAATTATTATATTAGGTGATAATCACTTAAATATGAATCTAGGGAGCTATCCCTTTAAATCCTATAGATTATTCTCTCTTAAAAGTTCCAACAAAATTGAGAGATGATTCAATGTTCCATCAAATTGAAGGAGTCTCATAGAGTATCCTACGGTGCACAATTTGATGACAATAGTTATAACACACCCAATGGGATAGATAGTCCTAATTAATTCCATGTTAATGTGAATTTTTTAATTGACAAGCCCAAGGTTGTAGAAGTGTTTCTAATCAAACATTTTGGGACTCCAAAAGGTGAGAATCTCTAGTTGTCGATCAAGTTTTCCATATTATATTTCATGGTTAGGAGGAAGAAGAAGAGATGTATAGGTAACATGTTTTCCTAACCTTAAAAACCCAAAATACAATTAATATTAATGTATATGACCATAATGTAATTAAGGGACCCTTTCATACCATTAAATATCCCTAAATCTTGCCTAAAATCACCTACAAGACTGTCTCAATCCAAATAGGGCAGAGGATGATATAATTGAAGGCTTAAGCATGAGTTAATGTTAGTTTGAATTATTATAAACAAAATTAAATAATTAGGAAATTTTAAATGATCCAATGTAATTAAATTAAATTAAAAACATCATCTTTAAAACTTCAAATGACCTATGACACATATAACATGCCTAAAAGCAGGAAAACATGGTCAAACTGGGTATGAAGATAGTGGCTGAGATGTGGGTTTTCCTTTGCACTAAAATAGGTTTTAGGGGTGATATATGGATTTATAAAATTAATAGTGACCTATATAGTATATTTAAAACATAAACAAAAAGTAAACAATTCCTAAATCTTGCCAAGATGCACACTTAAAAGGATAAAACATGACTGTTACAGTCAGGGTAGTGGCATCTTAGTTGAATATCTTGAGTATGAATTGGTATGGTTTAGAGGATTTAAAAGTGAATTAATATAAAAATATGGCCTCATGACATAATAATAATTTAAATTGGATCCACAAACACTAATTAAAAATCATACCTAAACCTACAGGCAAAGCCTAAGGATGTCTCAGTCCACACAAGATGGCCTAATCTTGGGATGAGGGATGAATTGATGAAAAGGAATGAGTTTTAGCCTTTTAAGATAGTTTAATATCAATAATATGAAATTTTTAACATCATATGTAAATATATTTTGTTCCTAAAACATCAACCAATCCCAAAGTAACCTAGAGCTAAGCATAAACAAGGATTCCCTTTTCTAAGCAATCAATGGCCTAATTGATGGTTTCTAAGAGGAATGGAAGTGTTTGAGGGGAAAATGGAATATAATATGGTTTAAATAAACCATTTAAGTTATTAATGACACCAAAAATTCAATAATAAAACTCAAATCAATCCCTAAAGAATCGAAACATAGTCATACCCTACCTACCTTCATTAGGCTACTTTGTTCAAAATCTGCCTTGGAAAAGGTGCTAGATGGAAGTCTAAATGGAGGATTTAGGTGAAAATATTTGGTAGATAGTATAAAAAATATATAATTAATATTATCCAATGATAAATTTTCCAATTATAATAGTTAAAACCCTCTCTATTTTGTATCAGAGTAGGGGTAGTTTTAACATGCATGAAGGTGACAATTTTTGGCAAAATGGTGAAATTGGTATCCAATAAGAAATTATACCTTGGATGATGATTTTATAAGCTCATATTAATATAAATAAACATAATAAACCTTTATATAAGGTCTGAAGTTAAACAATGTACCCCATACCACAAAGGTTGCAGTCACTATGAAGTTTGTTGCTAGTGGAGAAATGAAGAAAAGGTGAATTGAAAGTTGATTTTAAGGTAAATATGTTGTTTGGAGTTTATAATTAGGTAAATTTTATTGAATTAAATTTTAAATATCTTCATGGATCATTTTTAAATCAATTTTAAGCTTAGTACTCACCCAACATCCATTTTCCTTTTGTAGCATGCAAAAAGACCTAGACTAGTCTTTTGGCCATTTCAGAGTTTTCATACTTCCACAATGAACCAGAGGATAAAATTTTATATGGATCATGATATGGGTCATGTGAAATTTAACAAAACATTTCCAATATATTTCACATGTGAAGGATCCATTTTCAGCATTTTTGGTCTTCTAAGCTAAAGAAGCCTAATTAGGAGGACTAATTAATCAACAAACACACTGGTATTGAGTGTAGCACCATGAAACTTGGTATAGAGAACAATTAGTGAATATTTTACTAAAAAAATTTCTCACTTAGTACTTTAAGTTAGTGCATTCATCTGCATTAGTGGATTTGTGAAAAAATAAGGTTACAAGAGGACTAAGCCTAGTAAAGGCTCTATGAGAAAAATAGGGACTTGAAGAGAGTTTGATGATTATAAATGGATTGAATTAAGTAAAATATGACTTACATGAATAATAATTTCACCAATTGAGAGAAATCAAAATTTTAGCTATTTTGGCCAAATTTGGCCGAATGAGACAAAGAAGCCTTGTGACACATAAGAGGGGAATTGATGACTGCAAGTAATGTAACTATTTTATATGATTAAAAATGGTTTAAAAGTTTCATTTGGATGAAATTTTAACAATACAAGATATCTCATGATCAAACTCTTGCCTTTTTCCACTTGTCAAGGGGTTTTAAGACTCAAAGATGCTTGTAGAAGAGTTTCAACACCACATCAAGGAAGGTGCTCAGTTTGGGATGGAAACATGTCCACATCAGTTAATTCATCTCTCCTCCACATCATTTCAATGAAACACTTGTCACTAACCTACTTTTAAGTGCTCTTGAAAGCCCATCATGAAGGCAGTTTCACAAGGGAGAATGATTGAGAAGATTACTATGCCACACTTAGAGAAATGGCTAATTTGGGAAAGAATGATGTGAAAATTAGTTTAATAACTCCTTTTACACCTAATTTATATTATTTTAACTTATATTCACATTTGGACACTTGTACTTATGCCTCATCAACTTCTCTTCTCTATCTTTTCTTTTATATTCTATAAATGTGAGCCATCTTGGCTATTGTAAAAGAGACCACATCTAGTATGGTGAGACCCTGTTGGTATGACATTTAATTTTGTCTTTCAACATTGAATACAAGTATGATTTTTATTTAATAGCATTTTTTATAAGTGTGTGAGTTATTTATATTGGAGCTAAGTGATGGTGTCATCCTTACTCTTTATCTTTCATGTTTAAGTAAGAGTTATGATTTTAACGGGTCATGTGAAGTGTATGAATGTACTAGACTCATATTAAAGTATGAAATTTTCTCTTTGGTGTGCAATCTGCCCCTAGACTAGTTATATTTATTATTATCCTATGTATGCCTACCTTTACATTGAAACACTATGTTAGAATCCTTCAATGCTTAGAATTAGTATTGGAAAGCTTTGTTGCTTAGTAGGAGTGTGATAGTCTATGGGATATGTCTTGGTGTATCCCATATTTAGTGTAGTTTACTTTTCATGAAAACTCCTAACCTTTTTCTCATAAACAAGTATTAAATTAGGTGATAATCACTTAAAGATGAATCTGGGGAGCTATCCCTTTCAATCCTAGAGATTCATCTCTCCTACAAGTTCCCATAAACTTGAGAGATGATTAAATGTTGCATCAAATTAAAGGAGTCTCATAGAGTATCCTATGGTGCACAATTTGATGACAATAGTTCTAGTTTTCTTGATGGGACAACTAGTCCTAATTAATTCAATGTCAAGGTGAATGTTGGTCTTAACAAGCCCAAGGTTGTAGAAGTGTTTCTAATATAACATTGGTTGAGTCCAAAATGTGAGAATATTTAGTTGTAGATCAATTTTTCCATATTATATTTCATGGTCAGGAGGAAGAAGAAGAGATGTAGCAGGAAACATGTTTTCCTGAGCTTCAATACCCAAAATCCAATTAATCTTCTTGTATATGAACCTATTCCTCCTAATTCTACCAAAAGTCTCCCTAACTTCAATGGACAAGGTCCTATTACCCCATCTAAACACATTAAAGACATCTCAATTTTTTTCAATTTCCACAATATCACTCAAGTCAACATAACCATTAGACTGCTTACCATGTCCCTAAAAGGTAAAGCACTTGATTGGTATATGATATTGGGAGGTGGTTGCATCACTAATTGAGATGGATTTGGAGAGTTGTTGGTAAAAAGGTTTGAGAATAAGAGTGATCACACTTCACTAATCCATCAACTAAATGTGATAAAGAGAGGACCTAATGAATCTATGCAAGATTTCAATTAAATATTTCAAAGGACATAGTATAGATTGCCACCTATTATGAGGCCTCTTCTAAGTTTTGTGTTCCCCACTTATCTCTAGGCCATTGAAACTGATGTGGTAGTATTTTTGAAATCAATGGGAGGATTTACTTTACCTGATGCATATGAGATAGTTATAAGTGAGAATAGTTTGATACTAGCTAAGAAATTATCCCCAAGAGTTTTTAAGCCTTTTTTTATCTCATAATTCCTTTAAAAACCCAACTATGGATAAAGTTCCCAAAGTTAATGTAAAGTATATAATCACTCCTAAGAAGGTGGATATTTCTATATATAAATATGGAATGATCAGGGCATTACAAGCTCAACTCAAATAATCTCAATTGCAAGTAAGTACTCCACCCAATCCCCAACACAATCACCAAGTCCATCAAGTTTTCAATAGGAAGCCTAATATCTATAGTCCTAGTTCCATTCCATCCATAAAGGCTATTGTTCTAGTCCATACCAACCTAGTTCATGGAGAGGAACATTTGGATCATTGAGGATAATCTCAAGGTTAGTTTATGTATGATGGTGGAGGAGGTTTTCAAGCCTTAGTGGCACAAGAAGGATCCACTCCTTGCCTTACATCAGAATAAGAACATCTCATGGAAGTGAACACTCATGGAGAAGGTAGAAACCAAGGTACCATTATTGTTAACTTTCAAATGAAATAAAACTATGTGAATAAGGTTGATAAAGCACTTAAAGGTTTTCCATCCATTACTTCTTCTCTACTGC
Organism: Torreya grandis; assembly: GCA_037957365.1. Classification (NCBI taxonomy): domain Eukaryota; kingdom Viridiplantae; phylum Streptophyta; class Pinopsida; order Cupressales; family Taxaceae; genus Torreya; species Torreya grandis. Next base: position 262,436 of record JARHVA010007104.1, on the reverse strand, counting down.
CTTCACATTAGTTGATTGCTCTTGAAACTCCTCAAGAGTTGGAGGAGGATGACATCATAGATAAGTTCCTTGAACATACTAAATAAGGAGCTAATAATATAGATAATCCAACAAAGGTTTTGGGAGAAGAAGGCCCTTCAATGGCAAGACAAGAAGAAGTAGACCTTGAATGGATCGATGAATTTCCATGCTTCATGGAAGATGATGATGATCAACCTACAACATAAGGTGAAGAAGTGGTACCCTCTAACCAACATGATGCTACAAAAATAGTTGGTAATAATGTTGATGAATTTCAATCCCTTTATATTGACCATGAATATTTGGCATTTTGGGATGATCTTGAAAATTTTTGTTTGATCTTAGATTATGCATCTCCACTTCATGAAGAGCTTGAGAAGAGTTTTGAAGGATATGTTGTAGTTAAACCTATTAAATATTATGAATCACCTCCAAAAGAAGAGAAAGGTAAGTATTATTCATCTCAAGAAGATAAAATGCATAAGATAGATGGAGGATACAAGGTGCCGAGAGAGGTATTAAGTTTTGAACATCCTCTCCCATGAATTTAGCTATTAGAAACACCAAAGTTTGATGGTGAACTTCCTTTTCAAAATCAATAAAACCTTGATGATAAAAAGCCACTTGAGTTTGAGGTTGATTGTGAATATCAAAATGGGTCTATAATCAATGGAAGATAACTTGAACCAAGGACTATGGTTACCATTCAAACCAATCGAAAGGAGTATGTTTCAATTAAACACATGTTCTTGGTTGTGAAACTATATGAAGTCAATGTAAGCACCATGGAAAGTAATAAATTTTTTAAACAAACAAATACATGTCCTAAGTGGAAGTTTGCAAATTATTTTATTTTAATCCAAGGTGATGGTATGAAAAACTTTCCTTTTGATCCAAGATGATCATTTATGTCTATCTAGTTTGTACACTTTATAGTGGTTTATTTCAGTTGTCTTGTGTTTCCTAAGTACTTCATGGCATAGGTGTGTTTATTTCCTTTTATTGGTGTGTGTCATTATTTGTGTGTGTGTGTGTGTGTGTGTGTGTGTGAACAATATTGTTTCACTTTAGCCAAAGGTCTATTCAAGTAAGTTTGAGTGCTCATATGTGTGACTCCTTGCCCCATGGAAGGATTAGGCAACTAGTCTTAGGCATAATAGGCATGCCACCCTTGGGAATCACCAAGAGTGTTGAAAATATTTGACCCCAAGTGAAATTTGTGTCAAACCCTACTATTTTAAACTTTTATAGGAAGTTCCATGTGTCCTATGGGGTCATCTATTGTCCTACATGTCTCACTTACTCTTTCCCTAGTCCTTGATGAAACCCATCCTCCTTGTATTGGCTCAATTAACAAAAGTCAACATTAGTCAGCTATGGTAAACCTTATTAAAAGGCTCAATTTATTTTATGAAATGTCTTAAAATGGTCTTTGATAAGTTCCAATGTGTTTACAAGTCATAAATTGACCACTTGCTAGGTTTTAGATGCTAAAAAGGTCATTTGGCCACCTTTTAGCTTGATTAAATGACGTTTGAGGACTTTAAAACTAAAATATTTGTCCCTAAGGTGGATGAGAATGTGGAGGAGGTAAAATTATGTCAGGATCATGTTAGGTGATAGTTACAAGTCTATTATGATCATGAAATGGTAGTTTTTCATAAAAAATCATTCCCTTTGGGTAATTATATAGACTTTTCAAGTCCACCATCAGTTGAAAACGTGGTGAATTGTCTATTTACCTACCCATAGGTCATCATAACATTTTTTTTAAGAAAAATTCATATAATATCCATATGCAACTTGTTTTCTTTCATTTTCACTTGGCAAACCAAGGAAGGGTAGATTCAATCACTTACTTTGGAAGCTACAGGTGGAATTGTAAAGAGTGATTATGGGGGTGGATTTTAATATATTTTCACTTCATTTTCATAAAAATAAGTTTATATTTGGTGTCTCATCCTTTATGAGCAATCATTTACACTCTAAGCATCTCTTTATGGAATTGCATTCAAAAGGGGTGTACGTTTGCATCTATTTCTTGTTTTTAGGAATCCAAGGAGTTGTTTAAGTTTTATGAGGTGATTTTAGGTGGAAATAATCCCCTCTAAATGGGTTTTCATCATAAAATTCCTTCTCTTTCAATTCACTTGAATGAATATTTCAAATTAAGCTTGTTTTCCAAGTTTTCAATCATGGGTATGGAACTTGATTTTTGCAATGTGGAAGGAGCTTCTGAAGATGTAAAATATGATTGGGTTCATGATTAAAAATATGTATTCATTGGGTTACCTTATAAAATATCAAATTATCATACTCCTCCAAAGCCAAATTACGTAATCTCCTTGTTCACTGCCTAGTCTGCTCACAATCACCTTATGCTTAAGTTCAAGAGGTTTATACAGAGGTGCAAAGAGTGAAACACATGGTAAAGTTCATTTTTGAAGATCCAAAATTCCTAAAGATCCATGGTATTAATTCCATGAGATTTGGAGTGCTATGATAAGTGGAAATTCCCCTTTAAAAGAATAATTGGATTATTTTGGGCTCTCAATCCCTAAAGGCCTAAAACAAAGACCCTTGAGGTTTTTTGAGATAACATAGGTCATGATAGAATGATCCTCTAACATATTTGATAAATTGTTATTGTATCCATATCTACACACAACCCTACCAATTTTGAGGTAAAAGGGGTGAGTGGAAGATGGATTTTGTAAGGCCTAAAAGTGGTTAAAAAATCACTAAATTGCGATAGTGAACACCTAAAGGGTGTTAGTAAAAAGTTGATTTTGCACCTCATGTGGGAAGATGTAAACTATGAAATAAAATTCAAAGAATTATAAATGATCCAAATGAAAATATTGAGCCAAAATGACAGTGAAAAAGTGGAATTTGATGTTTTAAGACATCATAAGCCCTTCCATGTCCATACAACATGCATACCTACAAGCACCTACAACCAACATACTGGGTAGTGATCTAGTTTGATTGATATAGGGTGTTTTGAAGGTTACAAGGTTAAAATGTTATTTTAATCAAGTAATTTGAATCTAAAGGAAATTATAAGGGACCCTAGAATACCATGAACTAGCCCTAAATCTTGCCTAAAATCACCTACATGATTGTTTCAATCCAAACACGGTAGAGGATGATCCAATTGAAGGATTAAGCATGAGTTTATGCCAGTTTGAAGGGTTATAAAAAAATCAAGCATGATAAATTATATATGATCCAAGGTAATTCAATGTAATTCAAAACATCATCAAGTAAACTTCAAATGACTTGTGACACCTATAATAGGATTTAAAGCAGGAAAACACAGTCAAACTAGGTATGAAGATAGTAGATGAGATGTGGGTTTTCCTTTGCACTAAAAGAGGTTGTAGGGGTGATATTTGGCTTAAAAAATGAATATTGACCTCTAGAATCTATGTAAAACCTAAAAAAAAAGTAAACAACTCCTAAATTTTTCCAAGATGTAAACTTATAAGGATAAAACATGACTGTTATAGTTAGGGTAGTGGCATCCCAATTGAGGATCTTGAGTATGAATTGGTATGATTTGGAGGCTTGACAAGTGAATTAAGAGAAAAGGTTTTCGTAATGACCTAATAATCATGGAAATTTTATCTAGAAACACTAATTAAAACTTAGAACTAAATCTACAGGTAGATCCTAAGGATATCTCAGTTCACACAAGATGGCCTAATCTTAGGATGAAGGATGCATTGATGAAAATGAGTGAGTTTTAACCTTGAAAAATAGTTTAAAATAACTCATATGATATTTTTAACATCATATGTAATTGTATTGTGTTACTAAAGCATCAACCAATCCCAAAGTAACCTACAACTAAGCATAAATAGGGATTCCCTTTTCTAAGTAGTCAGTGGCCTAATTGATGGTTTCCAAGAGGAATGGAAGTGTTTGAGGGGAAAATGGAATATAAAATGGTTTAAATAAACCATTTAAGGTATTAATTATCCATAAAAATCCACAATAAAACTCAAATCAATACATAAATCATCCAAACATAGTCATACTCTGCCTACCTTTATCAGGCTACTTTGTTCAAAGTCTACATTGGAAAAGGTGTTGGATGGAAGTCTAAATGGAGGATTTAGGTTCCAAAATTTGGTAAATATTACCAAAAATACATAATTAATATTATAAAATTATCAATTTTTCATTTTCAATAGTGAAATCCCTCTCTATTTTGTCTCAAAGTAGGGGTAGTTTTAACATGCATGAAGGTGACAATATTGGGGGAAATGGTGAAATTGGTAACTAATAGGAAAGTATAATTTGGATGATGATTGGATAAGATTGGATGAACCTAAATAAACCTAATAAAACTTTATATAATTTTTTAATGTAAACAGGGTACCCCATACCACAAAGGTTGCAGTCACCATGAAGTTTATTGCTAGCGGCAAAATGAAGAAAAGGTGAATTGAAAGTTGATTGTAAGGTAAATAAGATATTTTTAGGTTATAAAGAGTTTGTTTGTTATTTTATAATATGTTATAGACCTTATTGGATCCTTTTAAAATTAATTTAAAGCTCTGTACTCACCCAACATCCATTTTCCTTATCTAGCATGCAAAAAGACCTAGACTAGTCTTTTGGCCTATTTAGAGTTTGCATACTTCCACAACAAACTAAAGGATAAAATTTTATATGGACCATGGTATGGATAATATTAAATTTAATAAAACATTATATGATATTTCACACTTGAAAGAGACATTTTTTAATATTTTTGGTCTTTTAAGCTAAAGAGGCCTAATTAAGCCTAATTGGGAGGACTAATTGATCAAAAAACACACATGCCTTAAGTTTAGCACCATGAAACTTGGAAAAAATAACAATGAGGGAAAATGGTACTCAAAAATGGTATCAATTAGTCTTGAAAGTTGGTGCATTCTCTTGTATTAGTGTATTTGTGCAAAAATAGGGTTACAAGAGGACTAAGCCTAGTAAAGGCTCTATGAGAAAAATAGGGATGTGAAGAGATTTGTATGGTTATAAATGGATTTAGTTAATTAAAATATGATGAAAATATTCCTCTAATGAATAAAAATTTAACTGATTGAAATAAATCCAAATTTTAGCTATTTTTGCCAAATTTGGCCTAATGAGACAAGGAAGCCTTGTGACATCTAAGAGTGGAATTTATGATTGTAGGTAATGTAAATATTTTAAATGATTAAATATGGTTTAAAATTTTAATTTTTATGAAAATTAAAAAATCAATGAGGTCTCATGATCAAAATCTTGCTTTTTGCCACATGTTAAGGAGTTTCAAGACTCAAAGATGCTTGTGGAAGAGTTTCAATGCCATGTCAAGGAAGGTGATCAGTTTGGGATGGACACATGTCCACATAAGTTACTTTGTCTTTCCAAAACCTAATTTACATGAAAAAATTGTCACTCACCTACTTTTAATTGATCTTGAAAGCCCATCATGAAGGCAGTTTCACAAAGGAGAATGATTGAGAAGATTACTATGCCACACTTGGAGAAAAGGCTAATTTTGGATAGAATGATGTGAAAATAAGTTTCATGACTAATTTTACACCTCATTTATATGATTTTAAATTATATTCACATTTTAACACTTTTTTTTGTGCCTCTTCAACTTCTCTTTTATCTATTTTCTTCTAAATTTTATAAATGTGAGCCATCTTGGCTATTGTAAAAGACACCACAGCTAGTATGGTGAGACCCTGATTGTATGACATTGAATTTTGTATTTAAAAATTTAATACAAGTATTATTTTGAGTTAATAACATTTTTTTAAGTGTGTGAGTGATGTATAGTGGAGCTAAGTGATGGTGTCATCCTTACTCCTCTTTATCCTTCATGTTTAAGTAAGAGTTCTGATTTTAACATGTCATGTGAAGTGTATGAATGTAGTAAGATCCTATTCAAGTATGAAATTGTATTTATGGTGTGGAATATTCCCATATACCAGTCATATTGTTTATTATCCTATGTGTACCTACCTTTACATTGAAACACTATGTTAGAATCCTTCAATACTTAGAATTGGTCTTGAAAAGCTTTTTTGCTTAGTAGGAGTGTGATAGTCTATGGGATATGTCTTGGTTTTTTTACTTATTTAGTATAGTTTCCTTTTAATGAAAACTCCTAACCATTTTATCATAAACAAGTATTATATTAGGTGGTAAACACTTAAAGATAAATCTAGGGAGCCGACCCTTTCAATCTCATCTCTCTTACAAGTTCCCACAAAATTGAGAGATGATTCAATCTTGAATAAAATTTAAGGAGTCTCATATAGTATCCTAGGGTGTAAAATTTGATGAAAATAGGTACAAAACTAGACTATAACCAAGGAAAACAAGAATTTCACTAAGCTATATCAATGGAAAACACATACACTTCACTAGAAAAGACCTTAAAATGGAGGAATTTTGATTCTTGTTACTCTCAAAAGGCTAATAAAATTTTTTAGCCTTTATTAAAAATTAAAATATCAAATATTCATCTTAAATTATATAAAAATAATACATATAGTAAATAAATGCTTGGAGACAAAGCAGCCCCAAAGTAGGGGACCTCAAACTTGGTCAAATGGCTCCTCCAAAAGTGTTACATAGCATTTTAAGATTATAAAATATTTTTAATTCATAAATTTTCATGGAAAATAAGTTTTATATTGTTTATGATTCTTATGAGACTCATAATTATGTTTGGTCAATCTTAGAGCACTTGAAGAGTGCCTAGATTCTTGCACCATCCCCTAGATTTTAACTTTCTTGTCTCCCTTGATGAATAGGTCTTCTTCATGGATGTAGGTCTTAAATTAATTTAAATTATTTTATTTAAACCATTATATGGGATCATTATTTATTCTTTAACACTTGGAAAGAGTTTTTTATAATACTCCTTCATCAAATTGACTTTGTCTTGCATATGAGGCTTTGGAAGAGGAAGAGTCTTGTTTGCACTTGTTGGAGACATTTTCCAAAGCCCTATTTAATTATAAATCTTAATTTAATTCTTAATACATTTAATATGGCGTTAAATATCCTTAATTAACTTTATAATTCTTTTTAATAGGCTATATGCACCTATTTAGCCTTCAAACCCCATAAAAGTATCATTTTGCACTATGGCGTAGAGGGAAAAGGAGGAGTTTTCTTCATCCTTGCATCAAAAATGAAATTTTAAAGTATGGATGTATTCTTGAGGACATAAAATAATTATTTAAATATTTTTAAAGCACTATCTACTCCAAAAAATCTTGATTTGACACTCAAACCATGTATTTTCAATGCATTCCTTGTAGTCATTTTTTCTTGAAATTATCCTTGTATAGGAGAAAATGGAAGTAATGATTCAAAACCAATATTTTTTACAAGTACCCATTATCCTCCCACATCTCCATACAACATTTCATGTCCAAACTCCAAGATTTGACATGCTTTCTAGCCCATTTAGCTTGCCAAATTAGGCCTAATTAGCTCGTTAAGCCCTAGAAGATAAATTTTGCTATTGGGAGCTCACACAAATGTGAAACCAAAAAAAAGTGTTTTATTAAATTTTATCATTCTCCCACAATTATCCATGTCAATTTTTTTGATCTAGAACCACCCATAAGTACCAAAACCATGAAATGGCCTTTGGAAGGCTTGTCATTTGAAGGTATTTTCTGACTGGCCCAAAAGAATGGAATGGTTTGGACACATTTGGATGATTTATTATTAATTTTTTAGCCTAATAAGGTAAAAAAAAGTCTTGATATTCATTTTACATTAATTTTAATATTTATACACTACTTGGAACATTCATTTTAACTCAAAAAACTAAAAAAGTACTATTTTTTCACAAATCCGTACAAGTGAAGGTATATTAAAAAACCATGTGAAGGACCCTCTAAGAGTCCCACACAAAATATGTTAGTTTTAATTAATAAAATATGTTTTTTTGTTTGGTATCCAACTCAATATTTGCAAACTGGTTTAAAACAATGTTTTTGGAGGGTTTTAAGTAGTTTTTACACTTAAGGATGATTCATAAAAATGTGATGTCCACCCTGAGAAAAAATTCCAAATTTTTTAATTTTAAGAACCATTAAAACATCCCATATCTCCTTTATGTCCCATGTTAAACCTCCTTGATGGGGTGAGCATCCAAACATGGCCTCTCAAGTGGACTCCTTCATTCTATGCACCCTCACTTACTTTTGAACCCAAAAATGGATTTTTTGTGACTTATTCTAAAAATAAATATATTTAACACATATAATATGTCCCAATGAATATTTTACAATGATTTTTAATGGTAATTAGACCTTATAAGTGAAAATGACCCCCTGTTGGGCAAAAGGCCTAGTCTAGGCTAGTGGGGTTTGAGTGCAAATGTCCACCCACCAATACTTATAAGTGTTTTCTAACCATTAATGATATTTATTAATTATATTTTTCACTAAATAAGTCTTTAAAAAATACATCAAAGTTTTCCAAAGTTTTTACAATACAAATAACACTCCTTTGGGTCATATTTTCACCATTGTTTACCTCCATGCATACCTTAAAGTGGCCTACTTCTGAGATAAAATAGAGACTATGTTACCTATTTTACCATGAAAACCAAATTCATAATGTTATTAATTTATTCATTAATACCCTTTTTTTAAAAATTCAAGTCAAATTGATGCTTCTATCTCCCTCAAACTTCAAAAACCCTAAGGCAAACTTTCAAAGCATTGACTGTGTGTAAGGTCTTCAAATTTGATTGCAATTTGTCCTTTAAAAACCGTAAATTTATTTTTTAAATTGATGTGTGAGTATTTTTATATTAATAAAATCATTTTTTAGTACATTAAATTCATAATCATGAAGTTATATCTAACCAAGACCTTAAACACTCACCTTTCTCTTGGTATAATCATAAAATACAGTCGATTTATAGCTATCATACTTGATCCAAAAAATATTACCTATAGATGAACACTAAATTGGCACTTATGAATTTTTTTTAAACCATCCATGATGATCTATGTATACTTAATAATCACTTTATCATTATGTTCCATCCCATGATAGGCCAATTCCAATCATCATTCACCATACATTAGTGGACTGTCATGTCATAGTTAACTGTGATTGATCATTTTTGGAGTAAAAGTGCCTTTGTAGGTTGTTTTAAACTATTTTAAGCCTTTTATAATACTTTAGGATCAATTTTATTCCTTTTTAATGATTTTAATATACTCATACCATACTTGAGACTTAGACCAATGCATCCATTGTCATCTCTTAACATGTTTCCCCCTCCTTAAAACATGTAGCTTATCTTTCTTGGGCCTAAAAGAACCTGTAGGTATGAATTATTACCTAATATAGGTGTTTCCATGTTTTTTAAGGACATTAAAGCTTAGTAAACCCTTATTAATTCTTTGAAACCCTAAGAATTTATTGGTGATCTACTTTGTTTGGCAACCTCATCAAAATACTAAGGTGGTTATAGGTGTTTTTCTCCTTATGGTTGTAGGTACTTTTTAGTATGTATTAATCTTATTGAAATTATCTTATGATATTATTGAACTCATTAATTATAGTGGTCATAAATATGACCATTCATCACTTTTACATACCACAATGTTTTTCCCTTACACACCAACTTAGAATATGACTGTATGTTAAGTGGTTGTTGGTTACTATTCAAAGGCAGTGTACAAACTATGAATAATCATGAGGGTGTTAGAGTAGATAATAACCATAGGATACATTAAAATAAATATTTAAAATCCATCCACTCCTTCATGACCTTAAAATCCCTTTCTTTCATACCACTTAAGACTATCTTCAATTAATGTTGACTATGTGTGTCCAAAATACTGTTGTAGGTTACTTTTAATTGGTGGTTGTAGTTATAAAGGAACTATAACTCTTCCTTGAATGATAATAATCAACCTAAATAAAAAATTTATAAATAAAATCAAAACCCCTAAAGCATTTTTAAAGTGTTGAACACATTCTAAACATAGCCAGAACACTTAGCAACTGTAGGTGGTCATATTGAAGCAAAAGACACAGGTGTAGGTGGTTATTTGTGATTTTTTCATGGTATATTTATGAATTGGGTCCTTCAAAGTCATTTATTACATATCATTTTGAGCCTTAAAATTTACAAATGTTATAAGGCTATTGTAGGTGTACTTTCCTCATTAGGTGTGTAGGTTGGTTGTGTAGTTGAAAAAGCTTGGTATTCCAACAAACTTTAATGTGCTCTTTGAACCATTGGTGTATTCTAATCTCAATATCCTTGAAACCTTGGGAATACTTTCATGATACATTGGATTTGGGTTGTGAGGTCATATTAAACATTAAAATAATGAAGAAATCATTGAGAGATGTTAGTGGACAAACATCATAATTAGAGACTTCTTACTTGGTTGTTATTCTAGTCACCTCTTCCTCATTTATTTCAAAGTTCAAACCCTATATGATGGATGCTAGATAGATCCATTTGAATTAGTCTAGACCCTTGTTTGATCCATCATTAAAATTTCCAAAAAAATTGCAAGGGGCTTTATATACATGCTTTTAGGGAATTTGTCCCTAAACTCTTCTCCTAAAGAAAGGAATTAAACTTTAGACTCTACTCTTCACTCATTCCTCATTGTGGATTTTCATGTTATCTCCAAGTACCCATGACCGTTTTTAAGCTCCTCCACCTATCTATATGGCTAATGTCAAATGTACATCTCCCTATTAGGAAACCTATAGGTGTAGATTCTCTAGTACATAGGGGTTATGGAGATGGATAAAGTTTGTGCACAAAAAATGGGCTTATGATCCATCCTATACTCCTTCAAGGTTTTAATATGGATTCCTTAAACATTATAAAACTTGAAATAGGATCAAAATCTCTCATTATATATGGTTGATATACTTAAAGGTACACGTAGGTGCTAATGAATGTTGTAGACCTATAGGTGTGTGCTAGTATTGAATGATTGACTACCTATGTTGAGAACTTAAGGAAGGAAACCTCTCAAGATTATACATTCTTCCTATTTCAATTTTCATAGGATCTCATTTTTTAACTAACATGGTGATAGGTGAATGCAAGTAGGGGTGTGCAAGCAAGGTTACTATGTGTTTGAATTTGAGAGCATGATATTGAGTTGTAATGACCTTTTTCCATGATCCATGGAATAAAATTTACCCAATTTTTAAACTTAAAGTAAACTCCTATACCTTGATTACTCCTTGAGATTATGACACCAATTAGGCCTACTATGCCTGAAGGTACTCATTCTTGAATGTATAGACTGTGGTAGAAATCCACATGGTGTGAGGAATTGGAGGATTTGGAAAGGATCATGATGTATATTATAGATTGGTTTTAAAATAAAAAACTTGAAAACATATACCATCCAATATGATTGGATAATAACATTGAAAATAAGCTCAAAAATTGTATTAGTACCCTGTTGAAGAAGCATACTAAGATTGAACTCTGATGGAGAGACCCACTTAGAATGGAAACTTGTGAACTTTTAATTTCATGTAAAAGGAGTTTAATTAATTATAAAATCTCAAAATAACCTCTAAAAATGAAAACATTTAATGGAAAACTCACACTTTTATTTAAAACTACTCCAAGAGACCACTCAAAAAAATAGTGAAAGGAATAAGGTTTATGCTATAAGTACCTTCCTAGAAGGAGTTATGAATTGAGACCATGATTAAAAGGAGTATAATGACCCATAAAAACATTCCCTAAAATAATTACTCTTAATTTTTTACTTATATTGAGAAACATACCCAAGAATAGACACTTCTTAGATGCATAGGCTATAGTGACCTGTTGTCACTTTTAGTCATTGTTCATAAATATGGGGGTAAAAATACACAGAATAATTAAAATAATTTAAATATTACTCATACCCTTAAAAATTTACAAATTTTTATATCCTAATTCTCTCTCTCCTCTTCTCGTACTGAGCATTTGAAAACTACCCTTCTAAGCATGCAAGAAAGGACAAAATTGGAGTGAAGTTGGATTTTGCAATTTTTCCATCTAGAAATTCCTCCAAACCATTGATATGACCATGTAAGTACCCAATGAATCCTATATGATTATTTTATCACAAAAATCCTATAAAAACCAAAATGAATGCCTCAAAAAGGCCTAGTTTACATTGAAAAAGCTATTTTCACCAAGGAAATTTAAATGAAATACTATAAAATATTTTATGGAGTATCTCACATGTATGATGAGATGAACCAATATGGAATAAAGCTTCCTCTTGATCAGATACTATCAAAACCTTATTTGAATGGCACAAAATGGTCAAATTTTGCATGAAAATGAGTCATAGAGTTAGTCTAAAATGTGACTAACCTAGTTATCTATATGTTAGGCATGTAATTATATTTACACATGATATGAAAATCTTCAAGATACTCTAGACTCTTCTTACCACTAAAAATGGCTTAGAAAGGCCAATAATTGACTAGAGAAGCATAAGACAATAAAGGAAAAGACCTCAAATCACCTAAACAACCTTAAGACCTATTAATAATGGCTTCTTTAATGAATCTTGAGGACCAAATACTGACTGACAAGGAAAAATAACATGGTATGTAAAGTTTCAAATGGTAGGGGTGACAATTTGACATGTGAGGTCAAAATTATCAATATTTACTTGTACTTATTTTAGTTAGTTATTTCTCTGATTTGCCATAGTCAATCCATTCTAACTCCCTCTCTTTCTTATATGTTGTGGTTTCAAGTAGGGTTTTTAGCTAGTTGTGGTGGTTCAAGACTTACTCTATTCTTGCTTACTAGTCTTCATCTTTTTTGAACTTCCTCCCACTTTCCCTTGTGGTACTCTCACCATGGTTGGTGTTGGTTAACCATTATGATTTTGGCTTGATTTGATTATTTGTTTCCCTCATGCAACTCACTTACACTGATTCACTTTGAGATCACCTTTTTTATTCATTAGTCTTGTGTCCTTGACCTCCATTATGGTACACCTCTCAGTGGTGATTAACATCGATGGTAGTAGTTGGGATAATCCAAGACTGCTAGCTATAACTTGGGTTATGAATGATCAGTAGGGCTATGAGCTTGTTGTGGCTGGTTTCTTACTTACCAACAAAATAAATAATACTAATGAGTATCATGCAATCATCGGTGCCCTGACTAATGCCCATGAGTTAGACATGTGTTATGTGTAGTTATTTTATAACTTACTCTTAATCATGTCTCAACTCATTTATGTCTAAGCCATCCATAGCTCTAAGTTGTTTCCCCTTTTCAAGGTAGTGCATAATTTTCTCTCTTTCTTTGAGGACATCTAGTTCACCCATATCCCTCACTAGGAGAACACTAGGGCTGACATATTAGGGAATTCCATCTTGGATAGTATGATGTGATATGATGTCACTTGTCTCGCTTATTTATAGGAGCTAGAGCTCAAGCTAGATTTTGAATTACATAACATTTACACTCTCACCCATAGATCATGTCATCAACTTCTTTTGCTACCATCCTTATCTAGTAAGTGCATGTAACATTCCATTTTATCTTTATAGTTCTTGATTTTCTTTGCTTTGGTGTGCTTTCTAGTTACTACACAACTCCTTGTTGATTTGAACAATGACTACTTGTAACTCAAGGGCATATGTAATCATACTTCCCATGACCTTAATCATCTCTATGATTATATATCAGCTTATGTATAGACTACCAACTCTATACCTCTTATTATAAGACATCTTCCACCATCTTGGACCTTTCCCTTATCATATTCCTACCCCCATACATCCCTAGTTTATATTAAGCCTTTTGCATGCAAGACAGGCCTTCTTAAGGACCTCCTAGGGACCTATTAACTAGACCTAGGCCCTATTTAACCTAGACCATGGATTGAGTAAAGGAAACCCATGCCATAGGCTACATTTTTCCTTCACTAAAGCGATGGCCTAGGCAAAATGTTACAAAAATCACAAATTTGAAGCCAAACGATGGTTACTTTTAGGTCATTTGGCAGACTTGGGAGGGCATATACATCTCTTTCTCATTCATTTGATCATTTCTCTCTTCTCATTCCATGTCTCTGGTGATTCTTCTTCCTTCTCTTGACTCTTATGCCTTCTTAAATATCTCTTGGTTCATTTTTGGCACTTTTGATCTTGATTGGGGATAGAGAATCTCATATGTTACTACACTCTTGCTTGGAGACTTCATTACTGCTCTCAGTTATTCTTGCTTCCTTGGTTTGATCCCAAGCTCTTAGATTTAGAATTATACTTGATTTATGCACTTTTTTGGATCTCTTACACCATTATAAGTTCTCACTTCATCTCCTCCTTTGCTCTTGGCTCTTGGTTTTGACTTTAGCTTATATGTAGCTTGGATTTTTAATTGGTATAATATCTACAATTCATCTTTGAGCTTGATCTAAGGGTATTTTTATATGCAAACAAAAACTCCATTGTTTGTGTAGTGTGTATAATAGGGTTTGAATTGTTTTAGTGAAATAGTTATTCTGTATGTTATTTAGAGTACTTTCCAAAGTTTATTACATTTGTATATTTTTAGAGAATGCTTTCATGGCTTGAAATGTTCCTTTATTGATTACCAGTTCTCTCTTTATAATCCTTTCTCATTGCATAAGTAGAGATACACATGTTCAAAACACACTAGAAAACTTTCTCAAATAGTCTCTCCCTCTCTTTTTAAAAATTAGAACATCGCATTATTAGAAAATAGTACTGTTGATTTGAAAGGATAACTAAAATCTAGAATAGGCATGTTCTTGAATCCTTACTTGGCAACATATTTCTTGTGAAAAACATCTTTCATTTGGCCTCAAAGTGCCCTAATTACTAGATTTACATTTTAGGTTATCTCATGTCATTTAGTATTGTTGCTTTTATATTATTTATGCAACCAATAGTATAGTTTTAGCCACTTGCTTTACTATGGTTAGACCTGTTAGAGTAATTGACACACTTTGTGTGCCTATTCAAGCTTAGCCCCAACTTGGTTTGCAAGTTTGTTTATATCTTGGTGTAATTTGGAAAACTAGCTAGCCACTATAGACCTCTTATAGCCCATAGAACCCTTGAGCCTTCTAGCCTCTTAGTGGTTTGCTTTAGCACCCTACCAAACACTAGTGGTTTCATTCAAATTCTTTGAGTTACACTATCATTTTTTGCATAGTCATACAAATAATTTATATTTCTAAGTCTATTTTTTGTATATTTTGGTTTTAATTCAATTCATATAGTTAAACCATGATTTTAAAAACCTTATCCTAATGATTTTAGTTCTTGAAACATAATATTGAGTTTGAAAAGCTTGACTTATAACCTCTCAAGTATGTGTAAAACCCTATCTAGGGTTTATGAACAATTTATGGTTTTTCACTCTATAAACCTTTTCAACACTCCAAATTCCACCTTAATCTTATCCTCATTGTTAATAAATTAATTAAAGAGGTTTTTTGAATATATAGCATTTTAGATTATTTTAGAGCTAGAACTCAGTTTGACTAGTTGTAGATGGCTGATTGAGGCCTAAATACTAGGTGGTCTTGCTGATTTAATAAACTTTCCTTAAGATTTATACCCTAAAACTTTGTAGGGAATTATAATGGACTAATGGGTATATGAAACTTGTATTATTTTTTTTTAACCCCTTTTTTTCTAAGCAACTACATTTGTGATTTGGAAGGGTTACAAGGAAATAGGCCTAATTGAAAAAACCTAAATAAGATTGTAAAATATTTCCTTATACATCATATATGTATTAGAGTGGGTTTAATACTTTAAGGAGGATTAAAGGAAGGTGACACTCTTTGAGATCAAGATTGAATTGAATGTTTTCTAGTGAATTAAGATGAGAAACCAAAAGAACCCTTCGAAGGAACCCAAGAAGAGGTGGAAGAACATTTATCTAGATGGGAAATGCTATCTTAGAGGAGATAAGAATCCTAAGGATGAGTTTTTATGCAAGACTTAAAATATTAAATTCCAATTAGAGAAGAAGAGTTGTAACATGGTACATCAGTTATAGGGAAGAAGAACCATAAGCACTAGAGGAGGAAGAAGAATTTGAAGAACATGGAGAACAAGGAATTGATAAAATATTGAAAGTAGTCATGGTAAGGGTGTCTAAACCAAAGATAGAGATTCTTACTTATATAGGAATCCTAGATGGAGAGGACTTCATTGACTGGATTATAGAGTTAGATAAATATTTTGATTATGAGAATGTACTATAAGAGAACAAGGTAAAATTTTCTTGCACAAAACTAAAAGGAAATTAATCCCTTTGGTGGGTTTATGTACAAGAATAAATAATAAATAAAGGTAAATAAAAGATCAAATCTTAGGATATGATGGTAGAAAAAGTGAAGGCAAAATTTTTTTCTAGTGACTATCATATAAACTACTTCAATAAATTATAGAATTTGAAGAAAAAAGAGATGGGTGTTAAGGAGTATAATTATGAGTTCTACATGTTGACAATAAAATTAGGACATGTATAAGAGGATGTGGAGAATATTTATAGATATCTTAATGGGTTAAGGTATAATATTTAAGATGAACTCAGCCTAGTAAGTCCAAGGACACTTGAGGAATTTTATCAATATGATTTTAAGGAAGAAGACAAGATAAATAAAATAAAAAATCAAAAAAATAGGGGTAGGGGTATAATTTATATAGGTAGAGGTCAACAAAGAATAAGAGGCACATCTCAAAAAAATAAATTTAGAACCAAGTGCTTCTCAAAAAAATTCATATAAATTAAGATGTGGATACAAAGGAAGGATACCATACTTCAAAGGTGGATACACACAATGAGGAAGAGGATTAAATGAATTCACTATTAATTTTTATAATTCAATAAGTTTGTATGTCATATATTTTGGGAGTGTTTAGATAATTCTCAAACTAGTAGCTCTAGAACTAAAACCAGAAATCAAGTAGTTCATGTAGAGGAAGAAAGTGTGGGTTCTCCATCCCACATAAAAGAACCATAAGTTAGTGAGTCTTTGTTGATGAGGAGAGTGCTGATAAAACCACCCAAGGAGAAATACCCTACCCAAAGAGATACACTATTCAAGACAAATTTGAAATGCCAATGTAAGTTCTACAAATTGGTGATTGATTCAGGTAGTATAGATAATATAATGGTAGTAGAGATAATAGAAAATATTAGCTTAAGGAGAATAATGAATCCAAACCCCTATAAAGTCTCTATTAGCAGAGGTTCATATTTCAATAAAATATGTTACAGATGAGGATATATAAGTTCTATTAATTTACGTAGGAAGGTGTAGAGAATTCATATTAATTAGAAGCAAGGCAGAAGTGAATGATCATGCGATAGGTAGAAATGAAGATTAACCAAGAATTTTTTAATTATATGGAGCATTCAAATTACATTAAGATATATAAAACCAAATAATTAAACATGATAACATAAACAAGGATTAACATAAGAGATTAGATAGGTAACCATGAACCAAAAGTTTATATTGATCTCAGTAAAAGGTCATTAACTTATTCATACAAGCATACATATTTATAGTTACTATAGCTCCTGAATATTTATATTCTTCTTCATATATTGGTTCCAAAATGAGGAGAATATTCACCTTCTATCCTTCCACATGTTGAGAGGATATGATAAAATACATTAGCTAACAAATTCATATATGATGCATGAATATTCAAACGAATATCTTATGCATCTTTCTTATATGGTTTTCTTCTCTCAACAGTCTCATCACTTCAGAAAGGGTAAAAAGTTATTATAAATGAGAAATGTTGGGTATATTTTTAGATTAGAGGATATAAATATAAGGTACTATGTGACCTAATTCTAATGGATGTGTGACATGTGCTCTTAGGGAGGCCTTGGCAATATGATATAAATACTAATCATGATGTAAGAAAGAATGTTTACACTTTGGAGAAGGATGGCATAATCCATACACTACTACCTCTACAATAAGAATAAAATGGACAAAAGAACAATGTAAGTGTTATTATGTTAGAGATAAAGAGTTATTGAATGATATGAAAGAGGAAGAGTTGGATTTTGGAGTGGTGATCAGACCAAGGACTATTATAATAGCCACCAAGTTAAATGAGTTACCTGAAGAGGTGAAATATATTTTTGAGTAATTTGATAATATTATTATGGATGAGATACCCAATGAGTTGTACCCTATTAGGATTATCAAATATTAACTTTGTACTAGGTTCATGTTTTCCTAACAAAGTTGCTTACAAGATGACTCCTTAAGATAATGCATAACATAAGAAGAAAATATGAGACCTCATAGACAAAGGATTGATCAAAGAGAGCCTCAACCTATATGTAATACCAATTTTACTATTGTCAAATAAATAAGGATATTGGAGAATGTGAACTGAATTTATACTAATCAACAAGTAAACCATAAGGTATAGGTTTCCTCTTATAAGAATTGAAGATTTGATGGATTGTTTGAGTGGTTCTAATTGTTTCTCTAATATGGATCTCAAGAGTGGTTATCATCATATAAGGATAAGAGAAGGAGGTAAATGGAATACTACCTTTAATACTAATGAGGGGTTGTATGAGTGGCTTGTTATGCCATTTGGTATCACTAATTACTCAAACACATTCATGACACTCATGAATGAGGTCTTAAAGCATTTCATTGGTATGTTTGTTATTATATATTTGGATGACATATTGATTTATAACCCAAACAAAGAGGAGAATATTTAGTATCTAAGAATGGTAATGCAAAGATTGTAAGAGGAGATGTTATTGATTAACTTTAAGAAATGTTTGTTTATGAAGACAAAGTTGGTATATCTTGGTTTTATGATCTCTCAAGTTGTTTTTAAGATGGATAAATATAAGGTAAAAGCCATCATTGATTGGCCAACTCCCAAGACAACCTATGAGGTAAGAATATTTCATGGATTAATGAGTTTTTATAATAATTTTATTACAAACTTTAGTGAGATTTGTGAACCCATTATTGACACTATAAAAGGGGATAAAAATATATTTTTATGGGATGATATAACTAAGATAAATGTTTAGTTTTTGAAGAATAGAATCATCGAATAACCTGTGTTGATACTTATTGATTTCAAAAAAGTTTTTCAAGTTGAGTGTGATGTAAGTGGGGTGGATATTGGAGATATCCTAAGTCAAGAGGGTAGACATGTATCTTAATTTATTGAGAAGTTAAATGAGGCCAATAAAAAGTATTATGTTTATGATCTAGAGTTTTATGTTATGGTTCAAGCCTTGAGGAAGTGGAGACACTATCTTATGACAAAATATTTTGTCATATTAACTAATAATCATGCACTTTAGTTCATAAATATTCATCCTAATCTTAGTAAAAGGCATATGAAATGGGTGGAATACTTGCAAAACTTCACGTTTATCATAAAGCACAAGAAAGGCAAACTAACAGGGTAGAAGATATTCTAAGTAGAAGATATATATTTATAATATAAATTTAGATTTAGATTGGAGGAATAAAGTAACTTAAGGAGCTATATAAAATTGATTTAGAATTTAAAGAAGCATATGGGGCTTGAAAGTATCCAACTACTAGAAATAGAGAGCCTTGGATGAATTATATGATATAGGATGGTTTGTTATTTAAGGTAGTTTAGCTTGTTATGCCAAAGAGTCCATAAGAGAGAATTTTATCAAGGAGAAGCATTGTGGGAGTTTATAAAGTCATTTTGGTCTTGAAAATACCTTGTATTAGCTAAGTAGTCACTATTAATAAATGAAAGGAAGTTTTTATAAGTATGTAAGTCATGCCAATTTGCCAAAGGAAATAACACTAATGAAAGTATTTATCATCCCTTACCAATACCAAATATACATTGGGACTCCATTACCATGGATTTTTTATGAGGTTACCAATAACTCAAAGAGGGCATGAATCCATTTTGTAGTTGTGGATAGATTTTCAAATGAAGACATGAAACATTTGTTAACTATAGCTCCTATTTTAATTATACCAGATTCAAATTTTAATTTTCAAATATGGGGTGATGCATGAAAGGTGGGAATTATATATATTTTGACTCGATATGGAAAGGTAGTTGCCTATGTTGAGCATTATTCCTATTGTTGAAGTTTGGCATTGATGTTGACATTAATGTCAAAGGTTCTTAAGAAAGATGTTATTGAGGTCATTAAAGAATGTTATTGTTTGATAGCATAATTGAGAGGTATGAAATTATATTAAGAGTATGTAATACATATAATCAAGGTATAAGAGCATCAAAAAGTATGAGAAGCCTAATCATGACATTGGTCATTACATGAAGAGACCTTGTGAAAAGGTATGAGCTTAGTGGCCTAGTGAGATGGATGCATAAAGGCATAAGAGGTTGTTTGATAATGAATATTAGGAATTGGATCAATCATCAGAGCCTCAAAGTGATCTTACAGGGGTAGGATGTATAGACTTGGTATGCAACTAGATCACCTCTAAACCATGCTTAGTTTAATGAGGCATCATGATCAATCATAAAGTCATGTGAAGGATTTTTGAAATTGTTTTAGAATGATATATTTGGTTTTATCATGTAATTAATGTGGAGAGTGCATTAAAATAGGTTTGAAGGTTAGTTTTAAGGCCTAATGTGGTTTGTATATTAAGGTCTAAACAAGCAAAGAGAGAGATGGTGACCAAATGAGGTATGAGATTAAGATTTCAAGATAAGAATGAGTATGTGAGAATTTTAAATAGTTTTGTAGTTTTTAATATGTGTGTTTAACAAGTATAAGGTCAAATTTTATAATAAAATTATTGAAAAAAAGTTTTGAGGTTTCTCGAGTGCACAGAATAAAGGGTTCTTAACCCGAGAAGGACTTTCAAGTGTTCATT
Organism: Torreya grandis; assembly: GCA_037957365.1. Taxonomy (NCBI): domain Eukaryota; kingdom Viridiplantae; phylum Streptophyta; class Pinopsida; order Cupressales; family Taxaceae; genus Torreya; species Torreya grandis. The sequence continues at coordinate 241,485 of JARHVA010007104.1, read as the reverse complement.
GGAATGTGTAACCTCTACATGAAAACCTAATGTATTTAATAAATATGGGGAAATTTATTAGATAATATTTATAGGAATTAGTGTTATAAATGAGGGGTAGTCCTTTATGAACAATCGTTAACACCATAAATAATGTTAACCCTTTCTAAAACACTAACACTTACCCAATGTGAAAGATCTTGTTAAAAACATCCCAAAATGGATTGGTATGGATAGATAAGTGGTTTTATATTTTATTAAACTCTCCTAGGAACCTCAAAGTGTGATTGTTTTGTCATGTGAGTGAGTGGACCCTATAGGAAAGGCCTTATTTCTTAGAGATTTATTGTAGTAATCAGAGTTAACCAAGTCAAAGTTGTTAAATGGATGGAGGAAAAATATTGATAATTTTATTTGATATAAATGGTGGTTTATGATAAGGTTATATTTTTTAGGTGTGATACATTAGTCATAAAATTTGACCAGTCACTAATAGACCTAATAGTCTAAACATTGAGAAAACTAGGCATAAGTGAAAAGGTGATTAGGGATGTGTTATCATAGATTAGGGATGAATAAAAATGCATGGATAATTTTTTATAAACATTTAATACATGTTAATTTTGGATTAATTTTTTGTAGGTTATTGGATATGATGAAAATTTTGCTCATAAGTTGACATATCTAGTTCAGATGAGACAATGAGGTACAAGACTATGATGTGTGTGTGTGTGTGTGTGTGTGTGTGTGTGTGTGTGTGTGTGTGTGTGTGTGTGTGTGTGTGTGTGTGCATGCTCAAATGGTCTAATAATGGTATAATTACCTTATAAAATCATATAAAATCATTTAAAGTCTCTTAAAGTGGTTTTATAGGTGTTTTAGGTCATTGTTTCCATGACTGTGTTTTGAGGCTAGTTGGTAGTTCTGAGTGAGCTACTTGTAAAGAAGGGTTTGAGTCTTTTTTCCATGTGTAATGAAGTATAATGAGATTGGTGAAGTTTTTTATGTCTTTAAGTTTATATTTATATTATTTTTTCCATGGTTTTTTGACAAAATTATGATTTTACTTCAGTTGTTCAAGATATACTTTTTGGGTATGCACAGGCCTAATTATGAACAGTGTTAATGGCGTGCTTCAAGTGGTGGTTAGAGATAAAAGGTGTCATGGACAAAATATTATATTTGTATGGGTTTATTTTAGTGACATATTATATTTTATTTACATTTTAGGAGTTTAAAAGTGTTCCAAGGATTTCAATGGGTAACATGTGCTAATGAAGGCCTAATGGAATTAGGTCTCCTCAAGGCCTAAAAGAGGTTTTTGGTCCTATATGATATTCATCACATGTTGTAATGTTTTATTCATTTTTAATATTGAAATAATAAATATTTTATGTGAAATATAAATGGGAAAGTGTGTACAACCTACCAAGGGTTATATGAGTAAGAACCTAGTATAAGAACAAGGCCAAATATGACAAAATGACTAGTTAGTAAATGAGTGAGTTAAAACAGAAGATATAGAACCTTGAAGAGATAAATAAGGTCCTATAAACCATGATAATGGTGCATAAAAATTATCATGAAGATATAATATATTTACCATAGATGACTTTCAAGGTCAAATGACCTAATCTATCTTGAAGAGACCTCATTGAGTGAAGGAGCCTAAAAGGCAGTTTGAGAGGGTTAAGAGTGTGAAGAGATAAAGAGGTGGTCATAATAATTTGGTTTAGAAATAATAAGTATTTAATTTTATAAATGAAATAATTTTGATGATTTTGTGCTAATTTATATAGGGGTTGGTGCCTCTTTGCAATCAAGTTATTGCTAAATCTTAGTCAAGTGGGTGTTTGGCTAGTTTGGTTTGGTGCTCCAAGTGAATTTGGTGCTTCAATAAATATTGATGTTTATTGTATACAAAAATATTCCATTTTCATCATCAATGGGTTTTCTTACCCTTGAGGTTTTCTTACTCACATAATTATTTTATCTATTATGCTCTTGTCTCATGCACATGTCTCTTAATGTGTTTATAGTTTATTATATTATTTTGATAGTTCATGATTGATAAACAAAACTTGAATTTTTTTTAAAGACTGATTCACCCCCCACTCTCAATCATTGTGATTATAATAATTTGCATCAGATCCTATTCCTTTAAGGCAATTTTAATATCCTGAAGGTGATCCTAAGAAGTACAAGAATGTCCTATGATCAATAAGAAGAAGACAATATGTATGATGAATAAGTATACTATGATAGTGAATAAGGATAAGCTAAATTAGACCTTGAATTTGGGAACATAATTTACCTTAATGATTTTAAACATAAAAATAAGACTACCAAGGATATCAAAATTTAGTTAGAAGGGGTCAACACAAGGTTTAAGTCAAAGTAAGTTGTGTATGACTAGTTGAAGATAGAGCTAGATTCATTGAAGGTTGAGCATGAGTAACTCATAGAAAAAATGATCAAGTTTGAGAGAGAGTAAGAAGTTAGAACAAGTCAATAGTACCAACATGAAATGACTAATAAATAAACCAAATATAATAAAGGATAAGTTATCATAGAACCAAGATAAGTATAGAAATGTTGTTTGTTACATCTATAATAATATAGGACACATTTCAAGACTCTTCTTTAATAGAGTTAGAAGGCCCACAAGATTCAACAAGACATATGAAGCTCCTATAATTCATAATAAGGATCAAAGATTGGTATGGAAACCAAAGCAAGTTAGGATGGATCCTATTGAGTTCAAGAGTTAAAATGGACTATTTTCCAAGGAGGAATAGAAGACTAAAGAGGATTTTATGCTAGCTTAGACTACCTTTCACATTCAATATGAAGGCATGAAATGGTATATATATAGTGGTTTCTCAAGCCACATGATAGGATACATAAATAAGTTCATCTCATTAAAGAATAATTCTATAGGAACAATGAGGTTTGGAGATAACACAACTACCAATATAGTTGGTAAGGGTGTCTTGAGTTTCGATAATGGAAACACCAAGACATAAAATGTGTTGTATGTGGAAGTTTTGAAACATAACCTACTTAATATAAGTCAAATATGCAATCAAGTACACACACTAACCTTTCATGAGAAAGGGTGTGATATATGGAGAGCCAAATTAAGAAAGCTAATTTACAATGCCCAGATGACTGAGAATAACATATATGTATTGAGTGAGATCAAGAAGGAGATATACTTCATTAGCAATATATATGAAAGTTGGATATGGCATATAAGGATAGGTCACCTAAATCTTGACAACCTAGTCAAGATTATCACTAATGAGTCTATGAATAACATGCCCAAGATCATGAAACTGACAAACATACTTTGCAAGGTATGTCAACATGGTAAGCAGACTAGAAGGAGGTTCAAGTCTAAGGAGTACTCTACTAAAAGACCCTTAGAGTTAATAAAAACTAATATTTGTGGACCTAAAATAATTAAAATCATTCAAGGAGATAACTACTTCATGTTACTCATTGATTATTACACAATAATGACTTGGGTTGCATTCTTGAAAGAAAAATCAAAAGTTCTTGACAAGTTCAAAGCATTCAAAGTTCTTGTTAAAAATGAGAAGAATGGAAAGATAAAGTGCCTAAGATATGATATAAGAGGATATTTTTGGTCCAATGAGTTTGATGACTTATATGAGTTTTATGGAATAAGGAGACAATTCTTTATAGCTATGAAACCTCGGTAGAATGGGGTAGTGGAAAAGAAGAATATGAAAATTCAAGAGATGTCTAGAACTATTTTAAATGAGTCTATATTATCTAATGGATATTAGAGAGAGGTAGTAATCACTATTGTCTATATTTTAAATATAGGATAGATAAGGATTAATGGCAAAAAAAATCCTTATGAACTATGGAAGGGTAGACATCCTAGTGTAGAACACTTTAGAGTATTTGGGAGAAAATGTTTCATCAAAAGAGATGATGAAGACTTGGGAAAGTTTGATTCTAAAATTGATGAAGGCATAGTCTTCGCATACTCATGAATAATATCATCCTATATATGTCATAATAAGAGACTACAAAATATATTGAAAAGCACCAATATGAATATTGATGAGACAAGGAAATATCACTCATAGTCAAAGAATACTTTAGACAATCTGGACTTCAAGAATGAAGAGGAGACTATATAGGTTGATGAGGAAAAAGAAGAAGTTGAAGAGAGATAGGACTAAAAAGGACCCTCAAGACATATTTAAATAGTTCACCTTGAATCTCAAATCATTAGCAATAAGAATGCAAGTATGCAAACAAAGAAAAGACTAGTAATTAATCTAAATCAAGAGAATTTTTCTCTATTATCCAAGATTGAACCTAAGATTATTATAGAATAAATCAAAGGCAAATTTTTTATAGGTTTTACGAATGAGGAGTTAGACCAAATAGAGAAGAATGAGACTTGGGAACTAGTTCCTGACACAAAATGGGTGTTTAGAAACAAGTTAAATTATGATGGATAAGTCACTAATAACAAGGCTAGATTGGTATGCAAGGGATATACACATGTTGAAGGGATAGACTTTGAGGAGACCTTTACACTAGTACTAATATTGAAGGTCATTAGATTGTTTCTAGAATATGCAAGATTTAAAGGATTTAAGGTATACTAGATGGATGTCAAATCTACCTTTTCAAATGGGAATTTGAAAGAAGTGTACATTGATAAACCTAAAGGGTTCTCACTATCAAATGACAAAAAATATGTTTTCAGATTGAAAAAGGATATCTTTGGTCTAAATCAAGATCCTATAGGTTGGTATGCTAGGTTGGACATGTATATGTTGGATCAAAGATTCAAAAGAGGAGTTGAAGATCATAATCTATACATCAAGACAAAAGATGACCATTGGATAATAGTAGTTATCTATGTGGATGACATCATATTTGGTGGAAACAATGAGAACATGACTATGACATATATAGAGGTGATGAAGAAAGATTTTGAGATGTTTGTTCTAGAACTATCATTATTTCTTGGGTTTCAAATCACTCAGTTTGATAAAGGTATATTATTCTCACAAGCCAAGTACATAACAAACATGTTGAATAAGTTTGAGATGGAAGATTGCAAGGTAGTTAGTACACTCATGATCACAAGATGTAAATTGAGAAAGGAAGATGAGTCTTTAAAGGTCAATTAGATGTCATATAGGTCAATAATTAGAATTTTGTTGTACAACACTACCTCTAGACCTGACATCATGTAAGTAGTGGGTCTTATGAGAAGGTTTCAAGTAGATCCAAAGGAGAATCATACAAAATCAGTAAAAAGGATACTCATGTATCTCAAGGGTACTATGGAGTATGGATTGTGTTATATAATATTCAAGGATTTTAATTTGATAGCCTACATAGATTTATATTGGGTAGTAAGTATAGATGATAGGAAGAGTACCAGTGGAGGATCCTTCTTCCTAGGTGGGTGCCTAGTTTCATGGATAAGTAAGAATCAAACATCATTAGCTTTGTCCACTTGTGAGGTTGAGTATATTATAGTATCTTCATTTTTATCTTAGGTACTATGTATGAGATAGACCCTAAATGAATACAAGGTGGAGTATGATGGTCCTATCCCTATCTATTATGACAATACAAGTCATATAAGCATCTCAAATAACCCTATCATTCACTCAAGGAACAAACACATTCCCATCAGGTATCATTTTATAATATAATAGGTAAGTGAAAAAAGTGTTAAAATTTAATATGTTTCTACATAGGATTAGATTATAGACATCTTGACCAAACCACTTCCAAAGATAACTTTTGAACACCTAAGATAGGAATTAGGTGTAGTTATTACCACCAAAAATCATTGAAAAAATCAAATACTTAGGGGGATATAATCATGATCATTATCTATAAGAATAGGTGAGTTATTATAATAAGGTATTCATGGAGATAGGGGAAACATGTTTGTATTATGTCTCATAGAGTAATAAGTCTTGTGTGTTGAGTATTTTGGTTACAAGGAGTGTGATCCAATGAGTTACAGACAATAATTTGTCATTTTTGCCAAAGGGAGAGAAATAATAGAATAGGGAGATAAAAAAATATTATTATACAAATATGTTTTTTCATCAATGAAAAAGGGGGAGATTATTAAGCATTGTTCTTATTGTTGAAGTTTGCCATTGATGTTATCATTAATGTCAAAGGTTCTTAAGAAATATGTTATTAAGGTCATTAAATAATGTTCTTATTTGATATCATCATTTAAAAGTATTATATTTTATAAGGAGAATGTAATACATATAATCAAGTTATAAGAGCATCAAGAAGTGTTTCAAGGTCAGTCAAGTTTCAAGAGCTTAAGAAGCCTAATCATGACATTGGTCATTGCATGAAGAGACCTTGTGAGAAGGTTTGAGCTTGGTGGTCTCATGAAATCAATGAAAAAATTCATAAGAGGTTGTTTGAGGTTGTTTGATAATTCATATGAGGCATTGGATCACTAATGAAGCCTTAGAGTGAGCCTATAGGGGTAGGACCTATAGACTTAGTATGCAATTAGACCATCTCTAGACCCTAATTAGTCTAATGAGGCATCATGATCTATTGTCAAGGCATATAAAGGATTTTTTACATTGTTTTATCATTTTATATGTTGTTTTATCTTGTAATTAAGGTGGAAAGTGCATGAAAAGAGGCTTTAAGGTTAGTTTTAAGGCTTAATGTGGTTTGCAAATCAAGGTCCAAGCAAACAAAGAGAGAGATCATGTCCAAATGAGGTATGAGATTTAGATTTAAATATAATAATGATAATGTGAGAATTTTAATTTGTGTGATAGCTTTTCCTATGTGTGTTTATCGATTCTAAGGTCAAAGTTTGCAATAAAAGGCATGAAAAGTGGTTTTGAGGTTTATTGAGTGCACATAATGAAGGGTTCTCAATCCAATAAGGAATTTCAAGTGTTATTTGGAATGTGTAACATCTTCATGTGAACCTAAGATATTGAGGAGAGATATGGAAGGTTCCTAGATAATATCTCTAGGCATTACTTTTGGATAAGAGGGGTAATCCTTATGAACAATTGTTAACACCAAAAATAGTGTTAACCCTCCCTAAAACCCTAATAATGACCTGATGTGAAATATTTTATTATAAAGTAATAAAAATGGTTTTTTAAGGCTATTTAAGTTATTTTATCATGTACCCAGCTTTCCCAATCACCTCCAAGTGTGATTGGTTTGTCAGGTGAGTGAGTGGACCCTTCAAGAAAGGCCTTATTTTTTGGAGATTTGTTGTATACAATCAGAGTTGACCAAGTCAAAGTTGTCCAAATTGATGGAAGTTTTAATATTTATACTTTGTATTTAATTTCCATGGTGGTTTATGATTAGGTTTCTATCCCTCATTGGTGTGTTAAACTAGTCATACAAGTTAACTAGTCGCTAATAGGCCTAATGATGCAAACAGTGAGAAAAACCATGCAGAAGTCAAAAGGTGATTAGGGATGTGTTATAATGGACCTAAGGGTGAATACATGTTCATATGGATATTTTTTTAAATACCTATAATTACATGTTCATATTAGTATATAATATTTAGAGGTATCATTGTATATGATGAAAATGTTGCTCATAAGTTGACATGTCTAGTTTAGATGAAACAATGAGGTATAAGACTATGAGATTGGTCTTAAATACCAATATTTCTATTTGGCCATATTATATATCTATCTTAGAATGGTATAATTAAATCATATAATAATTTTACGTTCATTTAAATTCTTTGAAAGTGGTTTTATAGGTGTTTTAGGTCATTGTTTCCATGACTATGTTTTGAGGCTAGTTGTCAGTTCTTGAGTGGGCTACTTGCAGAGAAGGGTTTGAGTCATTTTGCATTGTGTAATGAATTATAATGAAATTTTTGAAGTTTTTTAGGTCTTTAATTTTATAATTATATTATTTTTTTTACATTTTTTTTGAAAAAATTGTTTTTTTTTCCTTAAGTTGTTTAAGATAGACTTTCTTGGTATGCACATGCCTAATTGTGAATAGTGTTATTGGCATGCTTCAAGTGGTGGTTAGAGATAAAAGGTGTAATGGAAATAATATTATGTTAGTATGGATATATTTGAGTGAAATACGATAATTTATTTCCATTTTAGGATTTTTAAAGTGGTACAAGGAGTTTAGAGGGTAACATGTTAATGAAGGCCTAATGGAATTAGGTCTCCTTAAGACCTAAAAGAGGCCTTTGGTCCTATATGCTATGACCAACCTATTTTAATGTTTAGTTATATTTTTTAAATTTAATAAGCATTATTTTATGGTAAATATAAATGGTAAATTTGGTGTGTCTGACTAATGGTTGTATGAGCAATAACCTAGTATAAGAACAAGGCCTAATAGGCCAAATTAACTAGTTAGTGAATGAGTGAGTTGAAGCAGAAGATATGACACATTGAAGAGATAAATAAGGTATTTTTCACTATAATAATTATGAAAAAAACTATAATTAATATCTAATATAGGTACTATATATGACTATCAAGGTCAAATGACCTAATTTGTCTTAAAGAGACATAGTTAACCGAAAGAGCCTAGAAGGCAATTTGAGAGGGTTAAAAGTGTGAAGAGATGAAGAGGTGGTCATCATAAATTGGTTGAGAAATAAGATGTATTGAAGGTGATCAAGGAAATAAGGTGTATCAATTTGTTCTAATTTATCTATGGGGTTAGTGCCTCCTTGCAAGTGGGTGCTTCCTAAAGCCTAGTCAAGTGGGTGCTTCGCTAGTTGGGGTTAGTGATCCAAGTGAAATTAGTGATACACTAAATTTTGATGTTTATCCTATACGAATATATTAAAATTGCATCATCATTTTTTTTTCTTCCCCTTGAGTTTTTCCTACTCAAATAAGTGTTCTATGTGTTTTTCTCATCTTATACTCATGGCTCTTAATGTGTTACACTATATTGTTTTAATAGTTCATGATTGATAAAGTAAACTTGAAAAATTGTTTGAAGACTAATTCATCCCCACTCTCAGTCATTGTGATTCCAACAGACTATGAGTATATAAAACTCAAAACCCATGATCATTATTACCCAACTCATAATTTATAATTAGTTGTTGTGATTGATGTCTTAAAGAAGTGGAAACATTTTTTTAGGAAAACACTTTAATATTAAATTAGACCATCACATCTTTGTGCACTTGTTTAGTCAAGATATATTGAATGTAAGGCAAAGAAGGCTGGAATTTTTTTGTAACTTGGATACTCATATTGATAATGTGAAAGTAAAATAACATAAAGTGGTTGATGAATTAAGTAGGTGGACCTAAATCTATTCCCTCTCTATTATATATTATGATTTTAAAAAAATTGTGTTTAAATAGTAGAAATCTAGTTTTGAGTGACTTAAAATTTGTGTTGAATTTAAAGTAGAAAGTTCTTATTCTAATTTTTTAATAGATTTAGATGGTTTGTTAAGACACAAAGGCATAATTTTTATTACAAACTCAATAAATATAAGATATAAAGTGTTGAATGAAGTACATGTTGCACCTCATTATGCACATCTAGATGTCAATAAAATGATACAAGAGTTGAAAGATCTATATTTTTGGTCAGGGATAAAGAGAGATGTGGTTGTTTATGTAACCAAGTAATTATAATTCCACCATGTGAAAGTTGATCATGTTCATCTAGGAGGTTTACTTTATCATCATGATATTATAGAAATAAAATGGGTTTTTATATCTTTAGATTTCATCATGGGATTGCCTAAATATTGTAGTAAACATGATTGAATCTTAGTTATTATTGATAAACTTAATAAAATGGCTCAATTTATATAAATATCACTGATGATGCTACCATCCTTACCAAAATATTTGTAAAATAAGTGACACATCTTCATGGTGTACGTAAAGTTATTATCTTTATAGAGATAAACTATTCAATTCTTAGTTTTGGCAAATTATTATGTCTTATTTTAGTACAAATCTAAATTTTAGTTCAGCCTATCATCCAAAAATAGATGGATGGATTGAAAGGCCAAATATGATCATAAAATACATGATACAAATGTATGTCATGGATCAATAATACAAGTGATAATATTTCCTACACTCGGTAGAAATTGATTATAATAACACTTTCCATTCAATAATCAAGATTGCACAATTTGAATCCTTATATGGACGTAAATGTAGAAATCCTTTAGGATGGAATAACTTTGATAACTATGTGTTTTTTGGTCCAAAAGTTTTTTAGGAATATGATGTTATAAGATAAATATTGAAGGCTACCTCTAATTGGTAGAAAAGAGATGTAGATATGAAAAGATAACATAGATAATTTGAAGTTTTAGGAAAAGTATTTTTGAGAGTAAGACCTCATAAAATCTGAATTAAATTTGGCAAAAATGATAAATTAACACCATGCTGTATTAGACCTTTTGACATAGTGGAAAAGATCATCTCATTGACATATCATCTTTCTCTTCCTCATCTATTTATACTCCATGATGTTTTTCATGTAGCGGTGTTAAGGAAATATGTTTAAAACTCATCACATGTGTTAAATTGGAATAATATTTAGGTGGAGTACAAGAAATAAATTCAACTGGAGCCTATCAAGATTCTAAATAGCACAACATTAAGCTATAAAAAATAAAATTACAACAAGTATTGTTCCAATAGGATCAAATTAGGGAAAGGAGTTCTACCTGGGAAGATGAAAATATTTTTTGGAAACATTATCCTCATTTATTTTTTAAGGCCCAAAGGAAAGTTCCATTCTTAAGGGAGGGTGGATGTCATGACCACACCTAACTATCTCATTAATTTTTATATATTATTAGATTGTTTTAACATTATTATGTTACATGGACATTTATTGAAAACATTATTTGATTTCTATAACATTAATTATTGGTTTAATTTGAATTTTAATCATTCATGCATTATTTTATATGAGTATATGTTATTATATTGGGTTGTGGATTATGACTAGATACTACTAATGTCTATCTTTCCTTGATTATAGGTATGCAATAGATAAGTGTATGTTGAATTTAGATGTTCTATGTCAAGTGGAAACGATATATTATGTAGGTTAACCAAAAAAAGTGATGTACTAGTGTCCAAAATATAAGTCTAACCTTTTTCTTGGTCATTTTGTAATTTATGATATCTTGTCCAATATTGGAGTTCAGCCAATTTTTGTAGTATGTCATATTTAATTTAATTTTCTTTCGTTAACTAAGAAACCAACCAATTAATTCAATGTGAATGTGGTTTGTTCCAAGATTAAATATACACTTAAAACTAGTATGTAGTGAGCATTAAGATGCAACTCAAAGGTTGTAATACCTCAAATGAGTTTCTTAATCCTTTCTTAAATCCTATTTTAGCTTTATGCACTAAAACCATAGTGTAATATTAGGAATGGGTAAGATAAGCACCATGTTTAAAGAGTCCATTATAGGACTAAAGCAATTATTTTATTTATATAATTATTAAAAAAACTATTGCATAGGTTGTGTTATTAAAGTCCATAATGGACTAAGACCTAAACTTGTTGGCTTATGTTGGAAGCTCAAACCATAAGTCAAAGGACTTAGGTCAAAGCCATGCTAATTATAAGTGATTCATTTTAATATCAATCCCTAAGCTATAAACTTGGGTTGATTGTAAAGTTAACAAGGTAGGTCAAGTTACCCAACTATGATTATGTTCGTTGACCTTAGTAAAGTGATGATTAGGGTTTCATTTTTTTATGAAGGTTATTGATTCATTAATGATAACATGCATGGAAATAAGAAGTGCTCATAAAGAGGTGCGATTTTTATATTGGAAATCTATGTTATTTTAGTATGGTTGTCAAGTGGTGCATGATTATGTGGAGATATAGAGTAGGAGTTCCACTTGATAGAAATGATGTTTTTGCAGAATGAAACCATCACTACCAAGATTGAATAAATATGTAAGTATCAAGAAAAATATGAGGATAACAATCAAGAGATAAATAAAATTAAAAAAGGAAGAAAAGGAGTTTGTGTAGGCCTAGAAACACATTCATGGTTATATATTTCAAGATAAACAAGTAAGTTATTTTTTTAGCTAGAATATTAAATTGAATGTGTGTGCATTCACTTGAAATAAATAATGCATGAGGTTGGAAGAAAGGTTCTTAAATAAACTTGGGCATTGTTTGTAAGTGCCACTTGATCAAGGATACTAGGTAGGGTTAGATCATGCAATATTCCCACCCATATATGGCAATGGGTAAATTGAAAAAGAGTGATACATACTTGGAAGGTTTCTTAATTTATTAAAATATTTAACCTGGTTTTATGTGTTTGCTTATTTTGGGTTACACTATTTCTAGGTATTTTAGTTTTTTGAGTTTTATGTATTATTAATACCATTGCCATGAACCCTTGGTCTAATGTTTGATTTGAGTATGAACATTTATTTATTGATAACCTTATTTATATCTTAATTACTACATTACTATCATGATTTAAATGGGTGCTTTATTTTTGTGATTAGGTTTCCACTTCCATCTCTGATTGATGGTTGAGGTGGATAGGGAAATATATCTATGGTTGGGATTATCTTGAGCATGTGGAATCATTTTTTATTACCATATAATATTTGTGGAGCTACCACGAAAAATACCTCATGATTCTAAATGTTTTCTAACAAAATATTTGAGGTGTTTTGTAACTAAGGATTTATTGTAAATAGGGTTAGTTTTGTAATATTTTGAATGGTTTCTTAACATTCTATTTACTTTTTTAATTTATTATAGATTTGGTGTAGAATAAATAATAATGGATATAATATTAAAAAAATGTTAATTTACCATATGGGTTATGCATTCTAGTATTTTAAATGTATTTGTAACATTCTTGTTATAATTAGGAATGATCCTTAAGGACCCATACCATTAATGATATTTGATAGAGTGATTGGATTTTATGATATTTGAGATATTGTATACAATATGTTTATAACTTTGTATTATGTATGGTGTTTTAAATCAATTTAAATTATTGGCTAAGAAAGAATTGAGATAATATAAATTGTATTAAACTTACACAGTTGAAAGTTGTAAACTTTATTATACCATATTGATTATTTCTGGTTGAAATGTAAATGATTACTATGTGTGAACATGTTTGTCAATAATATGTATCTTCTATGAAATGGTATAATTGATGTACCTAGGTTATCTATATCACTGTATTCTTTTGAAAATTTTATTAAGCATGATTGGTTTCATGATTTGTATTCATTTTCAAATAGTTTTACAAGTCATTAATTGGCATATTTTGCATTGGTTTTCAACACAGACTCACTGAATTTTAATTCATGCATTGTGGGATGACATATTAAATGAGTCTTTATACTTCTTATAGTTATAAAATGAATTACATGTTCCTTATAACTCATATTCTAAGTACTTACCTAGTTGTAGAGTGTTAAGGTTTGATAGTCATATTAATAATATTTAGGGATGTTGTGTGAAGGAATCTTGTTTCATGATGCCAGAATTAGATAAATGATCTTTATCATTAGCAGTATTGTGTATGGATTTATTAATATTTTATGCCTCTAAAAAATATCATTTGAAATTTTTGTATTACTTTCATTATCAATGTTACTTGCAATAATTATTAATTGAAATTTATTGATCCAAAGTGGAATTATATATGTCACATGATTTTTTACTTCAAAGTCATTATATTTGGGTGGATAATAAACATGGTCCTTTGTGGTTGTCTTAGGTGAGAGGATATAACGGAATAAGAAAGAAATTATTTTTTATTTAACTGTTTAATGATTTTTTATATGTTGTATAAATGCAAATATGAGATTTTATTTTAGATGAATAGCTAAATGCAAAGTAGTTGTAGGTGTTTAATCTAATATGTTAGAGAAAAAAACTCAAGGAATTTTGAATTGAATTTATTATGATGGTTGTGTTGAATGAATTTGTTATATGGTGTATATTTTTTTATGCAAGATTTATTTAAGTATGCATATCTATGCATATGTATATATGTATGTATATATGATCATACATGCACACACACACATGTTCATATCCATGTATTTTTTTACATGAATAAATAGATACATACATGTATATGTGTGTATCAGAGGATTTGCCTAGGTCTGAATAATGAGGATGCACGAGTCATGGTCACATAGGACAAAGCAAGTGAATACCACAAAATGCTAAAGTAAATAAAATCAATCAAGAGACAATTACATAGAAAATTTGGAGAAAATCCAATATTCCATTAACATAAGATGGCCAAAGTGAGGAATACATATAGGAGAGCACGTAATTAACTTCTCCACAAAAGGTGGTCAAAGCACCCTAAGAATATACTATAACTCCTCTATGAAAGGTGGTGACAGGGTGCTAAGAATAGAGAAGTAATTCCCATACCTAGAATAGCCAGTCAAAGGAGTTACTTATGACACCTATGACACATCTATGACACACATCTCCACATAAGCTAGCCTATCCCACGAATGTAGGAAAACTCCATATAGGCACAAATATATAATTTCCCTAATTAAATAATAGGGAAAAATAAAAACCTACACTAACACCCCCCCATAAGCACAACTTAGGTGGGTAGTGTGGAAATATAAAATGGGTCCTAACAACTAGGCCTGATGAGGTACCCATGTACAAAAGAAATCTCCCATAAAATAGAGAAAAGGAGAAAACCCATAGGAAAAACTCCCCCCAAAAGAGAGACATAAATAAATGAGAAGGCTAGAAGGCCCACCTAAAGATGATGCTACTACAGATGTAGATCTCACCCCAATAAGAGCTTGTAGATGAATGAACTTACTCTCAGTGAAAGGTTTGGTGAAGATGTCTGCAACCTACTCTGAAGACTAGCAAAAGATTAAGTCAATGACCTTACTATGAATAAGATCCCAAATGAAATTCATGTGAATCTCTATGTGCTTGGTCTGCTAGTGCTGAATTGGATTCTTGTAAATCTGAATGGTACTCTGGTTGTCACAATAAATGATGGTGGGCTCCCTGATAGGAATGCTAAACTCAAAAAGAATCCCCTAAAGCCAAATAGCCTCAATAGTTGCATTAATAGCTCCCATGTACTCTGACTCTATGGATGATATAGCAATAGCATTCTGCTTCTTGATAGACCAACTGATAGGACCAAAACCTAGAAAGAAATTGTAACCAGAAGTGGACTTGTGAGTCTATGAATCACTAGCCCAGTCTGAATCTATATATCTAACCAAGTCAACCTCTATGCCAAATCTATAATGAATCTCATATCTATGTGAACCCTGTATGTAATGCAAGATCCTCTTAGTTGCTTTCCAATGTATCTCATGAGTTTCCTGCATAAATCTAGAGACAAGTCCCACTGCATATGATATGTCAGGCCTAGTGTGAGTCAAGTAGATGAGACTGCCAACAAGTTATCGATACCGAGTGGCATCAACCAATGGTGAAGAATAGTCAAATTGAAGCTTGAATATTGATAGAAAGGGAGTCAGAGATGTCTTGAAATTAGCCATGTGAAACTGAGCCAATAAGTCAAGAGCATACTTAGGATATGCAAGAGAAATCCCTAAATCTGACTGTGAGATCTTGATGCCAAGGAAGTAGTGTAACAAACCCAAGTCTATCATGTCAAATTTATCCTAAAGAGATGCCTTCACCACTACAATAGCTGATGAAGAACTCCTGGTGATCAAAAGGTCATCAACATAAAGAACCAAAATTAAGAGCGTGTCATCCTGCCATAAAAAGTAGACATTAGGATCAAAATGGCACCTAGTGCAACCCACTATGAGAAGGTAGGAATCCATCTTGGCATACCATGCTTGAGGGGCCTATTTGAGGCCATAGATAGATTTCCTAAGTCTACATACTAAGGAAGAATCTTGAACAAATCCTAGTGGTTGCTCCATGTAGATCCTTCAACAACCACTTTTGATGCCAAGTGTGGTGGAAAATAGCTGTAGAGTAGATCTGGATCACACAGGTCTAGGAAATGATGCCATCACAGGCCTGCATGTATATGGAGAGACAAAACAAGCCATGGAAGGAACAATAGCATGGAGAACTAGCAATATCTCCTAGAAATTTTCAAATTTCACAAAAAAAAATGCCTTAACAAAGCTCTAGATTTCAATGAAAGAAATAACAAAATAGACAACTAGTTATCAGGGTGGCTCTAATACCATATCAAAGGATTCACCAAGGTCCAAATAACAAGGATGCATGAGTCATGGTTACACAGGATGAAGTAAGTGAATACCACAAAATACTAAAGTAAATGAAATCAAATAAGAGACAATTTGGAGAAAAGCCAATATTCCATTAACATAACATGGCCAAAGTGAAGAATACATATAGGAGAGCACGTAATTAACTCCTCCACAAAAGGTTGTCAAAGCACCCCAAGAATAGACTGTAACTCCTCCATGAAAGGTGGTGATAGGGTGTTAAGAATAGAGAAATAACTCCCATATCTAGAATAGCCGATCAAAGGAGTTACTTATGACATTCTTATGACACATCTATGACACACATCTCCACATAAGCTAGCCTATCCCATGAATGTAGGAAGACTCCATGTAGGCACAAATATATAATTTCCATAATTAAATAATAGGGAAAAATAAAAACCTACACTAACTAATTTCCATAATTAAATAATAGGGAAAAATAAAAACCTACACTAACACTCTCTCTCTCTCTCTCTCTCTCTCTCTCTCTCTCTCTCTCTCTCTCTCTCTCTCTCTCTCTCTCTCTCTCTCTCTCTCTCTCTCTCTCTCTCTCTCTCTCTCTCTCTCTCTCTCTCTCTCTGTGTGTGTGTGTGTGTGTGTGTGTACATGGTATAAAATGTAGAATGACTTATATAAGATTGGTTTAATTCCATTTGAATTAAGAGTCAAAATAATTTTCATTGTCAATTAATTTTTTTATCTTAAAATGTTTCACAGTTATGAGAATGTGAGATTATTCATATTTATTTTAGTTATAATTATAAACCATAATTATTACTCCAAAATATTTGGGTTACATAAATTTTACATGAAGAGTTATATCATGGAAAACTTAAATTGGTGTTATGTATCTTTATGGTTTGATGAAATTACCATCATTTACTATATCTCATAAATGTCAAAATTTTAGTTATGAAAGTTTAAAACTAGTTGTTTCCTAGAATTGATATACATGTATAAGTATGTTTAAAAAAAATCCCAACTACTTGATTGAATTGAATGCAAGGTGTGTATTTTTTAGTATAAATGCCTAGATTGGCAAAATTAGGATTGGTTTAAGTTAATGAAGTGAGTATTACACTTATACTTTATTATTTATATCATAGTATCAAAAATAATTTGGGGGAAAAAATCATTTTTTCAAATAAACATGATTAATCGAGAAAAAGTTAGAAAAATGTAAAACCATAAAAAAAATTGAAAAAATAAGAAAATCCTATTTTCTAAAATTTCAAGGCATAGAGATACATATTAAGCATTTAAATTACATAGATAAAAGATAAAAATTATGAGAGGAATTTAAATGATATTATATGCCATCAAAGTCAACCAACTCTTTTCTTTCATTAAATTCTAGACTATTTAATTTGCATTTGAAAATGTATACTATTGTCATTTATAAAGGAACAAAAAATGGGAGGGAGCCAATGAAAATGAGGTAGAATAGATATCCACATGGTTAGATGTTAAATATATAGGGTTAGAACCTCACCTAATTTTAGATACAACCTTAGTATTGTACCTAAGCTTCTCCAACAAGTCAAAGTCAACTTCATCATAAATAGGGTCATCATTATTTTGGAGCCATTCAAATTTTGGATTAATTTTTTCAAGTTCAATTCATTGATCTTCTTTGATGGTACATAACATTATCAAATAGAATGCATATGTTAGTGACTTGGAGAATAATGATTTGTTAGGTTGTGGAGTTAAAAGCTTCACCAAGTTGCGAACAGGAGGAGTTGCTGAAGTGTCACAGACACCGGTGTCAGTCAGGCCAACCGACATCGACAAGATTAGACAGGAAGAGCAACTGACATCAATCAGGGATCAGCCAGCATTGGACACCTCCAGGTAGACAGGGACCGATGTCGGTCACCTGTGCGGTTCAGAACTGCAAGTTTTACGGGTAGTTAGTTAACAAACCAAGTGTTTGCATGTCAAGAGCCAAATTTAGACTAGAAGTTGTGGATCTAATTATTGTAATTAGGTGTTTGATTATTTTTTACATGAGATCCATATAATAGACTCATGGGTTGTATTTTAAAAGTGTTCTAGAGAGTAAGAGAGCAAAAATTAGCTCCTTTAGAGAGAAGAGAGCATGGTGTGTTCCTCTTAGTTCCAAAGGGCTGCTGAGTGTGTATGATCTTGGAGAGTTACAGGTGTGCAAGTTTTGGTAGAAGATCCACCAGGGTACTAGTTGAATAATCATAAGGACTTGGTGAGGCAAGGACAAGGGTTCTTCAGGGTGTAGAGATATCTACAGGGTAAGTAAGGTCTATTGATTTGTAGGTGGTAGCAAGGAAAGGGAGATCTACTTGGAGTACGGTTGTGTACTTGGTGTACTGGCAGCGTTGTTACTAACTGGTGGAGGTGAACACCAACTTTGTATTAGAGTTGATTATTAAGACCATAAGAGAGAGAGGGAAGAAGTCCTTGAGGTGTGGCAAACCTTTGAGGTGGAAGAAGAAGTGGCATCTTCTTTATTATATTTTCTTCTGAGTGATTATTAATACAATTGTGTATTGTCTCTCATATCCTGTGTTGTTTCATATTTCTAGTTACTTATCATTCTAGTTAAATTCTATGTTTAGTTGCTAATACAAGAGGTAATCATATGTGCTCTAATTGAGGAGCAAGATCCTGACAGTTGGTATCAGAGCCTGGTTGTAGGTTCTAGAGCTTGATACCACTTGACAATTGGTATCAGAGCTTTTGGTTGGGTTACTAACAGGTGGTTCAGATTTGGTTAGTGTGTGTTGATTACAGGGTACTCATAGGGGTTTTTGATTGAGTGGGAGTATAGCAATGGAAGAAGAAAGTAAGCTACGAATGGAGAAACTAAATATCATGAATGGTCTGATTGATGGAAAGAAAGAGCAGGTAAAGGAAGATTGTTGGTCAGTAAAAAATCAACGTGTAGAAGCAGATGTTGTAGGTGATGTTGCACAAGTTTCTCTAGATAAAGTAGAATCTTGGTTTACAGATTCTTTTACCTCTTTCCATGCAGCCCAAAATAGAGTATCTTTTCATGGGTATGTCTTTGGAGACTTTGGAGAGATTTATTTAGGGGTTGGTGAGCCTTGTCAGATTGTTGGCAAAGGGGAAGTGAAGTTGAAAATGCAGACAGATAACACACAGGTGTTGAAGGAGGTCATGCAGGTACCAGTTTTGGAGATGAGTCTAGTTTTTTAGGAAAGTTGGGTGATGAGAGATGCACAATAACTCTCACAACGGATGCACTTGAATTAGACTGTGGTAAGAAAGTAGGTATCCTTTATCTATCTACATATATTACTGATTCACCTTCTATTGCAGAGATGTGGCTTTGTAGGCTTGGTCACATATGTAGGAGGAGAATGCATGTTCTTAAGTGGAAGATTGATATCTTTGATAAACTTAAGAACTGGAAAGCCTTGGTGTTCATGGAGGAGATGACAGATAGAGATCATCTATGGGGACTAAATTATTCTGAGTAGGGCTATGTTAATTTGAACAGGGTTTTGACCCAAAAGGAGATCGCGAGTAAAAAGTCATCACTCACAGGTGAACATAGGTACCAGCATCAGTCAGGAGGAACCAACGTCAAATAGACATGCACCAACATCGGTCATGTGCAGATTATCAGAGTCGATAGTGTTAGGCAACAAGAACTAACATTGGTCATATAGGAATTGATGTTGGCAAAAGGTACACTGACGTTGGTCAGGAAACTGACGTCGATAGATAGGGTCAGTCACAGGAAATTGACGTCAATCGGGTGCAGATTGGGAGATGGCCAAGATCGGTCATTGGAACAGATATTGGGCAGCTAACAAGCTATCAAGGAGTCTCAAATGCCCATATGGAGGACTAAAATGGTAAGTGGACCTCATATTCATTATTCACCTTCTTACTAGTTGCTTATTGATGGGGAGAACTAGGAAGATGTGAAGAGGCAATGCAGGTAGAATCTAGAAACAGTGGGAGCTTGGCATGGATGAGGAGTGTAAGTCTTTGGAGAAGAACCAAATAGGGGTTTGTTAGTGGAGTTGTCAGCTAGAAGAAAGCACTAAAAGATGGATAGATTCCCAAGTTAAAGAAGAGAGTGGATGGATACGTGAGATGGAAGGCCAAGGTATATGGTCTTGAGGAAGCTGTAGGATAGTGGTATAGGTTTTGATAGGTGGATGACAAATCAGGGCTTCAATCAATGTCAGTGTAACCATTGTGTTTGTCTTTACTAGGTGGATGATGAGTCATGACATTATCTTGTTACTGTATGTGGTGTGGTTGCTTGTTTCAGGGTTACACATGTAGGGAGTTTTTTGAGCTAAAGGTAAAGTTAGTTTAGAGGTATGTTATGAAGAATTTGGAGTAGTGAAATTCTTTGGCATAAGAGACATGGAGATTTTGTCTCCAATGGGAGCTGATGTGAAGAAGGTGTTGATGAGGTTCAAGATACATGATGCAGAATCAGTAAGCACACCAAGGGCTAGATAGTTCAAGCAGAGCTTAGAACAATGTTTGAAATCACATGAGGTCTGGTGTAGACCTGAGTTTTCCTAAGTAGTGGGAGTTATCAGAGAGTTAAGAGCCAATTTGGGGAAGTGGGTTCTCAGGTATTTAAGAGGGACCAGTAGTAGGGATTCATGTTATGTAGTTTCAAGGTCTTCACTACATAGGTTTGTAGGTTTGGATGTGGCAGGTTACTTGGATGACAGGTGTAGCATCACAGGTTGTGTGGTGGTTAGTCTTCAAGATTGATCTTGAAGAGGGTACAAGCCAGGAAATGAATTAGTTGAAGGTATAGGTATAGGTATAGGTGCAACTATTTATCTCCAAGTGGGAGATTGTTAGGTTGTGGAGTTAAAAGCTTCACCAGGTTGTAAACAAGAGGACTTGCTGAAGTGTCACAGACACCGGCATCAGTCAGGCCAACCAACATCAACAGGATTAGACAAGAAGAGCAATTGATGTCGGTCAGGGATCGACTGGCATTGGTCATCTCTAGGCAGATAGGGACCGACGTTGGTCGCCTGTGCGGTTCAGAACTACAAGCTTTACAGGTAGTTAGTTAACGAACCAAGTGTTTGCATGTCAAGAGCCAAATTTAGACTAGAAGTTGTGGATCTAATTATTGTAATTAGGTGTATAATTATTTTTTGCATGAGATATATATAATAGACTCATGGGTTGTATTGTAAAAGTGTGCTAGAGAGTAAGAAAGCAAAAATTAGCTCCTTCAGAGAGAAGAGAGCATGGTGTGTTCCTCCTAGTTCCAAAGGGGTGCTGAGTGTGTATGATCTTAGAGAGTTACAGGTGTGCAAGTTCTGGTAGAAGATCCACCAGGGTACTAGTTGGAGAATCATAAGGACTTGGTGAGGCAAGGACAAGGGTTATTTAGGGTGTAGAGATATCTACAGGGTAAGTAAGGTCTATTGATTTACAGGTTGCAGCAAGGAAAGGGAGATCTACTTGGAGTACGGTTGTGTACTTGGTGTACTGGAAACATTGTTACTGACTGGTGGAGGTAAACACCAACTCTGTATTGGAGTTGATTGTTGGGACCGTAAGAGAGAGAGGGAAGAAGTCCTTGAGGCGTGGCAAGCCTTTGAGGTGGAAGAAGAACTGGCATCTTCTTTATTGTATTTTCTTCTGAGTGATTATTAATACAATTGTGTACTGTCTCTCATATCTTGTGCTGTTTCATATTTCTAGTTACTTATCATTTTGGTTAAATTCCATGTTTAGTTGCTAATACAAGAGGTAATCATATGTGCTCTAATTGAGGCAATAAGTGGTATCAGAGCTAAGGTTGTAGGGAGCAAGTTTGTGTTTGATTACAGGGCACTCTTAGGGGTTTTTGATTGAGTGGGAGTAGAGCAATGGCAGAAAAAAGTAAGCTAAGAATGGAGGAATTGAAAAGCATGAATGGTTAATTACAGTCCTATGGAAAGAAAGAGCAGGGAAAAGAAAATTGTTGGTTTGTGGAAGATCAACATGAAGGAACTGAAGAAGTAGATGTTGCAGGTGTTGTTGCATAGGATGCTCTGGTATGTTTCTTGGATAAAGTAGAATCTTGGTTTATATATTATGTTGCCTCTTTCCATGTAGCCCCAAAGAGAGGTGCTGGTGAGCCTTGCCAAATAATTGGAAAAGGGGAAGTGAAGTTGAAATTGCAGGCGGCCAACACATGGGTGTTGAAGGAGGTCATGCAGGTCCCAGGCTTGGAGATGTGGCTAATTTCTTCAGGAAAGTTGGGTGATGAGAGATGCACAAGAACTCTCATAGTGGATGCACTTGAATTAGCTGGTGGTAAGAAAGCAGGTACCCTTTATCTACTTGCTTATATTACTGATTCTTCTTTTGTTGTGGAGACGTGGCTTTGTAGGCTTGGTCACATGAGCAAGAAGGAGATGCATGTTCTTAAGAGAAAGTCAGATGTGTTTGACAGGCTTAAAAATTGGAAAGCCTTGGTGTTTATGGAGGAGATGGTAGACAGAGATCAGTGGAGAAGCCTGAGTAACTCTAAGCAGAGTAGTTTGGATAGGGATTTGATTCAAAGAATGCTCACAGGTAAAAAGTCATCACTCACAAGTGAACACAGGTACAGGCATCGGTCAAGAGGAATCAGTGTCAAACAGATAGGTGCCGATGTTAGTCATGTGTAGACTAAAGCTGGTGATGTTGGGTAGGGTAAGACCAATGTCGATCAAGAGGACTGACATTGGTAATAGGTAA
This sequence comes from Torreya grandis, assembly GCA_037957365.1. Classification (NCBI taxonomy): domain Eukaryota; kingdom Viridiplantae; phylum Streptophyta; class Pinopsida; order Cupressales; family Taxaceae; genus Torreya; species Torreya grandis. The sequence goes on along the minus strand of JARHVA010007104.1, from coordinate 218,483 downwards.
GACCGACATCAGTCATGAGTACTAACATCGGCAATAGGGACATCGACGTCAGCAGAGTTGGTAGTTAGGACAGGTGCATGGAAATTGATGTCGATCAGATGCAGACTATGTAGTGACCGAGGTCAGTCACTGTAACAGATTTTGGGCAGACAGTAAGCTGTTAAGGAGTCTCAAATGCCCATATGGAGGACTGAAAGTGGTAAGTAAGCCTCAAATTTGTTGTTCCTCTTCTTTATACTAGTTGCTAACTGCAAAGCAGGAAGGATCTAGGAAATAGTGGGAGCATGGCATGAACAGGATGCAGGACCAAACAAGAGATTTGGTAGGGTTGCCAACCGGTATGAAAGCACAGAGATGAATGGATACCTTAGTTAAAGAATAGAGGGAATGGACACATGAGATGAAAGGCCAGGTCATATGGTCTTAAGGAAACTGTAGGACAGTGGTACAGGGTTTGACAGATGGATGATAAAGCAGGGCCTTAGTCAATGTCATGGTAACTACTGTGGTTTGTCTTACTAGGGGGATGATGATTACAACATTATCCTATTACTGTATGTGGATGGTATGCTAGCTAGCAGGTTTGTACATACAGGGTTTTGCTGAGCTAAGGGTAAGGTTAGTTTAGTGGCATGTCATGAGGAATTTGGAGCAGCAAAATTCTTTGGCATGAGAGACATGGAGATCACAAGTTGATTTTGTCTCCAGTGGGAGCTGATGTGAATCAGGTGTTGGTGAGGTTCATTATGTAGGATGCAAAACTAGAGCACACTAAGGGCTGGATAGTTTAGTGTCTGAAATCACATGAGGTCTGGTATAGACCTGAGTTTTCCCAAGCAATGGGAGCTGTCAAAGAGTTAGGAGCCAATTCAAGGAAGTGGGTTCTCAGGTATTTGAGAGGGACCAGCAGTAGGGATTCATGCTATGCAAGGTCAGGACTTCACTACATGGGTTTGTAGGTCTGAATGTGGTAGGGTACTCAGATGATAGGAGGTGCACCACAGGTTGTGTGGTGGGTGGTCTTCAGGTTGAGCTTAAAGAGGGATACAAGCCAAGAAATAGATTAGATGGGGTACAGGTATAAGTATAGTGCAGCTATTTATCTCCAAGTGGGAGATTGTTAGGTTGTGGAGCTAAAAGCTTCACTGATGCAAATAGGGAAGGAGGTTGCTAAGTGTCACAGACACCAACATCGGTCAGGCCAACCGATGTTGGTAGGATTAGACATGAAGAGTAATCAACGTCGATCAGGGATCAGTCAGTGTCGGTCACCTCCAAGCAGACAAGGACTGATGTCGGTCACCTGTGTGGTTCAAAACTACTAGTTTCACACATAGTTAGTTAATGAACCAAGTGTTTGCATGTTGAGAGCCAATTTTAGACTAGAAGCTATGGATCTAATTATTGTAATTAGGTGTCTAATTATTGTTTGCATGAGATCTATTTAAGAGACTCATGGGTTATATTGTAAAAGTGTGCTAGAGAGTAAGAGAGCAAAATAAGCTCCTTCTGTGTGTGAAGAGAGCATTGTGTGTTCCTCTTAGTGCCACAGTACCAAGTGTGGGTGTTGATTTGGAGAATCAGAGGGATTCTTCATGTATGTATGATCTTGGTCAGTAGGTGTGCATGGCTATGTTAGGAGATCTGCATGGTAAGTAAGATCATTGATCTGCAGGTGTATGTGTGTGCATGATCCAAGTTTGTAGGTGTGTAGAACTAGATTGATTTGCAAGTGTGCAAGATCAAGGAGGACAACAACATAATAGGGAGCAGGATCAGGTGGGATCTACTTGGAGTACAGTGTGTACTCAAAAAGAGAGCAAAGAGGAAGGCAAGGCAGTTCCTTCCATAAGTGAGATCATTTGGGTTTTAGGTTATTGCATTTTAGGGGAGATCTACTTAAAGTAAGATTGTGTACTTATGGAGTGTGTGGAGCACTTGTCGAGTGTGTGGAGCACTGGAGTACTGGTAGTAGTGGATACTGACTGGTTGGAGGTGAACACCAACTCTATGTTTGAGTTGTGTGTTGGGACCGTAAGAGAGAGAGCTTTGAGGGAAGATTTACTGTTTATGCCCTAGAGGTGTGGGAGCCCTAGAGGTGTGTAAGGAAGAAGAACTGTGGCAATCTTCTTTGTTGTATTTCCTTTTGGAAGAGTATTAATACAATTGTGTATTGTCTCTCATATTCTATGTTGTTTTTTGAATTCTAGTTACTTATGATTCTGGTTTAATTCCGCATATTTAAGCTACTTGTATATGGTGATCAATTGTGTGCTTTCATTATTTCCCTCTGTTGCCTCTTTCCATGCAACCCCAAAGAGAGGTGCTGGTGAGCCTTACCAAAGAATTGGCAAAGGGGAAGTGAAGTTGAAATTGTAGGCGGCCAACACATGAGTGTTGAAGGAGGTCATGTAGGTCCCAGGCTTGGAGATGTGGCTAATTTCTTCAGGAAAGTTGGGTGATGAGAGATGCACAAGAACTCTCATAGTGGATGCACTTGAATTAGCTGGTGGTAAGAAAGCAGGTACCCTTTATCTATTTGCTTATATTACTGATTCTTCTTTTGTTGCGGAGACGTGGCTTTGTAGGCTTGGTCACATGAGCAAGAAGGAGATGCATGTTCTTAAGAGAAAGTCAGATGTGTTTGACAGGCTTAAGAACTGGAAAGCCTTGGTGTTTATGGAGGAGATGGCAGATAGAGATCAGTGGAAAAGGCTGAGTAACTCTAAGCAGAGCAGTTTGGATAGGGATTTGATTCAAAGAAAGCTCACAGGTAAAAAGTCATCACTCATAGGTGAACATAGGTACCAGCATCGGTCAGGAAGAACCGGCATCGAACAGACAGGTGCCAATGTCAATCATGTGTAGACCGAAGCCAGTGATGTCAGGTAGGGTAAGACCAATGTCAGTTAGGAGGACCGACGTCGATAATAGGTAAGACCGATGTTGGTCATGAGGATTGACGTCGGTAACAGGGACACCGATGTCGGTAGAGTTGGTAGTCAGGATCACAATCTCTTTCCCATCTATATTTAGTAGCTTGTGTATGATTTAGAGAATTTGTGCAATTCATGTGACAACCATTCACAGGGGAAGTGTGCAATCTTGGTTATGCCCTGGTCATATTTTTTCCTTGTGAGAAAAAATATTTTTTCATTTTTTGTTAGAAATCAACTTTCTATATGAATTGAGAATTAGAAATGAAACACATCTTAACCTTGATATTTCTTCATATTCAAGTAAAGTTTGTGGTGGAAAAACACCAAATCATTCATCTATTATTGAGTGCATCGATTACATTTTTTGTAATATATATGTTTGAACATACTCCAACTACACTTGCAAGTGGGTGAATTGCATGGTTGGATCAAAATTTGCATTTCCATCCATCGAAGGTGGTTGGTTTCTCTACCAAAGGAATATCACCATTGTGCTGTAAAAATAGATTTTGTCAACATTGTAACATGCACAATTCAATAAAAATTAATATTTTCACCGTACGTATGTAGAAAAATTATCTCTCTAGATTGAAGGTCTTCCTCTTTATGATGGTTTCCTTACTAGAGAAGAAACCCCTTACCTACTTGTCTATAAGAGACTCTTCTATAGTTACTTCAAAACATCCCTAGAAAGCATTCTCTTCTTTCACTTAAATAATTTATCTATGATCTTTGCATCATATCAAAATTATCCGCTAAAGAACAACATTAGATTTAATAAACATCTAATTACATGGAGAGGAGAATGCATCTATTGATCCCATATTTTATTAACCATCTCCCATAATGGCATATACTTGGCCTTATTATTATCCAATCTACTCCTAATAGCACATTTGGCCTTATCATTTACCTAATATAGAAAACCCATTGGGATTTATCTCCATTGATGAGTCTCAAAATTTGAACTAGAGGCTCAGAGAATAACATAATTTTGTCTACCTCTTCCCAAAAAGATAGTGATAAAACATAGTCAGCCACCATTTTTCACTCCATATGTTTCTCAAAGCAAGATTCCAACTACTTATTTGAAATGAACATTCATATTAAATTCTTTTTTTTTAAAAAGACTTTGTAATGCAAGGAAGTTTGTTGTAAACCTTGTCACCACTTGATGAAAAAATTTCTTCCCATATATGAATGTGTTCATTATATTGAGAACTCATGTGTGGTTTTTTTTTCAAAACATTTTTCACCCATGGAAGTTTACCTATGTCATCCAAGGTCAAATCAAGACAATGTACCATATATGGAGTCCAAAACATAGTTCCATATTTTTTCATAAGAAGCTTCCCAATATTCACATAAATAAAATTATTTTTAATGAATTCAACCATATTTTGTGTCTCCACCTCAATCATAACCTCATCAAATAGATGAAAGAATGTCTTTCCTGATTTTATAATCTTAGATTCATCAACACTCTTAATAAAAACTATGACAATGTCACATAATTCAAGTAAGTTGGATGAGTGTATGGTTTCATCTGTCCATCCATAAAACATTATAATAAAGCCTATTTTTTTCCATTTCTTATGATTTTTTGAAATAACATCACTCATATCTTGTAAAACATCCATCAATAAATTAGTATGCAAAGCCTCATATGATAGGGTAGTGAACCCAAAACTTGAAATTTCAATCGCATCTGTGATATGCTAGAGTTGTACCAAAATTTGTAGATTTCCCTCTTTCTTCGCTCATTAATAATATTTTTCCAAATTTCACTCTAGCATGGTTTACACTTCATGTGTAGTAAGAGAGCTAAAGAAGGCATGAATGTTTCCCCTACCTACATCTAGTCCATGAAGTACTAATCCAAGGGTATATTATTAAGATTTTTAATGAGAAATATTTCCACCATATTTCAAAATTAATAATATTAAATATATTCAAATGAATGTCAAATATAAAATCTATTATAGAGGTGGGTTAGGTTTATTAGTTAGGGTTAAGTTTAGTTTTTTCAAGTTTTGGGTGTATTTAAATTTTTTTAATAGTAGACAACATTTCAAATTTCCCCATTATATGAGACTTTTTAAATTGATTTGATGAAAAAAGTACCAAAAAATTGGGTTGAAAAAAGCATTTTGGGCCAAACATAATAATTAATCATGATTAATCATGTTTAAATCGCACGTTATGATACTATGATTTATATACTAATATTAATGATGATAATGATGTAAGCAAGGATACCATGCTATTACAATAATCATGAACTATTATCTAAATATTGTTAATTATAAGTAGAAATGGTCATGAGGCATAATGGTAGTCACTAGTATGCTTGCTAATTATTTAAGGAGGATTTCAATCCATTTGTTGTACTAGATGAACCTGTGGTGTTTGGTGTTTATCACTTAATGATTATGTGAGGGTAGATTATATGAGAGATATGAATGGAAAACATCCAAGTGTTTTAGGCATGTAAATTGATGGTTTCCACTTGTATTTATTCTATAGTGAGCTCACAATACTATTTATGGTGTGCAAATATGATAATGATTTTTAGGTGAATGCATGTTTGGATTTAAGTCACAAAGATACTAATTAGTATGAGACTAATACCTTGATTGGGTATGGTTATTGGGATTGGTTAAATAAATTATTCCTTTTCATAAAAATCACATAAATTTTAGGGAATTATTGTAAAGGATTTTAATATGTTGTGTACTTGAATTCCCTAGGGTTTATTGAGGGTCTAGACTTCATGTGAACTCATTATTAGTTTACAAAACTTTCCACTAACATGGAGCTCAAAATTAAAAGGACTAATCCTTTTTAGATTAACCCACATCTATAATGATTTTATGTATGATGTAGTATATAAATTTTTGAATATGGTTATTGAATTAGTTTGTTTTGATCCCAAAACTAGTTTTCATTGGAAATTGTTATATAATGTGGAAATAATAATTATTTTGAAAGGTTTATATTTTCCAAAAAATGGAGGTTATGATAGTTTTAGACTAAGTCCAGGTGACATAAAGGTTGAAATTAGATAGTGAGTTCCTTTGATCATGAATTAGGTTTATGAAACTACTTAAATGAATATGTCAATCTATGGATTCATCTATGTATATTATCCCTCTATGTTTTGGCATATGCCACTATACTTGATTGTAATCCATCTCTATGTGTAATATAAATGGACAACTATGTGCATAGTAACTAATAAAAATTTACTTCTCTTGAAACCCTAGGTCCACTTTTGACACTAGGTTTAGACCTAGAAAAAGGGAAAGAGTTATTTTGAGCTAACTACAAGTACTCCCTAATTAATAATTGAGAATTGATTACATATCCAATACCCCAAAAATGGAAGTTAAACCATGTATTTATTATTATTAGGTTCATGTGTGAAATATTTTTCCTTTAATGAATGTAACCTATAATATATATTTTGACACTTGGAAAATTACAAACTTTTCCTAGCTTAGTTGCTTCATAATTGGCTAGGTCATAATCCTTATATCTAGTTTCTAGTTTTGAAGTTTAGATTAGTGTTTTTGAATGTGTATGTGTATAAATTTATCTATAAGGAGTGATAAATATTTATATATAAATAAAATAATTTTATACCTACTTTGTATTTTTATGGCACTATTTTTATACTTTCTCATGCCACAAACATACAAAATGTATAGTCTAACTCAAAAATATGATTTGAATTTTAAAAATTATTATTTTTTGGTGCAAGGAAAATATCATTAGATTTAAAAAAATTTATAATTCAAATGAAATTTAAGTCTATTGGACTTGTTTTAAAGATAGGAATACTTATCTGATGGTCTATAGAAAATATGATATGAGAATAAACAAGTTAGGGACATATTAGGGAATTTTTTAAGGTGAGTGATATAAAATATAAAAGATCATACCCATAGAAATCATATCAATGTGAGATTAAGGAATTATTTCATAAAAGCATTCCCATGGAAAAGATACATCATCAATAAATGAATTTTTTTAATCATCTTCATCAGTTTCTTTAGGTTCAGTAGTTTCTATATCATTTGAAATAAATATTGGGAACCATTCATCTTGATTTGTCTTCATATATTATTTGATTTCAACCTTTCCAAGACTATTATATTCAAAATGTTTAGGCTTGATTGTGTCATGACCCTTTTTAGAACACTTCAAAAAAATTAGATTTATTGTTTGTTATGGACATGACATAACATTTATATGTTATTTTTATTAGGATGTCATATCATGGAATTGATCACATACTTGTGTTGTAGTCATTAAATTATGCATTTTAAGATGGCTATGTTATAATTATTGATTAGTTAGTTTATTATTTTCATTACATTTATTGGATTATTATTGGATGAATACTACTAATGTCATATTTTCTTTGACTACAAGTATTATATGCACATGAATAACACATAATAAACTATGCACTTGAATCCCTAAGGTATTAGGTGGAATGAGATTTGTGATATTTGGTGTAAATGGGTTCTTGTGATGAAATAAAAAGACTTTAGTAGTGTCTCAATGCCCATTGAGAATCTCAAGTTGTGTTGAAATAGAGCTCCAAGGTCCCTTAGTCTATGATATCATAAGAAGGTGAAGCTCCTAGATAATACTAGGACTAGGGAAATGGGAAAGATTAGGTTATATGACTCATGGAAAAAGGTCTTCTCTATTGGGTTGACTCTGCACGATTAATGTCATCCACTAGGTGTGAATGATATAAGATGAGGCTAGACCTAAGCATAAAAAGGAGATGTGGATGGGAAACTAGGCTTGTATGATGTTATAATGACATCCTATATTATGTGGGAGGACAATTATAGGTGGATCAAGAATACATTCCTAATATTTTAAAGTGATTAAAGAGTCTATGATGAGATGAGTAATGGGAGTAGAGTGGAAGATTTATCCTCTTACTTGATTCTAATATTGGATTATGTGACAATAGTGGGACTAGGTGTTATAACTCTAAGACATAGACTATCATGGATAATACTTGGTGTCTCAAAAAGGGTCATTTGAAGGAGGCTAGGTAGAAGTTGAGGAAATTCATATGATCTCATTCAAGCCATGGATTGTAATGTATGCTTGATGGAATTTTAATTCAAGGATTTTTATGGTGTGATTTTATAGATAGATAAGGTTTTGTAATGTGTGCTTGAATATATGTACAAGGCTTTATTTATTATGATTATACAGATGGATAAGGCTTTGTATAGGATAGTTGTATATATGGATAATTATTGGATGGAATGTGTTTTCTTGTATATGTTGGCAAGGCTTTTTGACATTATTTTTGTTAAGTTTTTATTTTTTTGGCTTTTATTGGTTCAATGGAAATAAATTCTTTGTTTGCAAAAAATGAAATGTTGAAAGTAAAGGGAATTTATTTTGAAAGTAAATGAAATAAAAACTCTTTTTTAAAAATTTTCCAAGGTTTATAATGAATTCAAATCAAAAGAGAATGAGATTATGCTATTGTGTAAGATGTAAAATTTTCTTAGCTTTATGTATCTAAAAAATTAGATGGAAATGTCTTTTTATTTATTTTTGGTTGTTTTGTATGAGGTGTAACAAGTATCTAAGTTTAATTTAAATGTGAAAACAATGTAACCAAAAATATGATCTAAAATAGAAAAAACACAACGCTTCCTTTGTATTTTATTTTTTTACTAACAAACTAGACTAGCTTCTCCAATTTGCTATGAGAAAGATTTTTTTGAATGAATGGCTAAAATGGAAACAATAAATACAAGTTTTGATTTTCTATTTTAAGGATAAAAAACAATAATACTTTTAATTATCCAAAATGAAATAAAATCAATAATATACTACACTTTTGTATGCACCTATGATTATGTAAGTTTCTATGATTGTTTAGATGATTGTTTGGAATGTAATAAACTTGTTTAGCTCTTAAAAAGGGGAATTTGTATTGGATTTAAATAACTTAAATTATTTAATAATACATTTAATATAATGATTGATAAAATGTATTTATAATTGGAAGAAAACTAATCTACTATAATGCAAATACAAATCAAATATAACTCTCCTTTTGTATCAAAGATAAATGAAAAGAAACATGTCTCTTTCCTTATCAAATTTGCTCCTTTTTTGAATATGTAAACTAATATATCACAAAAAAACTAAACTAAATATTATCTAATAAATAAATTAAATGTTGAAATTCAAAGATAATTCCAACCTAACCAAGGGCATAGATCAATCAAAGTGCATGTGATGCATTTGATAATATAATCCTCAATATACTAGATCCTTATGTTCTTGTATAAATTATATAAACTCTCTAGTTGGAGGATGCACAATCTATATAAGAAGATATGGGAAAATAAGAGAACCAAAAATAGAGAGTAGCTAAACTGAGGCTGGGTAATGTTTTGGCTTACAAAGTCTATGTTTCTTACACCAAAAACACTTCTTCATTTTTAGCAATGTAATCAACTTGAAAATAATAGAGGTTGAATCTTTAGGAAGTTTTAACAAGATTGTGTCTATAAAATATTCATGATAACAACTTCTAATGATAATTTTTTGGATCTAAAATTAGATCAAAATCAGCCTTCTTGTTGAGAGAGTTGGGAGTTTGTATGTGGGAGTTAAACTAGGCACAACAGGGAATTAAACTTAATAAAAACTAAATTAGATCAAAAATAGAAGAGTGAGTGATCTAGGACTCATTTGAGGTGAATATGGGGTGATAAAAATAAAAAATGTGACACTAGTCATGCAAAACACATCTAAACTAGAGTTACAGGAGTTAATTTTAGAAGATGCTTGAATTATGATAGAACCACCACCTTATGCATGGAGAGGTTTCACAACTATCACTTATACTAAAAAAAACTTCCACTATAAAATATGAAACCTCTACCAATTTAATATGATACCACCATTTAATTTTGAGACCATTGCTTAAGTTACGAAACTACCATGGCAATTGTGTAATAGAAAAATAGTTCTATAATAGAAAGGGGTATTTTTTTCACCTACAATAGTTGTTCCATCATATATGGCTTATTTTTAAACAAGGTGAAATAAGATATGAAATTGAAAACCAAGGGGACTAAAATGGGTCAAGGGAGGATTAGGAAGGTAAAGGGAGGGAAAATGGGCTAGATAGTTTCATGTGGAGCACATAATAAGACATCATTGTCTCATCATTAGATTTGTATCAGAAGTGTTGCACTGTGTATTTTTTTGGTGCATACATATTTCCCCCTTAGTATAACACCTTATCATGAGTTGGAAAGGTACAGTCTTGAGCAAGGCATGTAGAAGGGAATAAGAGGTTAGGAATACTTATCTTTATTACCCAATTGGCAAAGTTAAGCCAAGTCAAGACTCCACACAACCTATAGACAAAAGATAAGATTCAAGTGTGATTGTAAAAAAAATCAAAAAATATACTATGTAATTGAAACATGGAAATAATATATACCATATGAGTGGGGGAGATCATACTCCCTGAACTATCTCGTCAAGGGACTAAACTTGGTGCTAAGTCATCGCATACCCACAAAACCATAAAACTTACTAAAAAGAATAGAGACATTGTTAAAATGTTAATTTTGAAATTTTAGTTGTGAAATATAAGATAAATATGAAATATAAGTATCAAAATAAGAATAAAATAGGAGATATGTCAAAATTGGAAAAACTATCTAGTTTAGAGTCTAATATATTCAAAAACTTATCAAAGACATTTCATTTATGCCATTTTCCTTGAGAGATTTTTATTCTTTAGATTTATCATGACCATTTTGAGTGAGAGAGTAGTAAATGAGATGAGGTAAAGGAGATGATGGTGAATGTACTAGTGGGAGGAGTTGTTGGGCATGATCAAGTTAGTTTTGCTAACTTTTTTTGGTTTTACCCCATATTGAGAAATTTGAGCTAAACTTAATTAAATTCCAATGAAATTTTCAAAAAACACTTTTTAGTGATTGATTAGGGGGTTATATTAGGGATTTATAATATTTGTGTGATTTTAGATGAATTTCATTATGTTTTGGGAGATTTAGGAGGGCACATGAGTAGTGGACAAAATTGCCATTTGTGTTATGGAGCTACCACCCTTTGCAAGGTAGCAATTATGTAACCATCACAATGATAGTATAAAAAATATAGTGTGGTTACACCATTGATACCCTAAGGTACTTAAAAAACCACCTGAGTAATTAAGATCACCATTATAGGAAAAAAATTTAACCATTGTAGGGTGGTTCCATAACTACCACCTACAAACTAGGGTGGTTTCTTATGTTAGAAATGTGCATGTATTTTGAATTTTTTTGAGAAACATGGTTGGTTTTTAGGATAAATTAGGGTATTTTTTTAATTAAAAAGAGATTAAATTATATGGAGTATATCTTAGGAGAGGGAGTATCTCCCTCAAGCCCTAGCACTTTTATTGATAGATGAGTTCACCTTTCTTGATTGAGCAAGGATACTTCACATTATATGGGAAAGGATTACCCCCACCTAAAAATATATATTATGTGATATTTTAACTTAATGGGACCTTGAATAGAACACATTCATGTCCCCCTAGGACCTAAGAGAGTATATGACCACTCTTATGGATGTGTATCAATTCACTAATATTACCAAGGCTAGTTGATAGGTATCCATTAGGCATGGTAACAACCACCATAAGGCTCATAGATAGGCTGATAACTTTGGATATTATGATGAAACTAATGTGGGTGTGAATATTAGAGTGATACTTTATTTAGTTGAGGGATTAATGATTCCTAACTTTAGGGATGTTATCATTGGCATCTTTATCTCCTAGCTAGTAGGAGATAAGGGTATCAATAGGCTTTTATACAACTAGTCACTGATAATTTAATGTATTAAAGAGAGGATTTCACTACACATGGAGTCAAGAGAAGTTAGAATAGACCTATGGAGACTTTTACCAAGTAGATTACCTTAGATCCCTTTCTATTAACCACCTAACCATTGTTATAGGTTGGGTCTATGAGAGGAGGATCTCTCATTAGGGGGGTACTAATTGGGGAATTAAGAGATATCATGGCCACCATATAGATAGACATGGCACCCTTTCATGCTTTACCTTAGGATGTGGGGACTCTATCAATAGTAAATTTGATTAGCTTACCTTACCAGGACATGGTTAGGCAATGTCAAAATGAGGGGTTTTATCTTGTGATAGATTTTGGGGCCATTAAAGTTCAAGATAGGTTACTAAAAATTAAAGTGCATCTTATGAATTTAGTACTCCAATAATTTATAGTATACCCTATGTGGGTAACCTACAGATACCTAGATTCATGTATAGGGGATTCATTAGGTGATATTCATGAGGTTGGGTTGAATGGCATGGTATCTACTTATGATAAGGGTGCCTATTGATGAGCTCAAAATATGGCTCATTATTAACATGTTATTTCCTTAAAATCATCTCTCAAATGATATTACCTTATGCAAATCTTAGATTCTTAGATAGTTATTACATAGAAAATAGATATTTGTCTTGTTTATATTAAACTAAAGACTAAACCTTTAGTTTGTTATTAAATGTCTAATACATAGCATGTTTTAGTGATATTTGGTGTGAAGAATGCTCAAGAAGAAGACACAGATGATGTATATTGAACATTCCATTTTGATCTCCATCCAAAATAACTATGAACACTATAGGCTTGTTTCTACGAACTCTACTGGCTTGTTTCTATAGACTCTGTAGACTTGTTTCTACAGATTTTGTAGGCTTGTTTTTATGGACTCTGTAGGCTTGTTTCTATCAACTCTGTAGGCTTGTTTCTACGGACTTTGTAGGCTTGTTTCTATGGACTCTATAGGCTTGTTTCTATAGACTCTATAGGCTTGTTTCTACAAACTCTATAGGCTTGTTTCTATAGACTCTATAGGCTTGTTTCTACATACTCTATAGGGTCAATTATAATAATTTCATAAGGACAATGCCACAAATAGGAAGCTAGAGACCAAATAGGATAAGAAAGAACCATTCCATCTAGACTCAAATAAGGAAAATAACCACCTACTATTTTGAAGGACTTGCTTTTGATAAATTAGTGTGTTATCATATTTTAGGACTATTATAGGATAGGATATTTATTTCATCAAAATAATTAGATCTCTTAGAAATCCAATCTCCTATCTTTGGATGAAGGGATCGACCAGGAGTCCTATTCTTTTGCATCCTATTTTAAGTTGATTGTATTAGTATAAAGTGTAAGACTTTTGACTATGAAAAAGGAGAGAAGAAATAGAGGATATAGAGAAAATAAAAAATCAAGAATTAGATTTTAGAAGCATAAAAGTTTCAATCAAATTGTAATCATTTCATTTCCATAAATTAATACTTCAAGTTTCTAGCACTAATTAATCTTTGTTCTTGAGTCTAAGAGGAGCAAGCACCCACTCTCCTTGGAACTAGGAACTGTGTACAATATTTATGTTCTATTTTATTAGTTAGAATCTTGTTACTATTTGCATTTATTTATAAAAAAATAAAATAAATTCGTAGTTTAAAAAGAGTATTTTCTTATTTCATTTCTTTTTTACGTAAAGTATGTTTCCTTTTATAGTATAAGTGTGAAGCAAATTTATTTTCATAAGTAGAAGTGTGAATTTACTTTCCTTGCAAATGTAAAATAAGAGTGTGATCTTTTACTTCTAGCAAAAGAGTGGATTTATTTGATTTCTTTCTTTCCAACAAAATCATGAATCAAGTAGATTAGTCAAAGTTAGAATACGATCAACAAGCACCTCCATAAGCAAACTTCTAGATCTACCATCCCATACCTTACTGTAAATAGCTTTGGACACCAGCCCTGGTTGATAAGACACCAATTGAATATTTGTTAAATGAGGAGTTAGATGATACTCATCATTTTTGGTGTCATTGTTGGGGAACAAAAGGTGTTAATAAGGTAATAATTATTGATTTAGAGTGAAAAAAATTGTAATAAATCATAAAAATCCCAAAATAATTAATAAATTGATGTACCATCCTAGAGATTCTCAAGGATGATTTATTCTAAAGTTTCCACAAAGAACACAAGTGGACACTCTTTCAACATCTCTGAGTAGTGAACCAAAAGATACAAGTGAAACCTATTTGCAAGAATCCTCTGAAACTAGGATAGGAACTAGGTCATTGCCACACACAAACCCCTAGGTCAAATTCCTAAAGATCAATCTTTTATAGGAAGACATTATTTAGAGATTGAAAAAGACTTAGAGGAAGCATTTAAAAGATCCATAGCTGAAGAAAATTTTGATAACTTGGAACAACCTATAACTGAGACCATAAACATTCAGTGGGAAGATCATCCCGGCATTGAAATATCATTAGAAGAAGAAATGGCTCTCCAACAAAATCAACAATTTGTACAAATAGGAAGGACTTTTTCCTTTCTTATTGTTGTAGATCCTCATGATCAAACCCCCATGAAAAATATTTCACCATCTAATCTACCAAATTTTTGGGGATGATCTACAGAAGATCCTAATCAATTCCTTTTTGAGTTTAAGGTGTTATGTCAAACCTATGATTACACAACTGATAGCTAGAAATTAAAACTATTTCCCTCTATACTTAAAGATGAAGTTATGAGATGGTTTATGGGTTTAACTAGAAATTCTAATAGAACATGGGATGACATGGAAACATAATTTTTGAACAAATACTAAGATTACTATCGAGTGCAAGAAAGAAAAGAGGATTTCTTGAAAATCAAATTGAATGATGATGAATCTTTAGAGGATTACTTAGATAGATTCATGTTCACTCATAAAAGAAGAAATTATCCACTCACTGAAGACATTCAAAAGTTGGTTTTCTTGAAAGGATTGAATGAAGACACTAGATATACCTTAAATCTCATGGGTGGAGGAGATATAAATAAATTGGCTTTCGATCAGATTTCTGTGCTTTATACCAATTACTCTCAAACAAAACCTAGAATTAGGAAAGGAAAGTTGAGGAAATCTAATGAAGTGGGTAAATTAATGGAAGAGTTTGCTAATCTCAAAATAGATATTCTAGTTACACTAAATAGTAATTTGGATGGCCTTTAAGCTAAGGCAAATGCAACAGTGCCTTTAACAATCTACTATCCTAAGTGTAGATAGAAACATGCCCTTAGAAACTACCCCTAGATAGAACCAATATCTCATCATGTGGGATTTGTGATGAAATAGATCATGATATGAAATATTACACCCTTCTACCTATCTTAAAGAATAAAATAAAAACCTAAGTCCAATCCACTAAAGAAATAAATTATATTCAGAGACAAAACTTTACCCCATAAAACTAGGCTTAGGGACAGTTTAATACGAGAAATATAGTTAATCTATGGATGTCACTATGGAATGTTTCATTCCTACACCATTTTGGAATCAATCCCAAATTCCATCAATTCAAAATCCATGGGTAGGACAAGATTGGATGCCAACATCTCCATGGATGGTGCCACAACCACAACAATAATAGGTACCACAACAACATTAGATGCCATAGCCATATCAACAATAGAATCAATAGTGGAACCCACAATCACAATTCACCCAACCAAGAAGACCACTTTAACAACAAACCATTATGCCACTCCCAGTTATTTAGCAACAAGGACAAATCAATCAGCCCTCAATGCCTACACAACCAATAACAAATCCAAAATAATAAATAACCAACACTTGTTTATGTTAATGAATAGGAAGAAACAATCAATGTTGGAGCTATTGAGGTTCACACATACATTTGAGATCAGGAAAAACTATACAAAAACCTCCAGTACTTATTTCTAAGATACTTGATGAAAATGAAAAGATAGAATCATCTCAATTGGGCACTAGAGAAATTGAAATCAAAATGAGCCCTGAAGTAAATAAAGGAAACACTACTATGCCAGTAATTCCTTTTCCTAAAAGATTAAGAGAAACTAATATTAAACTAGACTCAAACTTGGTCCATGAGTTGCAAAAGATCAATATTGAGGTACCCATTCTACAAGCTATTAAGGATATTCCTAAATTAAATAAGATCATCAAAAACCTTTGTATCAAAACACCTAGGAGAAAAGCAAAATATCTAGGAACTATTCATGTTGATGGAAAAGTTGTTGATTTACTAGCTAGAAAACTATTAGTTCTAAAATATGCAGATATGGGAAGCCCAGTGATCACAGTTACAATCAGAGGGAAAGAAATGCCTAACATCTTGGTAGATTTGGGAGTAGTAATCAATGTCATGACAACTGATACTCTCCATACATTATCTCTTATGAAAATTCAACCCACAACTACCATTCTTCAAATGACAAACCAATCAATAACGAAACCAAAGGGAACTATAGAAAATATTTTAGTGTTAATTGAATCTTGGGAATATCTAGTAGATTTCATAGTTTTGCAACCCAAAACAAAGAAACTAGGATATCCTATAATCCTAGGTAGACCATGGTTGGCTATTGTAGTAGCATTGATTAATTACAGGTCAGGAGACATGACCATTTCCATTGGATTAAAATCCAAATTCATCTCCTTCTATCCTGTGACAAAACCATCAATAAATAACATACAAGAACTTTGGGTGGATAAATTAGACAACACATTAAAAAAAATTCCTCCTTAGCCATGATCATAGTTAGAAAACACTTGGAAGAATTGAATGGAGACCTATACCTAGAATCTATGAACTCTGTGAGTCCAGAAACTACAGCTTATGCCAGTCCCAAAACTATGGACTCTACCAGTCTGAAAGCTACAGACTACCTTATTTTAGGATTCTTGGGTTAGTTAGAAATTTCTGAAACCTTCACTTCAACTTCTGCTAGTATTTCTTCATCATATGATCATAGATTGATTCAGGAAAGTGTGTAGAAATTGGCAGAATAACAATAAACTCATTTCTTAAATGCATTTCATTATTCCTTAGCAATACTAATTCCTCATAGAAAAGAGTTTGTTGATAATGTAACTATGTTTCATAAGATACTTCCTCATCCATGTCCTCTAAACTCATTAATTAGTGAGTTTAAGTAAATAGAACCCAACTATCTAGGTACAAAACCAATCACGGTATTACCTAGAAAATTTTTGAACATCAATAGTTGGTTGACAAATGAAGAGGAAGATCAACTCTTTGAAGTATTGGAAAGACATACCAAGGCTTTTACTTGGGATTATACCAACATGAAAGGAATTTATCCCAGCATATGCACTCATCACATTTACACAAAATCTATCAAACTGGTCAGACAACCACAAATAAGAATAAACCCAGCATTAAAGGAAATAGTCAAAATAGAAATCCAAAAGTTTTTGGTGGTTGGGTTTATTTACCCCATCTCAGACAACCAATGGGTGTCACCTCTGGTAATTGTGCCCAATAAAAATGGAAAGTTAAGAGTATGTATAGATTATAGAGAACTAAACAAAGCAACATTAAGAGATTACTTTCCTTTACCTTTCATTGATCAAATTCTTGATAACTTGTAGGGAAGAAATATTTTTCTTTCCTGGATGGGTTCAGTGGGTATAACCAGATAATCATAGCCATTGAAGATCAGGATAAAACCATGTTTACCTACCCTTAGGGAACTTTTTCTTACCGAGTACTTCCATTTGGACTATGTAATGCTCTAGTAACCTTCCAAAGAGTAGTTCTGGCAATATTCTCTGACTTTACAAATGATTGTGTTGAGGTATATATGGATGATTTCACTATTTATGGTGAAACTTATGAAGAATATCTTACCAACTTGGAAAGAGTACTGATTAGATGTGAGGAACATCAATTATCTTTGAGCCATGAGAAATGTTTGTTGATGATGGATGAAGGAATAGTCTTGGCACACCATATTTCTACAAAAGGCATTCAAGTAGATCCAAAGAAAGTTGAAATAATTTCCAACTTACCCATTCCACAAACATAAACTAAAGTTAAGAGTTTTTTGGGACATGTTGGTTACACAAATGCTTCATAGATAAGTTTAGTCAAATAGTTGCCCCTTTGTTTACCTTGCTTACAAAAGACAATACATTCAAATGGAGTGATAGTTGCCAGCAGTCCTTTGAGACTATCAAAATTAAACTTGTTATTGATCTAGTATTGAAAGGACCAGATTGGACTAAGCCATTCCATATATACATAGATGCTTCCAATATAACACTAGGATTAGTTCTTAGACAAAAGGATGAAAAGGGTAACATGTATGCTATATATTATATTAGGAAAACCATGACACCTACTAAAAGAATTTACACCACAACTGAGAAGGAATTCTTAGCTATAATTTATGCAATCAACAAATTCAGACACTACATAATAGACTATAAGGTATTTGTCTATACAGACCATTCAGCTATTAGATATCTTACCAAAGAACTAATTGTGGGAGGTAGGATTATTAGATGGCTATTGCTCTTACAAGAATTTGATGTTACTATTATAGACAAACTAGGGAAGTCTAATGTGGTTGATGATTTCTTGTCAAAAATGAACACTACAGGTGAAGAAGAACTAGTAGAAGATGACTTTCCAGATGAGCAATTATTTTCTATTTTAGCACAATCTCTGTGGTTTGCTGATAGAGCCAATTACCTCACCTCAAGGAACTTTCCTCTACACTTTTCACAAAAAGAAAAGAAACATTTAATCAAAGAAAGTTCTTCTTTTAAATGGATTAATGGAATGTTATTTAAACTTGGCCTTGATCATGTGTTTCATAGGAATGTGACAAATGGTAAAGCTTATGATATCATCAGAGCTTGTCATGATGAACTAGGAGGAGGTCATTATTCAGCTCAAAGAACCATACATAAAATCCTAGGAGTAGGATATTATTGGCCTCATCTTCATCAACAAGTAAAAAGATATGTCAGACATTGTGATGCTTATTAGTGAATTAGACAACCTACTCTTTAAACAGAGGTGCCTCTACACCCTCATCCTCAATTGGTTTTAAAACCATTTGATAAATAGGGAATTGATTTTATCAGTCTAGTGGATCCTCCTTCCAGAGGAAGAGAATATCTCTTAATATGTACAGACTACGTGACCAAGTGGGTAGAAGTAGAATCATTAACTCATGCAAGAGAGGAGATGGTAGCTGATTTCTTATATTTTAAAATAATGCAACAATTTGGTGCTCCAAGAGAGATAGTCTCTAGTAAAGGATTAAAATTCATGTCAAACATGATAAAACATTTCATGTAAATGTATCAAACTCAGCACAGAAAAACATCTCCATACCACCCATAAGCGAATAGACAAGTTGAAGTCACCAATAGAGAATTGGAAACCATTTTAACCAAGGCTATTAATTACAGTAGAAAAGATTAGGTAGATAAGGTACTAAAAGCTATTTGGGTCTATAATACTACTTTGAAAATAATAACTAGATTTTCACCTTATGAAATTGATTTATGGTAAGAAGCCTTTATTCTCTATTGAATTTGAATTAAAAACTTTGAAAATAGCTGTAGAAGTTGGAATTGAATTAGAATAAATACAAAAAGAAAGAATCCTACAACTTAATCAACTTGATGAAATGAGGATGGAAGCACTACAAAGAACTGAACTGGTATAACATCAAAGAAAATTTTGGCATGATGCACAAATCAAGCAACAAAAGTTTTAGAAAGGATATTGGGCATTGTTGTTTGATTGTAAATTTCAACAGTTCAAAGGAAAACTACAAACAAAATGGTTGGGACCTTATGAGATTGAAGAGGTCTATGAAAATAGTTTTGTTAAGTTGATACCTATTGATGATAGTAGAAGAGCTCTGTTAGTCAATGGACATAGATTGAAGCTCTATCAAAAACCTCTCAATAAAGATGAATTTATTCAAAAAGTAAAGGATCAAGTAGCTATTACGAAAAGCTCTACTTTTTCCAATGAACATGCTCCTTGATAGTCTAGCAAGAATTTAAAAAATAAAAAATAAAAAATAAAAAATAAAAAATAAAATAAAATAAAAATCAATAGTTAAAATCCTTCCAAGGACGTTATTGACAATGCATGCCCAGAAAACCAGCTTGCTGGTTGGCTATGCATTGAAAAAAAGGGCTTTGGCTAGAAAACCAAAAATGGCTAGCCAAAGGGCATAAACAAAACATTTATAAGAAAATCTCATCATGACACTATGATTGGTCATCTCCATGTAATAAACTAATCCATGCAAACCTATTTGTGCAGGACATGTGGTGAGCAAAGGATAACATCTAAGGTTAAAGTAAGTAAGACATATTTTATTTATCTATGTTTCAGTTAACTAATTATTTTTTATTTGATTAAGATCCTATTCTCTGGAGATGACCTAAATTTGAAACTTCTAAAATAGAATGACATATGCCATAATGAAAAAACATGCAACAGAGTTGTCAAAGGTGTATAAGTGTGCAGCTTTGATATCATCAATTGAGTCACCAAGTATCACAATGATGGGACATCATAAAAAGGGCTTTTAAATAAAGTAATGAATCACTATCACCATCAATATGATGTGTCATCATTTTACATAACTTGTATTAATGAGACAAAATAGTTGGCACACTCCATAAAAATGTGTAGTGCTTAACTATATGAAATCATCATACCACACTATGGACTCATGTAGTTGTAGCATTTTAAATGAACCATTTCCTTTCTATAGACTTCCATAGAAGTTGGTCTACCAATCCTTAGGGCATGTTGCCTACCGACTTCAACAAAAGACTAGTCTACACCTTAATTAGAGTTAAAGGAACCAAGCTGATTGTGACTTCAAATAGAAATGGGACAGAAGATAAGATCAGAGTTGAAGGATCCAACAAAGTTTTATAAAGACAAGGCTTTTGTAGTAGTGTTTAGAGCCAATGGCTAGCTACCTTTCATTGAAAATTTATAGGGTTTTGATAAAAGAATGGTAAGTGAATTCATTGCCAATCTCACCCCTAAATTTTCAATTGTAAAAGGTGTTATTATTCCTATTATAACTCCAATCATAATCCAAATTATACAAGTTCTAGAAGAAGGAATAAGAGATACAGGAAGAGTTTCATTTAGTTATTCAATTAGTCAGTTTAATGGTAGTAAGTAGACCAAAACCTCATGTATAGTAGATTCCAAGGGAAAATCAAAAGGGATTAAAATAAATTCACTTCCTAAACCTTGAAAATATGTAGCCAAGTGGGTACTTAAATATATCATTTGTGAAGGGCAACACAGTATTTTAGGGGGAGATGCCATGAAAATTTTAATACATCTTAAGCATGGGATATAAAACCCTTAGTACAAAATTAACCTCCCATCTTTCTTATATGGTGCTCTACAAGTTATGTCTACAACCCCTACTATTGCTCTTAGGCATCATGGCCTTATTTAGCTTATTATCTAGCATCATTTCCTTCAACAAGGTCAAGAGGTATGGGAGGAATTTTAGAACAGTATATCACAACAAATTCTAGATTTGCCTGCACAAGAAACCCCAAATGTACCATAGTAACACTCATCTCCACCTACCACATCAGCTAAGAAAACAACACCAACAAAAAAATTCTCAAACTATAGTCTCCACAAAAATCCCCTCTTCTTCTTCAAAAAGAATCACAAGGTCTCAAAACCCTAACATTTTAAGGTCCCCAAAAGAACCTCATGAGTCTATAGTATAACCAATTCCTTTGATAGGAAGAAGAAAATTGAAACAAAAGTTTGTTAAAGAACTTGAGATGTCCAAGGGTTTGGTGGTTGAGAAGGAAAATCAACCAAGTGTAGCTCAAAGAGTAACTAAAAGAAGGAGAAGGCTCATTTTAACAGAAGCAAATGAACAAGAAGTTGTAGATATTTTAGATAGTCTTAAAATGGTGTCTCATTCCCCCATACATTATAATATTCTTGCACCTATAGATATTTAAGAAATACTTCTGAAATGAAATCACCAATCATAATGGAGAAACCAAATCTAGAAGAAGAGCCACACACAGCAGAGGAATTTAGTATGGCAGAAACAACCACCTATTCTAATTGAAACTAAAATGGATAAAGGGAAAATTATATGTACTAATGAGAAAGGTGAATCATCAAATCTAAATGATCCTATTATGTAGCTAACTTTGTAGCTTTCTCAAGATCAAGCTTTTAAACAACAATAAACAACTGACATTGCTGACTTGATCAGTCAATTACAAAATAAGGATCATCTTAACTCATCTTTGGTGCAGAAATTAGATACAGTATCTGCTGATCATGTAGCAAAAATTTACAGATTAAAGGAAATAATAAAAGAACATGAAGATGAATAGATTTGTCTTTGGATATATGTAAAAAGTCTGAAGAATGAAAATAGGAGATTGCAGAATTTGGTAAACTCTTTCGAAGCACCTGCTATTGCACTTTCTCCTCCTAACAACACTTTCTCCTCCTAAGGCATTTGTTGACCATGGTTGTCAAAAAAATGATCTAGGTATTCCTCCCTTGCAAATACTATATCAAATTGAAGAAGAATATTATGCACTTAAATAGAAAAAAAAGATGCAACTTCTTCAAATAAACTCTTAGAAAATGAAAAGAAAGAATTAAAGGCTAAAGTCCAAGAGTTAGAAGAAAATTTGTAGGATGCATGCAAATTAGGAGAAACTCTTTTGGCATGTAGGAATATTTCTTCTACATACATTTTGTTTTTATTTGAAAATTTTTATAGATGGCAGCTTCTACAGATCTCCTATCATCTTCCTTACAAAATTTTGTATCCAACAACATTTTTGGAAATTTTCTATAGTGTTGAACCTGATCAGTAGGATTTGCTTTGTGAATTTTATTTGTATGACTTTATTCTAGGAGATCATGAGCATAATAAGTTTTTGATAAATCTTCATGTAGGAGAAGTTCAACTAAGAGCGTTACATTCTACATTCAAAAATCAAATAACATGGAAAGGTAAATTTAAGGACTATACAAATTATGTTAAGACTACAAGATTATGTGTTAGACCAGCCTTTCATATTCCCAGATTGATTAAATAGAATTTTAACTATGATTTGTTAAATGATGAGGTTAAAACACATTACTTATAGGGTCTATATGATTGTACTATTTCTTTTGATTTGTTTTCAAGATAGAGTTTTGATTCAGTAATGGCTGCAAGTGTAAATAGATGGGACCAAATTTTAGTACCTCTTAAAAGGTGATAAGTCATGTCCTAAAATAACTTAAGATGGAGTATGAGGAGAGCATCATAAATTATATAAATTTTAATAGAGGTAATCAAATCTAGAGGAGGATAAAAATGGATTGGTATGAGACATAAAACCCCTTTGTTGATCATACCTATTCCAGGATGGTAGAGTTGGGCTCCATAATCAAAAGAGCAATTCAGTATATGGAAATAAATGATTTAAACACATCAAGGATTTATCAGCAATTTAGACAGAAACATAATAGATGAGTTTGATGAATATGATTTGAGTCAGAGTGTAGAAAGTAGAAACTAGAGCTATGAACACCAATAAATGTTTACAATGGAATTTGCAAAAGGTAAAGCTTGGGGGAAATGATGAGCTCAAAATATGGCTCATTATTGACATGTTATTTCCTTAAAATCATCTCTTGAAGGATATTATCCTATACAAATCTTAGATAGATATTACATGGAAAATAGATATTTGTCTTGTTTATATTAAATCAAAGATTGAACCTTTACTTTGTCATTAAATGTCTAATACATCGCATGTTTTAGTGGTCTTTGGTGTGAAGAATGCTCAAGAAGAAGACATAGGTGATGTATAGTGAGCATTCCATTTTGATCTCCATCCAGCAAAATGATAGACTCTACAGTTTCTATGGATTCTGCAGGCTTGTTTTTATGGACTCTATAGGCTTGTTTCTATGGACTCTATAGGCTTGTTTCTATGGACTCTATACGATTGTTTCTATGGAATCTATAGGATTGTTTCTACAGATGCCACAAGATCAATTCTGATAATTATGTAAGGACAATACCATAAATGGGAAGCTGGAGACTAGATAGGATAAGAAAGAACCATTCTAGCTAGAATCAAATAAGGAAAATAATTGCCTACTATTTTGAAGGACTTACTTTTGATAAATTTATATGTAATCAGATTTTAGGACTATTATAAGATAGGATATTTATTTCATCAAAATAATTAGATCTCTTGGAAATCTAATCTCCTATCTTTGGATGAAGGGATTGACTAGGAGTCTTATTCTTTTGCATCCTATTTTAAGTTTATTGTATTAGTATAAAGTGTAAGACTTTCGACTATGAAAAAGGAGAGAAGAAATATAGGATATAGAGAAAATAGAAAATCAAAAATTAGATTTTTGAAGCATACATGTTTCAATTAGATTTTAATCATTTCTTTTCCATGAATTAATACTTCAATTTTTCAGCACTGATTAATCTTTATTCTTGAGTATGAGAGGAGCAAGGGCCCACTCTCCTTGGAACCCAAAACTATGTATGGTATTTATGTTATATTTTATTAGTTAGAATCTTGTTACTATTTGAATTTATTTATAAAAACATCAAAACAAATTCATATTTTAAAAAGAGTATTTTATTATTTCATTTCTTTTCTATGTAAAGTATGTTTCCTTTTATAGTAGAAGTGTGAAGCAAATTTCTTTTCGTAAGTAGAAGTTTGAATTTACTTTCCCTACAAACATAAAATAGGAGTGTGATATTTTAATTCTAGAAAAAGAGTGGATTGATTTTATTTCTTTATTTTTAGCAAAAGCATGAATCAAGTAGTTTATTCAAAGTTAGAATAGGATCAACAAGCACCCACATAAGCAGACTTCTAAATCTACCATCCCATACCTTATTGCAGATAGATTTGGACACCAGCCCTAGTTGATAAGACACTAATTGAATATTGGTTAAATAAGGAGTTAGATGACACTCATCACCTATAACCCAACCCAAACCATAATAATTTAGAGGAGAAATATAGGCCAAATCAAGGTAGCAGTAAATGGGCCCACCACCACTACCACCACTAGTATAGGACCCTACTCAGGGGGATCTTACACAATATAAATATCTAAAAGATAGAGATGATGAGGCTCTAGTGTATATTAAGATAGATGAGGACCTTAACATAAATGAGGAGGAGTCTACTGAGGATGATTTTGATCTAGAGGGGGATCCAAGTAAAATGTTGATTTATTCATTTATGATTACAGCTCACATTTGATTCTTTCAGTTTATTAGATGATTTTACATGCATCATATTTTTCTATTAGTTAGATTTGATTTATTTTATGTGATTTATGATTTTATATACTATGGGTGGTTGATTTTGGATGATTAGGGACACCCCAATCAATCTTTTTTAGTTGATTATCGATTAGAATCAAGACTATATATTATTAGACATTAGATCCCTATAGGGATTGGTCACCATATGGATATATTTGCCCCAACATACCATACATCAATGTTATAGAGGCCCTATTGGATACCATGGTTATTGGGGTAGGTAGTAGAGCCTCGAGCCATAAGATAGGGGAGATGACTTCAAAGGGAGGTACCAATAGGAGATTCTACTAGATATATATCCCCAAACACTCTTGTATATTAAGACCCTCTTAAAAGAGGATTATAATGTCTTGATACTTGTTTACATACATTTTTTTTATACCATTATATACATCAATTATTTTTGATATGCCTTGGGGCATATTGGCCCTCTATGAAGGTTCTTATATCAAACATATTTTTTATATGAACTTGAAATTTTACATGATATATATGGATGCTTTTAGGTTTACCTCTCAATGGTTTTTTATTATGTGTTATGGGTATAGGTCTCCATTCAATTTTTCCAAGTGTTTTTTAACTATGATCATCGACAAGGAGGAAATTTTGTTTAATGTGTTGTCTGATTTATCCACCCAAAGTTCTTGTATGCTATTTGTTGATGGGCTTCAGGAGGATACAAGGAGATGCATTTGGATTTTAACCCATTGGAAATGGTCATGTCTCCTAACCTTCAATCAATCAATTCTTCATTCAATTTTGGGTATAGGTCTCCATTAAATTCTTCCAAGTGTTTTTTAACTATGATTATGGGATTTAACTTCAATATTTGTATCAAATTTTTAGTTTATGCATATAAGATGACTAGACATGTGATGGTGTGTGTGTGTGTGTATTTCTTTATTTCTAATATATTGATTATAAGATATGCTTATGTATATGTGGAAATAAAGTGATTAAGTATGATTTAATGTAATGAATTTTATATATGACTATAGTTTTACTAATTAATTTTCTCACATGTGATTACTTAATTTCTTTGTTTACACAACATATAACTTCCAACTTGCAGTCAGGAATACAAATGGAAATAGGATAAATGTGAGGTGATAAAGGGGGCAAAAAACTTAAATAAAAACTTCAAAGGAAAAATGGAGATGATCTAATCATTATGATCAAGGGGAATATGTAATTATTTATAAACTTAAAAAATACTAACTTTATTGGCTTCACCCAGAGAGAATTAACCCTGATATAACCAATAAATGGGAAAATGTTACCTTATTTAAACATAGATAGGTAGGCAAAATTATTGAAGAAAATTTTATTTAGACACTTTTTATTATTTGGCATCACCTTTACACTATATTTTGTTACTCTCTCTTTTGTTTTATTTTTTTTGACCCCCTAAACTTAGTATCATATGACCAGGAAGACACACGGGATCAACATCAAAGAATAGATGTAGGGGTTAAGGGAATCTCTCCCCAATGCTAAAACCACACAACTAGTAATATATGAAGGATCAAAGGATGACATTGGAGGTAAAAAATATCAATATGTAGGAGTTAGGGTGGAGTTTAATCATAGGCCATCGATAGTTAAAGGATAAAGTGTGATAGTAGTAGTGGTGGTGGTAGATTTGGATGTAGTAGTGTAGGGTCGTAGGTGAGAAAGGGTAAAGGAGAAGGTGCAAATCAATGGTTAAGAGGGAGAATTATTTGAAGGAGTAGTCATTTTTAGGGTGAGATTATGGGAGTGAAGGTCAGAGGATAGCTAAAGACCTGGAAGGGGTTGGCTTATAAAGAAAGATTATGATCAAATTAGTAAATTTATGATGATTGATCTAAGTTTTGTGCTTCAAGAATATTTTTTAGGGTTGAAGCAACAGGGAGTGATCACAATCATATCTAATGGAGATTACTCTATGAGGAAGAGGGTTTTGGAAAAATTAAGAGGGGTTATCTAGGGTTTTATCCAAGGCTTTAATTTATCCTTATTTCATTAATTTATTGAATCTAATTCATACCTATGGAGAATTTTATACAAATTTTTTTAGGGATCATCCTAGTTTAGAACCTATTATGATCCACAAAAGTTAAATTCATTTAGAAAAGCTTCTTGAGGAGGCATTAGAAACTAGGGGGTTCTAAGGGGATTTTAGAAGTAAGGAAATCTTTAAAAAGATACATATAAATGAACTTTTTTGGTGATATCCCCTTGATTTTCTTTGAATTTCCTCCTATTTTGGAAATTTTAGATTCAGATCTATCATTGATTAGAGTGGAAAGGGGAATCAAGTCTTTGATATATAGTTGTGTATGGAAGTGGCCCTCATGGGAAGTTCTTTCATAGTCATTGGTTAGACCCTGGCCTTCTTTAAAATCTCCTGCTATTTTAATGGTGTCAAATGGTTTATTCTTGATTCAATTTTAAACTTAACAAGATAGAGATTTTTTGTTGGTGGCAAATGGGCCTTGGTTTATAAGCAAATAAGGGGTGTTTTTATGTCACTAGTAACCTTTTTTTTATCCAGTTACTTTAGTTATTTTTAATCCCTATTTTGGGTAATATTTTATAATCTACCCTTAGCCTTTTGGGATATTATTTTATTTAAACATCTCGTTAGTAATTTGGGTGTCTTTGTTAAAATTTCTAAATCTATTAAGGCTAATCATAATTTTATCAAGGTATGTGTATTGATTGATCTATCCAAGCCTATAAATCACTCTATTCATATTTCTTCCTCCCATGGAGTGTGGATTCAATTTATTAATTTTTAAGGCCTTCCATTTAGATGCTTCAAATGTAATAAAATTGATCATAATATTACTTCTTGTCCAAATAATTTTTTTAAAGGATCTCAAGTAATGATCTTATAGAAATGGGTAAGAAAAGTTGGATGTCTGAATCATGATTTGGTTTAGAGTTTACAATTACTAGTAAAATATTTTTCTAAAGAGATTACTTATTCAATAGTCTTTCTATATATTTAAAATAGTCCTCAAAAGGGTGAGGTTCTAGTAGCAACATAAGTTTTGATATATTTAGAGATAGGGCAACCATCTTCTCCCAAAATGATAAGAGAAGCAAAAGAAATACAAGTTAGAATAATGAATGTTGATAAATTTTATCCTTTATAGGAAATTCCCTAGCAAAAGGAAGTCTCCGAAGAGGAAGGGGAAAATTGGGAGGATGAAGAAGAAGAGATAGAAAGTAGGGTGTTTTGTATTATATCTCCAAGCCTTATGATCAAAAGTTTCCTAACTATAGTAATAAAGGGAAAAGAGGTAGTAAAATAGAAGAACAAAATACTTCAACTTGATGCTCAAAATTACATTAATGGCATCAATAAATATATAATGAAATATTTTCTCTCCAGTAGGTGTAGATGTTTGATGGCAGCAAAATGTTGAGTTTAAGGATGAGTTTGTTGTGTCCTTAAGTTTTTTCTTGAAAGGTTATTTTATTTTATATAGTAGTTTGAATAACTATTAAATTTGAGCTTGGATTTATGATTTTTAAAGTTTGAATATTATAAAATTGATAGGGTTACCTAGGTTTAGGGTGTTTATTCTAAATTTTAGTAATACTTTTTCTGGGGACTATACCTCTCATTATGATCTAGAACTAGTTTAGGCTCCAATAAAAAGCTAAAATCTAGTTTTAAAAAAGATGTGAAGAATAAAAATAGAGGGTACACAAAGGGTGAGAGACATATAATTTTGAGTTTTATATCCATATAAACTTTTGATTCTCATAGAAGTATTTATTTTCTATATGTAATTCCTTTACCCCCAAACCTTGGTCCCATACGAATAGTAAAATGTAAGGACTCACCACCAAGGACCAAGATGGGTGATTAAATTTACCTTATTTTTGGCATTCTAATGTTCTATTTTTAAAATGCACCATAATATGAGGGTCTATCATGGAAAATCTCTTAGACTTCACTATAGGTTAGCATTTTTATAACTTGTGCTTGATATAAGGAAAGAGGTTCACTCTACTTGTAAGAACCAAGACAAAGATGCATGTGACATGATGATTATGAGAATGATTTTTATAGGGTGATATGGTAATGTGAAAATGAGGTAATGTGATATGATTCATTTTGAAAGTTTCCATATTATATGAATTAACCAATTAAACAATCATAAAATAACACATATACTATACAAGTGGACATGTAACATATTAAAATGTAATGTAAGTGAGAACAAGGTGATATGAAAGAATTAGATATAAAATATTTTTACATGTAGAGTTTACAGTCTCACCAAACTCTTTGCCTTGTATAGTGCATAACTGATAGGATCTATTATTGAAATCCTCTATCACTAGGTAGGGTCCTAACCAGTTGGGTATAAATTTTCAACCTTATAATTTATTCTTATTAATTCGACTATAAAATCTAAATATGAGGTTCCCTACATAGATTTAAAATTTTCAAGCATAACTATGGAACTCATAATATAATTGGTGAGGCATAATTAACTTTGACTATCTAACCATGGCATTTGGTCATGTGTGGATAAACACCTATGAGAAATCAAACACCTGTTCACCATGAGTTTCCCTTGGTGTAGGAGATATTGTGAGATATTGTAGCCTTAAAAAATAGTGGTAATGCATGACCAATTTTTCATCCTCTAATGTTAGAGCTCATATTATGGCCCATTGAGATGTATTTATGGATTGATTAATTCTACATGAGGGGAAGGGTACCTAATTTTGAGGATCTTTGGGTAGTTATGAGGACAAGTGTTGATACTAATGGTGCCTATAATTAGGGTGTGACCCTTTTATTCAAGCATGTGCATGGTCAAGTAAAATTTAATATCTTAGGTAAGTGGACCAAAATTGATGGGGAAACTTAGACTACCACTTTATTTTGCATGATTGAGTGTTAGATGATGATGATGGTAATAGAAAAATGGGTTAATGAAAAGCATATCATCCCTTGTTATTTTCATCATATGGATATTATGAATTATGAAAGGTAGAAGTTTATCAATGGCTAATAGAATATCAGCCCCTTCTTCATGGGTGACTATTTGGTCATTAGATATCTTTGGGATGAGAGACTTTATCCTATCCAAGATTATGAAATCAAATTCTAGTATCATCAAATAGGGAATGAAATTTGAAGATGCGGTCGTCATAGAGTTATAAAGTTGGTTGATTTTTCTAGGGAATTATTATATAGAGATGAATTTGAATTCTTTTGCCACCTTGCAAACTACAACTTTGTATAGCTAAAGATGCCCAGATTTAGTTTAATAGACTTCATAAAATTGGTTTGTAACTAGTTGCAAGTCATCCTAGATTATTAATTTTTATACACCTAGGTGTTTCACAATGATCATTCCAAGTAATGAATCCTTGTAATCGGCTCCATTTTTTATACATTTTAAGTCTAATTTGAGTCAAAAAGGCATGGCCCACCCTCTAGGAGAAATGAGAATGACTCCTACCCCAATGCCTAGATAAAACTTGCTTCCATCATAGTGAAAGATCCACTGATCATGTGTAAAATGTGGGTAGTCATCAAGTAAGGTTTATTGGTATTCCAAAATTTTAACCATATGAATACTAAAAATATTAGGTAATTCCCTTTGAGTTCCTTGGTTTTGAAGCTTGAGAAGATAATGAATTTGTCCCCTTTATTAGGATAATGGAAGGGTTTGTGATAGTGTGGATAGAGTAGTCTCATGTTTTGGATAAAGGAAGGGAATGAATTATAGGAACATGAAAGTTTATTTTCTAGGATCTAAGTTGAGGTAGGTAAGAACCTCTAGTAAATCAAAAGATTGCTTTTTTGGATTTTTCCTTGGGCTGGGAAGTATGTTGGTATATTTAGGGTTTTATCTATGTGTAGGAAGTATGCCAACATAATTAAGATCTCATCTTGGTAGAGGAGGTCTATGGGTTTAGTTATGAAACTCACAATACCATCAGTAGGACATGGGTAACATTGTTTATTCTATCATTATGTGTGGGAATGCTTACAAGAACCTAGTGAGAGACATCTCAAAACCCTCATTTTTTGTGATGAGGAAGAGAGGTCATTTCTCAAGAATCCATGGGTAATCATGAGTTCCAATGTTGATTTATATCCTACCTACCATCATGGTACAAATGATTTCCCAAATAACTAAGGTTAGTTGGGGATCTAGAATGACCTGGCTAACTATTGGAAAACTTTGAGCATGATGAGAAATAAATCTAGGTGTAGGCTAGAGGATAAAAATTGACATCTCTAGAGGGATAAAAATTGATGGTTCAAGAACCTTATAAAATTATTGAAAACCTATCATGGCATGGTCTATTAGAATACTCTAAAGTGTCTTATAAGTTATGAGGGAAAAATGTGAATTATGACTCATTTTTGTATGGTTATCATTTGGTGGGCAATAGTGATAACCATTGAAATGATCATTGTAAAGGGGAACACATTCATTCCTAAGCACCTATACTATTAAAGGGTATGCTAGAATATATTACCCCTCTTAGGGATACTATCCTTGAGGACAAGAGAAGCCATAGGTCCCTACTCCTCATAGATTAAATGGGAAGACTAGGGGAGTGTCCTTATCTAAGAGAGTGATGATTTTAGTGGTAGACATAGTATAAACCATCTCACTAGTGACTCTTCATTATTTATGGGTCTTTTTATCCATTACTATGTATTTTCATTTTGGTTTATCATATAATAGGGCCTAGGGTATTTTTGTCCCTTTATTTAAGATGACTACCTTATGTTTTAAGGATCCAATGACATCAACTAATTATGGGGGCTTCATGATCCCATTGCTAGGTAGGTGGTAATAAATATGTAACCTAGGTTGTTTTTCATGGTATTTTGTAACATATCAAAGGGTGTGATATCCACTTAGGCTATGAAAACCTTTCCTAAGTGTAAGAATCAAACTTGTTGGAACAAGGTAGAAGGGATGGCCTTTATTCAGTGTATCTAGGGTCTGACCAATATCATATTATAATTGGTTTCCTTTTCTATGACATAGAAATCTATTAGTACCATGTTGGGACCCAAAGTGATCATTTTTATGATAGTCCCTATGAAAGTTGAATTGAGACTGTCAGAGCCTTGTACTATGTTGCATGTTGTAAAATAGTTGGTTTCCATGTAACCAAGTTTTTTAAGAAAGAAAAGGGGATGATATCTATATCCACTCCATAATCAACCATATCTCTCTTCACATAGTTTTTTTTAAATTCATAATTATAAAAATAAGGATGTATCTCCCATTCTCTTCATTTTAGAGTTAGGGAAGGCTTCACAAACCAAAGAAATAACTAGTGTCTCATAATTCCTAATTACGCAGGAACATATATAAATCGATGTGGTTAATATAAGATTATGGGAGAGGGGTGAAACTAGATAAATTTATTAGTCCTAGGATGTTGAGAAAGGTTGACCTATGATTGGAAGAGTTTTTGAGTAATTCTAAGAATGAAATAATATCTTGGTCAAATTGGAGATTAATTCATAGTTTCCCATGGGTTTAAGAATTAACTCTATTTCTAAGATGTT
Source organism: Torreya grandis (assembly GCA_037957365.1). Taxonomy (NCBI): domain Eukaryota; kingdom Viridiplantae; phylum Streptophyta; class Pinopsida; order Cupressales; family Taxaceae; genus Torreya; species Torreya grandis. The sequence goes on along the minus strand of JARHVA010007104.1, from coordinate 185,649 downwards.
TAAGGGGTGAAGATCCATAGGATGATAGTCATTGGTGTGAGTAATAATGTTTTATTCATATTAAACTTCTAATTACATGACTTATATCATCCTATTTTTACCTTGCACTCCCAATTGAGGATCCACATCTGATTTTGTGATTTCCATAGCAGAGGCCTTAGTGTCATGAGTGCTTGCCACCATGGGTTAGATGTGTTGAATGGGATGATCATGTGGGTTAACCTTTTGTTTATTTTGAGTGAGATATGCTTGATGGTTGTGTAAATGGTTATGGTATATCTATAGGTTCTAATTTTGGGGAGAAACAAGACCACTTGAAGAGGTTTGGGTGTTCATATTAGCATTTCCTAGGAAAATGTCCATGAATGTTTACCTTTGGTTTTCAAGGAGTCTTTGTATGAAATTGTTATACCCTTTACAAATCTAAGTGTCATGACCTATGACCTTATTAAATAGGTAATAATCATTGAGATTGTAATCCCTAGGTATCATGTTTTGTCCTTACTACTTGAACCCTTATTGGTTGTTTCATGGATAATAGTTTTGGTTTTGAAACTAGTAATATTGTTCACCTGATCGATATTAATTTTGGTAATGATTTTGATATTGCATTTTACAAGATAGGGGTTAGCTAAAATTAACTGAATGAATAATAGGAGGATGATTTTGGTTCTTAACCCATGTATTATTAGAAGTGTTATTGGTGTTATTTATAAGTTGATATTGACTATTATTTACAAGGTTTTGTTTCTTACTTTGATTAGTGACACCATCAGTGGTATCATTCTTATTACAATTTGGGATTTTAGGACATTGTTTGTTTTCATTATTTAGGCTTACATTTATGTTCCCCCATTATTTTCACTTGGGGTGATGATGTACTCATTGGTCCTATAAGTTTACTAACCACTGTTAATGGTTGCCTCATTAATACATATGGTGATCTTGAGGGCTTATTCATATGACCAATACAAAAACTTATGGATGTCCTTCCTTATTTACTTGTTAAGGGAATGGAGGAATATATCACATAACTCTCATTGATCTATGTTAAATGCACTAACATAGGAGTATAAGACCTACCACCACCTCATGATGTAGTGGGTAGCTAACTCATTAAATTATTTCTTGATGTGTAAGAGCTAGTTTATACTAGTCTTTAAAAGTTTGTTCATGTCGAAGTCTTTGAAAAAATCAACCATAAGTTGAAATAAAGAGTGTATAGACCCTTTAAGGTGGTGGTAGTACCAATCGAGTGGTATCCCTTCTAGTATATTCTGAAATATCTTTTTGACAACCCCATCCCAAGGTAGGAGTTCCCTAATGGTAGTAGAATAGGATTTTATGTGTGCATTTGGATACCCCTATACTTTGAACTTGGGAAGGTCTAGTAGGGGATGTAGGAGAAGAACCCCCCATATATTTATGTTGATAGGTTCCTTGAGATATTTAGCATAAGTCCCCATGTTTTTAAATTGTTTCCTTGTCATAGTAAGTCTAAGATGAAAGGGGGGGTCACATAGGATTTTTTAGTAACTACCAGAAGGAGAAGCAAAATCCTAATAAGGCAAAGTAGAGTAAACTAGAAAATAATTATCTAGGTGAGTATACTTGGAATACATGTGTAATTAATGAGGGATGTTGTTAGATTTAGGAGGTATCATGTTTTGTTGTGGTGGGGTATGTGTAGTTTATGTGTAACCTAACATTACATAGGGTGGGATGTAGATTTTTTGTGAAGGGGAATTATAGGTGGGAGGCACATGGCTTGGAAGTGTAAATAATAATGCATTGTTTGCCATCATTTTGTTTTACAATGGTAGAGTGTATTTTTATATAATTACTACTAGATATTTAATGGGCACTTGGTAAGATGAATGGGTTTTGAAGGTGTCTAAGTTAGGGACCCCATAAGTGAGGATGTATCCCAATGGCTAGTGGGATAAATGGTTATGTGGTGACACATACTCTTATGGTGGTGGGATTATGTAGGTTTGTTGTTATGATGTTGGGTAAGTTATCATTTTAATGGGAAAGTAAGAAAGATGATTTAATCTAAGATGGTTTGGGCCCATCCTTTGACCTAGGTCTTATTTACCATATTCTAGGTCATGGATATGATGCACTAGGGTGTTAATGAGTTAGTTAAAGATAATGTTATCTTTGAAAACATGGGTTTCTAATGTTTTTTCTAGGTGGGTGCCTTGGGTGTAGCATTTGTGATCAATGGTGGTGGTTTGGAGGCATCTTGACTCCTATCAAGAAGATGAATTATAGCTTGCATATGATTAATCTTGTCCTATAAGTGATGGATCCCTACTAGGTAATGATCATATTTACTGATGCTTTTTACATCTATTATTTTCAAGATGATTAATGGATTTGTGGAAATATGAGGTTTGAATGTGCCTACACCTATAAAGGTAATGGTGTTGGAGTCAAGATGGTTGATTGTAGTTTCAGATATGTCTCATATATTTTGGATAACAACCCCACTCATTGTTTGAGTGTTGGTGAAGGCATAGTCATATGGTTGGTAGTTTATGTTAGTGTCAAATGTTGTGTTATTATAACTCATCAATGAAGGCTATCTAGAGTTGAGTTGGCTTCTATTATAGCCTTCCAGGCCAATAGATACATTGATGTCATGTCCAGACATATTCTAGGGGTATATGAATACCTTCAAAATAAATAGGAGGATGGAAGGTTGTTAATGGGAAAGAGAAGAAAAATAAATGGAAATACAAAGGATGAATTCCTTCACATTAGGTTCACCAATTTATATGCACATGAATATAACACACTAAATTGTGCACTCAACTTCTCAAGGTCTAGTTGAGGTAGATGACATAATGGATGGGCTAGGGGGTTAGTTAGTTGTTAAGTGGAGTGATTTTGGGATATGTGGTGGTAATGGGTTATCATGATGGAACCAAAAAAATTCAATAACATCTCAATTCATATTGAGAACACTAAAATTTGCTAAAATAGAGCTCCAAGATCCCTCAATCCCTGACACCACAAGAAGGTGAAGCTCTTGGTCAATACTAGGACTAGGAATTGAGAAATATTAGATTGGATGACTTTTAGAAAAAGGTCTACTCTATTGGGTTTATTTTTATCGATCAATGTCATTCACTAGGTGTGAATGATATAAGATGAGGCTATACTTGAGGAGAAATAAGATGTGCTTGGGAAATTAAGATGGAATGATGTTTATTAACATTATTTGTTCTATGGGAAGATAATGATAGGTGGATCATGAATAATTTATTAATTTTCTTAAGTGGATAAAGAGTCTATGATGAGATAAGGAATGGTAGTAGAGAATAAGATTTCTCATCTTAGTTTGGTGCTAATATTGGCTTGTGTGATAATGGTGGGACAAGGTGCTCCAACTCTAGGGAATTGATTATGCTAGATAAGACCTAGTGTCTTAGAAAAGGTCATCTGAAGGAGTCTAAAAATAATCCAAGGAAAAGTGTGTGAACTTTTTTATCAAATGGTTTGTAATTTATGCTTGTTATAATGTTGAATCAAGGCTTTGTAAGGCATGCCTTTATGGATGGACAAGAAATGCATGCTTGCATGGATGGAAAAGGATTTATGTAGGATGATTATAAAGATGGAAAAGGATTTATATAGGGTAATTGTATATATGGACAAGGTTTGGATGGAATGTGTTTGCTTTCATGTGTTGGTAAGGCTTTTTGACACTATTTTTGTTAAGTTTTTATTATTTTTGGCTTTTCTTGGTTCTATGGAAATAAATGATTTATTTGTTCAAAATTATATGTTAGAATTAAAGGAATAACAAAGATTAAAGTAAATTTAATAAAAACTCTTTTTTAATCTTTTTCCAAGGTTTATAATGCATGTAAATAAAAATAGAAGGAAACTACGTTATTGTGTAAGATGTAGAATTTTCCTAGATTTATCTGTATGCAAAACTAGATGGCAATGTTTTTGTATTTTTTTATATGAGGTGGATAAAGTATGTAAGTTGAACCTATATGTACAAAAAATATAACCATAAATCTGATCTAAAATAGAAATGACACAACTCTTTTTTTGGATTTTTTTGTTCATTAACAAAGTAGACTAACTTTTCAACTTCTCCAATTTGTTGAGCAAGATTTTTTAAATGAATGGATGAAATGGAAATAATAAATTTAAGTTATAATTTTATATTTTAAATATAAAATCAACATTGTTTTTTAAGTCTTTAAAAGAAAATGGAATCAATAATATACTACCCTTGTGTATGCACCTATGATTTTCTAAGTTTCTATGATTGTCTAGATGATTGTTTGAAATGCAAGAAACTTGTTTAGATATTAAAAATGGGAGGTTATCTTGGATGAAAATAACTTGAATATTTAATAAGATATTTCCTATAATTATTGATAAAATTTATTTTTAATTTGAAGAAAACTAATCTAATAGAATGCAAACACAAATCAAAGATAACTATCTTTTTATAGCAAAGATAAATGAAAAGAAACATATATATTTTTCTATCAAATTTAATCCTTTTTTGAATATGGAAAATAATCAATCATAATAAAAACTACACTAAATTTAACCTAATAAATAAATAAATGACATATATTAAAGATAACTCTAACCTAATCAAGGTATAGATTAATTTAAGTGCATGTGATGTGTTTCATAAGAGAATCCTCCATATGTTATCTCCTTACGCTCTTGTGTAAATTTTAGTAACTCTAGCTAGACAATGCACAAGATCTAGAACAAGATAAGGGAAATAAGAGACACAACCATAAATAAGGAGAATCTAAAATAAGGATGGCTAATGTCTTGGATTGAAAAGTCTAAGTTGCTTACAAAAATAACACTTCTTCACTTGTAGCAATGTGGTCAAGTCAAAAATAATAGAGGTTGAATTGTTAGGAAATTATAACAGGATTGTGGCTAAAAAATATTCCCAATAGCAAATTCTAATGGAAAGTTTTTAGATATAAAATTAGGCCAAAATTGGCCTACTTGTACAAAGAGTTATGAGCTTGCATGGTGGAGATCAACTAAGTCTAACAAGGATTTAAACTTAAGAGAAACTAAAGAGGATCAAATATAGAAGAGGGAGTGAGTTGGGCTTAATTTAAGGTGAAAAAAAGCTAATAAAAATAATAAATATGACACTAGTCATGACAAACATGTCAAAATTGGACTCATAAGAGCTAATTTTAGAAGACACTTGAATTGTGGTAAAATTGTTTCCTTATGCATGGGATGGTCATAGAACCACTAATTATAATGAAAAAAACACTGATATTAAACATGAAACTATCACCAATTTAATATGAGACTATCATTTAAGTTTGAGATCATTTCTTAAGTTACAAAACCACTATGGTGGTTTGTAATAGAAGGGGAATTTTTGTAATAGAAGGGTAGTTTTATCACCTAGAGTGGCAATTCCATCACATATGGCCAATTTTTAAAACAAGGTGAAAGAAACTATGGAAATGAAAAATAAGGGGACTAAAAAGGGTCAAGGGAAGATTAGGAAAGTAAAGGGAGGAAAAAGGGGATAGAGAGTTCCTTATGGAACACAAAATAAGAGATCACTAGATCATCATCAAATTTGTATCAAAAGTATCACACTATGTAATTTTTTGGTGTATACAGGTACCAATATGAGCTAAGATTGATTTTTGGTATCAGCTAGAAAAGTTGGTAAAGTGGTATTTGGATATATTATAACAATAAGTACTAAGACATGAGTTTCTAAAATTCACCACAATTATCCATTTAAAATTGATTCCTTTTGATTGTTGTCTTATGTTGAATTGTTGCATAAGTATGTGTTTTGACTTAGTTCATTTCATTTTTGAGATTTTATTCCTTATGTCATGATGACTATTTTTTCATCATTTTTTTGGTCACTTGAGTTTACTTATCTATTGTGTTGTAAATTCATATAACCATTTTTGTTATTAGGAATATAACATAGACTATTTTGGTGTCATTGGTTTGATACACATTCATACTCTAGTATATTATCTTTGGTTTTTGATATCATAATCATTTGTTCATTATTTGATTTTATATGAAACCTTTATCATTAAATTTACATATAGATACCTTGAGTATGAATTTTTGTTTGGTTTCCTCATTTAGCCGAATGGGTCACCTTTGGCTTGTATTGGTTATTATGTTGATTTGCCATTTAGACCTTAGTAGACTTATAAAATTATTGATGTTTTGATTATATTCAAATTAACATTGATTTTAATTGATGGTATCACATTTATGATGCATGATGATGATACTCAGGGGTCAAATTAGGGTTTCTCATTGTTTCTTATGTGGTTTCAATGTGAAAACTTCTAGTTTAGTTTTTGTTGTTAGAAGTATTTGTTTGAGCTCGATGAGTTGGGAAAAGCCCTAAAAATTGAAGCAATGTATTGAAAATTTTCTCTACCATTTCTTAATATTCACAACTTGATGGCCATTTTGAGAAATTTATGGTGATTGAGGTTATGAAGACTATCATTGTTTTGGAAGAAATGGGGCTATAAGGGAACTTTGAATTAATACCTCCATTAATTTTCATCTTGAATCAATCTATTTGGGTGGGAAGTGGTATAATTTATTGGGGAATATGAACTTATATTTCTATAAGAAGGAGGATGTATCTAGGAATACATGCTTTAAAAATAAATTAATAGGAAAAAAAGGTAATCTAGCTTATGGAAAGATGAGGTAAAACATTGTGTGTGTGTGCGTGTTGTATCCATAACAAGTAAGTCCTCCTTGAGACTCCATCACTTCATCTTCAAATTATAGGAGGGGAGTAGATACTCCTTGATAAATAAGAGCTTGTTCTCTATTCTCATTAGCATCCATAAATTAGCCTTACTACCAATTTTCTACTTACACCAAGTTACTATGTAGAGGTATCATCTCTATTTCATTGGTGGTGGATTTAGGATTGTATCTATTAGAAATCCTATTAGAGTTGGGTTGTCATCAACCTCTTCCTCTTCCAAATTTTTGGCCATACTATTTTTGATAGTAGTAAAGATTATGATAGTCACCTGGTTATATGTTAGCTTACCTAAGTTGAGCTCTTAACATTTGAATTTTTGCATCTTTATCCATGACATTATCTTCCTTCTTAGGAGTAGCTCTAGGTTTGGTGTTATAATTATTAATTTGAGCCACATCTAAAGTGTTTTTAGAAGTATAAGATAGTGGAAGCATAAAAACCTTAAGAGGTAACCTTATAGCTTAGATGAGACCATTTTAAGCTTTGATGGCAAGTTCATATGTTTTAGGAAGAGTAGAACCACCCATGGATTGAGTCATGATAGCAATATTAGTACCAATGGCTTCAAAGTAAGTAGGGAAGAAAAAACTAGCATGTGGCCTCATGAGAGGAGGTAATTTATACCAGGTCTTTTGAAACCTCTCATTTAAGTCATGCATTGCTTCTTTAGGGCCTCTTTTGATCACATTAAGTTGATGTATAAGAGAGGTATGATCAATTTCATATTCAAATCTAGAAGTTAACAACACTCTAAAATATTCCCATGATGTAATACATCCACCTTCTAGATTACTATACCAATAAAGATATTTACCTCTAAGTGACATGGAAAGGAGCCTAATGGAAATGTTCTCTTGAGTAACATTATGGAAACTACAAACTTTAGAAACATCCATAATGTGTTCACTAGCTATAACTTGACTCTCACCATTGAATGTAGGCACACCTTTTGTGACATTAGGGGGAATGTTATTATAGACTTGAAGATGGATTTGATTTTTAGTATTGAAGGTATGGAAAGCATGAGGTGTAGCCATGTTTTCTTCAAGATCTTCAATTTTCTTAATCTCTTCAATATCTTCTTCTCTATCAAAATCTACTAGTTCTTGAAAGGGAAAATTAGGATGAGGGTACTGAACTTCAAGAGGAGGTTCATGTTGAATAGGTGGATTAATGGGGTTGAAAACTCTACTAGATGATGACCTAGTGAAAACCATAAATTATAAGAGAAATTTTATGAGAAAATAGTGGTCTTGAATGAGATTTACCTTGATGGAGTTGATAAATGCTAATTATCACATGAATTTGCAATTGATGTTGTCAAGACTAGCATTCACCTTGACAAGTTATCTTTAAAAAATGGGTCCCACCAGATGTGACTAAACTTTTGTCAAAAAATCTTTCTCCCTAGAAGAGAGTGTTCAAGCTTATTATATATTTGGGCAACATGGGAATACTTCTAGGTATGTGGCTGTACCTATAGTGGAAGTGAGCCTCTAGGTTTAAGGGCTAGCTCCTTAAATGTATCTTGAAGTGATTTCACCCATGCTAAATATTTACTTATGGGTAAAGAGTTAGAAGTTGTATGAGATAAACCTATTATAAAAGGGTGATGCACCAAGATGTCTTCCACATGAGCATTTTACTTCTTTCACAAAGAAATAATACCTATAACACTAGCTTAAGAGTATTAGAATGCACTAGCATTAGTGTTTCAATATGAAGGTGAGATGAATGAAGACTATCTAAGGTAAGTAAAACTATAGATCAGTTATAGATAATAAGGCTCATTATACACTTAAGATAGATTCATACACTTCACTACACTTCATATGACCTATTAGGTTAAAATCATTTGCATCAAACATGGAAGGATTAAGAGACAGCAAGAATAGAGTGATATCACTTAGCTATTCAATATACATCTCTTCACACACTTTAACAAGATGAGATATGAAATCAAAATAGATTGAATTTATTATTTTAAAGCAAAGTACATTGTCAAAACTATTAGGGATCCATCATACATGGTGTGGTCTTCTTTTTACAAAGTCTAAAATGGTATCTACTTGTAGAATTAGAGAAGGAAGTGAGAGAAAAAAAGTCCAAAGGTCACTATACCACATGATAGGGCATGAAAACTAGTTACATTATAGGATAGTGGAGTGAGAAAGAGACCATGCATAGTCTGATAGGATAAATGGTCCTCCAAAGCATGAAACTTCATGAAATGTGGTATATGGATCTCCTTGCTTGTTCAAAAAACTATTTTCACCATGGATCATATCTCAAGAATTTGAAACTAAATTAGGAGATTTGACACATATGTATTATCTGAGGGTAGTTCAAACATGCTATGACAGTCATAATATATTCTCTTATCTACTATTTATCTTTTAGACACCTATATTTACCATATACAATCATTCATTTATCTCTTAGACCTCATTATTCGCATTTGGTAGTCATTATTCATATCATATTTTTACTAATATTTAATGATGACATATGAGTTTGAGGTGCTTGATTTGATACAAAATCCTTTGATCCTCCATGGCTACCTATGTGGCATTCCCTTGTCATGTTGCTCATTCCATTTTAAAATATACCTATCATCATTTGGACATGTAGCCTCATCTTTTCCATCTATAATCTAGTAAAATTTACTTTGTCGATATCCTATAGAGTCTCTTCAATTCAATTTTTGACATTGGCCATTGATCTGTCACCCAAGCATCTAAGATTATGACATTTGGTAGCATTGCATGCTTTTTGTGGATCTTATTATCAGCCCATTTGGTTAATGTTCTTTTTCCACTTGTAAATCTTATGTTCGATTTGAGATCCTTGAACTTTGACTTAATTCACATAACTGATCTTAGTTTCTCAATTAAATGCATGTTGTTGATCCTAGCCTATAAGATCAAATGCACATCATTAATCTGCTTATCTAGTTAAATTATGACACTTGGCATGATTGTATTCACTCTCAAGGTCCTTTAACTCTTTGATCCCATCTTGAAAAATTATATCTTATCTAAATTATTTGACATGATCCATTAGGTTTGGTTCCTATTCTTTAAATTTGGATCATTGATATTATCTACACAACTCAACATGTGTCGTTGATCCTTGATCTGGTCATTTTTTGACCCTATTAAGAACTTACATGCCATTGATCTTAGATTAATTGAATTAAATTTTTCCACTTTTCATCTTTGTGTTTTAACTTAGGATAATTTATAGATTTTGAACTTAAATGGTTAGTTTCCAAAGCCTGAACTTGACATCCCCATGCACATCTATCTTTGTTATTTCAACTTTAAATGCTTATATATTAAGATAGAAAACTCATCAAGACATGAAATATGCAAGGGATGATCTTGGAATTAAAATAATAATGTCCATGTAGTCTTTTTATCTTGAAAGTTTTTCTAAGAACACTTGTAAAATGTACATCCAAACTACCCAATTCATTCTTGTGTGACATGTCATGATGATCTGACCCCCTAGATGACTCCAAATGACATAATACTAAACTAGATCATGAACAAGGTTATAATGTAATTAATTTACATAAAATATACCATAATAAACCCTATGACACTATGTTATACCACCATATCAAGCCTTGACTATAGGGGTTGACCAATTTTGACTTATGGCCAAAATGGTCAACATTCTTGGTGATTTACCAAGGGTGGTATGCTTGATATGCCATCACCAGTTTCCTAGTGTTGTCCATTTGGATATGGAGTCATATTTACATAGGTTTAACACATAAATTTCCTTTGATAACACACAAAACATAAGGTAAAGGCACACAAATGAGACAAAATCAAAATAAACACATATGTGTTTAACTAGAACATTTAGGGAGAATAACACAATTAAAATAAAAGACACACACCTATTCTAATATTTAAAAAAACTCATATTGAGGTGAAACATCTTATCATACCTAAATCAGGGTAAAAATGGTTCCCCTAGCATCTTTATCATGCGATGAAGGTAGCCTATCATGAGGAGCATGCTCATCACTAATCACTTACATATATAGGTGATCAAGAAGCCTATCACCTTTAAATATTCTTAGGTATAAAAGTGAACTATTTGGTACCTTCATGAATTATATTTATTTCTCTCTAAGAGCCTTTTTTGGAGCTACAATCATCCTAATCATTTCCATATCCGATATACATTCCTCATACTACAAAATATGAATGATGACAACTGTCTCAACCTTTCTATCTTAATACATAGGATATACTTTATGATTGGGAGTATAAAATTATTCTTATTTATGATTCAACCCCTCTAAACATGGCTCAATACTAGATGGATTTTCTTACTATCATTTAGTCATAACTTTTGCGTTTACCTCACTAGGTCCCTCTAGAACTACAAGTTTTTTAATAGCATATTGATATCCATCTTACTTAACAACATGCCATTTACTTTCATAATTTATAAAAAATAAATATCATTATCATTAGTTTCATCACCAAACACATGAAACATACATTTCTTAGGAGAAGAAGAAATATTACCAAACTTGTCAAATTTTTAACATATGTCCTCAAATCTTAGCCATAAGTCATCCTCCTCTTCTTCATGAGTGTCATCATCCACAAAATATTCATCAATAATAAGAATGAGAACATATTTATTATCACTATGGTGCTCAATTATATTCATCAACCTATGATCATCATACTCATGAATCATATAGTTACACTCAGTAGCATGCGAATGTTTGACACTGACCTCGATTGCTTCAAATGGATCCTCATGCATGATGTAAGTCCTGTTAGGAGGTGGAAGATAAATCCAAGAACAAACACACCTGTTCTAATTCCACCTGTTAGGATCTTGCTCCTCAGAAAGAGCACATTATGATTACCAAATATAAGCAATTGAATATGCGAAAAGAACCAAAAACACAAGTAACTAGAATTCACCAATAGCACAGAATATGAGAGACAATACACTATCTTGTATTAACACTATACAAAATAGAATACAACAAAGAGCCGCCACACTCTTTCACCTTACAGAGGATCACCACACCTCAAGTGTACAGTAATTCTTCTCACACACACTCTCCTACACAAAAAAATAGTCCCAACAACCAACTCACACACAGAATTGGTGTTCACCTCACCAACCAGTCAGTAATAACCCTGCCGGTACACCAAGCACTCTATAGCACTTCAAGCTGATCTCTCATGAACCTGTAACCTGCAATTCAAAGACTAAACTTACATGTAGATCCCCAATGAGCTTGCAACACCCTGCAACTCACAGATCTTACAACTAGAAGGAACTCTTCCTTTCTATCTCATACATTAACAATACATGCCAATGGGTCTATAAATAGATCCCTAACTCAAACAATAACTTAGACTCTTAATTTAGACAATTATCCTCGCAGTCCAAGACTCTAACTGGTCTCAACATGCAAACTCTTCATTCACTTAACTAATTGTCTGTGAAACGAGCAGTTCTGAAACACACAGGTGACTGACGTCGGTCCCTGCTTGTCTGGTTCTGCCGATGTCGGCCGACTTCTTGCCATCGTCAGTGGCCTTCTGCACTGGTCTCTACCGACGTCGGTCCTGCTATTGACGCCGGTTCTCCTGGATCTCAGCAACCATTATTCCTTCAGTTTGCAAAGGGTTGAAGCTTTTAGCTCCATAACCTAACAATCTCCCACTTGGAGATAAATAGCTACAACCTGTACCTGTACCTGTACACCATCTAGTTTGTTCCCTTGGCTATGTATCCCTTCAAGATCACTCTTGAAGACCAACCACCAAAAAATCCATGGTGCAAAACTTGTCATCCAAATTACCTGCCACATCCGCATCTACAACCATGTAGAAAAGAACTTGACCCTGCATAGCATGTGCACCTGCTGCTGGTCCCTATAAGAATCCACTGAACTGCCCTCCAATGGTTCTCCCGGATTGGGCTCCTAACTTGTGACAACTCCCACTGCTTGGGAAAATTTAGGTTTAGTACATACCATGCACTCAACCTCATTATGTGAATCAAGACACCTGTTCATAGAACTGTCCAACCATCGGCGTGCTAACCGATTTCACACAATCATCCTGAAACAAAGTCAACATATGACCTACCATGTCTCTAGAACACACTCATGCCAAAGAATCTTGCTACTCCCAGATTCTCCATGACAAACACCTGAACTAGCTTTACCTTTAGTTTAGTAATACCTGTATATGTAACCCTACAACAAGCACATCATACAGAAATAGGATAGTGTAGCTAATACTATCCAACCTGGTAAAGTGAAACACAATGATCAAACCTCCATTGCCCTGCAGCTAATACAAAATCAAATACCCTGATCTTCCATCTCACGTATCCATTTCCGCTCTTCTTTATCCTTAACATCCATTCATCTCTCAGTGCTTACTTTCAGCTGGCAACACTACCCAAAACACCTGTTTGGTTCTCCTCCAAGGAATCACATCCTCATTCATGCCTAGCTCCCACTGTTTCTTGGATCTACCTGTTCTGCTTCTTCAACAACTTCCTAGTTCTATGCCATAAGTGAGCAACAAGTAGTGTAAAGAAGGGAAATGATGAATTTAAGAACTTACTTACACCTTCAGTCCTCCATATGGGTGTTTGAGACTCCATGACAGCTTGCTGTCCACCCAAAATTCATCTCAGTAACCGATGCCGATCACATCTCAGTCTACAGCCGACCGATGTCAGTTCCCTACGACTGCCTCCCTGTCGATGTCAGTTTCCCCTGGCCGATGCCGGTCTCTCTCTACCCCGAGTCACCGACGTCGGGCTGCACATAGCCGATGTCAGTCCTTGTCTGGACACCGACGCCAGTTTTCCTGCCGATGTCGGTCTCTGTGTTTTTCTTGTGAGACCTGACTTTTTCCTGTGAGCTCCTTTTGGATCAAACCCTTGTCCAAATCACCCTTGCTTTGCTTAGAATTCCTCTGCACCTTGTGCTAAACTCTGTCCGTCACTTTTTCCTTGAAAACCAAGGCTTTCCTGTTCTTGTCACTAACATCGGATTCCTCAAGAAACCTCACCTTCTTCTTCTGCATACAGAAACCATGATCCATGCCTTCCAAATCTGAAAGCATACTCTTTGACTCAAGAACCAGCATCTCCTTCTTATCTATGTGACCAAGCCTATTAAGCCACATCTCCGAATCTACAGCTGAAGTAGATAACCCAGAAAGAGAATCAGTAAAACAAGTAGATAGATAAAGCGTACCTACTTTCTTACCTCTAGCTACAACAAGTGTACCCTTGGTAACCTTCCAAGAGTCTGCTGTGAGAGTTACTGTGCAACCCTCTTCACCCAAACTTCTAACAGAAATTAGATTTCGCTTCAGAACTGGGACATGCATGACCTCCTTTAACACCCATGTGTCACCTGTCTACAATTTCAGCTTCACTTTGCCTTTGCCAACAATCTGACAAGGCTTACCATCCCCTACACAAATTTCTCCAAAGTCTCCCTGGACATACTCATGAAAAAATTCCCTATGTGGGGATGCATGAAAAGAGGCACCAGAATCTAATACCCAAGATTCTACTTTATCCAAAGAACATACCAGAGCATCCTATGCAACGTAACCCACAACATCTGCTTCTTCTCCATGTCCTTCATGCTGATCTTCACCCGATTTGTAATCTCTCTTTAAGTGCCCTTGCTTTCCACATTTCCAACAGGTTATTCTGCCATACCTAGACTTGGATCTCTTGCCCATCTTCGACCTTGATCTCCCACGCTCTATCTTCTCTCTTGGCCTTCCTCTTCCTTCAACACTCAAAGCATCTCTAGATGATTCACCTATGCTTTTCCTACGTATCTCTTCGTTCAAGATCACACTCACAACATCATCCACTTTTAAGACTTTTGAAGGAGACACAGTATTAGAAACTGCCATTACCAAACCTTCCCAACTTTCAGGTAATGAACACAAGATTAAGAGAGCTCTAATTTCATCATCAAATACAATATTGACGGACTTAACTGGTTTACCAAACCATGGAAATCACTAAGATGGCTATGAATAGATCCACCTTCCAACATTTGCAAATTAAATAAACGCTTCATAAGAAATACCTTATTAGAAGCCGAGGGTTTTTCATACAAATTTGCCAAAGATTTCATCAACTCCACCATTGTCTTACACTGTGATAAGCTGGAAATCACAGATGATTCAAGACTCAATCTAACAGATCCCAGAGCCTTCCGATCAAGAACCTCCCATTATTCATCTTTCATATCCAAGGGTTTGCTAGCAACCCCACCCAACGGTAAGTACAAATCTTTCTGATACAGATAGTCCTCAATCTGCATCCTCCATAATTGGTAGTTCTTGCCATTAAACTTTTCCATTTGTAGTTGACTATTTTCTGCCATTGCTCAACTCCCACTCAAACAGAAACCCTGTGAGTAACCTGTAATCAAAACACACTACCCAGATCTACACCAATCTGTTAGTATCCCAACCAAAAGCTCTGATACCACTTGTTAGGAGGTGGAAGATAAATCCAAGAACAAACACACCTGTTCTAATTCCACCTGTTAGGATCTTGCTCCTCAGAAAGAGCACAGTATGATTACCAAATATAAGCAATTGAATATGCGAAAATAACTAGAAACACAAGTAACTAGAATTCACCAATAGCACAGAATATGAGAGACAATACACTATCTTGTATTAACACTATACAGAAAAGAATACAACAAAGAGCCGCCACACTCTTTCACCTTACAGAGGATCGCCACACCTCAAGTGTATAGTAATTCTTCTCACACACACTCTCCTACACAAAAAAATGGTCCCAACAACCAACTCACACATAGAATTGGTGTTCACCTCACCAACCAGTCAGTAATAACCCTGCCGGTACACCAAGCACTCTATAGCACTTCAAGCTGATCTCTCATGAACCTGCAACCTATAGTTCAAAGACCAAACTTACATGTAGATCCCCAATGAGCTTGCAACACCCTGCAACTCACAGATCTTACAACTAGAAGGAACTCTTCCTTTCTATCTCATACATTAACAATACATGCCAATGGGTCTATAAATAGATCCCTAACTCAAACAATAACTTAGACTCTTAATTTAGACAATTATCCTCGCAGCCCAAGACTCTAACTGGTCTCAACATGCAAACTCTTCATTCACTTAACTAACTGTCCATGAAACGAGTAGTTCTGGAACACACAGGCGACCGACGTCAGTCCTTGCTTGTCTGATTCTGCCGATGTCGGCCGACTTCCTATAATCGCCGGTGGCCTTCTGCACTAGTCTCTACCAACGTCGGTCCTGTTGCCGATGCCGGTTCTCCTGGATCTCAGCAACCATTGTTCCTTCAGTTTGCAAAGGGTTGAAGCTTTTAGCTCCACAACCTAACAAGTCCCAAGACTAATTTTATCAAATTATGCATAAGGATCATTCCCATATGAATTTTCACCATACTCATCCAAAAATAGATCATAAATTCCCTCAATTTTAGAATCACCATCATCCACATTAGATTCCTCCTTCTCATGAATAACACAATTTAAGTTAGAACTAGTTTCAATGTGAAACCTTGTAAGAGGATGAGTTCTAATGGTCACTTTTGTCCCATAATTTTTATTAAGGGACAGTAAATACAAAATATCTATGAGATATCTATAAATCTTAGCTTTAAATTCTCTTGATAGGCATATTGCAAAGTGAGCTGGGAGGTCAACAATAACTATATATTGAAGGATAAGAAAGCTAGGATAATCATGCAAGAAAAACTTCAAGTTTTTTATCAAAACTATGGCATTAGTAGGTGTAACATATATATGTATCACTCTTTTTATATGAGTTTCATATTTTAGGCCCAGATTATCAGCTACAACTTTGGATATGACTAAGGTAGAGGTTCCACTATCAACTATGCAATTGTGAACCAATTTATTACCCATTATCAGAGTGAGGCAAAATGGTTGAGGTTTCTTATTCCTAGTATATGGTTTAACAATAGTGTTAGGAGAATTTTCATGTATAACATGACTATTACTTTGATTTAAAGATGAAGGAATTATAGGAATAGTGGACAATTGCTTTTATAACAAGTCTTTTTGGCCAAGCATATGAAGGATATCCCATAAGGAGATAGATGTTTTACCACATTTCAAGGAATCCACTATGTTTAGAGATTTAGTACTCAAATTTTATTGATTCTTTAGAGGTAGATAATTACTTATAACTTGAGTAATATATGCACATTGAACAAACCTTAACACATTTTGAATTGATGGAGGTATATGAGCTTTTATAATTATCACACTTGTAGCCATGCCTTATTGCCTTGTAGGAGGATTGGATGAGCTTATGGGAATGTTAATGCCACCTCTTAGAGACTTCCTCTTGGTTATATTATTTTATACAATATAATCTCCTTGATTGAGTATAAAATTTTCTTCCACGAAGAAGTTGGTGAAGCTTTCTCCTTGAAGATGCCAACCCTCATTAACTTTCAACATCAGTTCATCTTTAGCTAATATGAGGGGAGTAAATCCTCCTTGAGCAACAAGAGATTGCTCTATATTCTCATTAGCATCCATAAATTGGCCTTTATATTAATTTTATTCTTGTACCAAGTTTTTATGAAGAGGTATCATCTCTCTTACATTAGTGGTGGAGTTAGGGTTGTACACATTAATAAGCCTATTAGAGTTAGGCTTCCATCGACCTCTTCCTCTTCCAAATTTTTGACCATACTATTACTGATAGGGGTAAGGATTCTGATAGGAACCTAGTTGTATGTTAGCTTGCCTAAGCTAAGCTCTTATCATTTAAATTTATACATATTTATCCATGACATTACCTTCCTTCTTAACATCAACTCTAGGCTTAATGTTAGTATTAAGAATTTGGGCCACATCTGAAGTGTTAGTAGAAGTATAAGATAATGGAGGCATATAAACCTTAGGAGGAAACATTCCATATTAGATAAGGCCATATTTATATATTATGGCAAGTACATATGATTCAAAAAGAGTGGAACCACCCATGTATTGAAGCATGATAGTAATTTCACTACCAATGGCTCTCAAGTAAGTAAGACAAAACTAGTAGGTGGCCTCATGAGAGGAGTTAATCTAGACCAAGTCTTTTAAAACCTCTCATTGAAGTAATGCATTGATTTTTTAGGGCCTCTTTTTATCACATTAAGCTGATGTATAAGAGAGGTATGGTCACTTTCATTTTAAAGTATAGTTAACAACACTCTAAAATATTCCCATGATGTGATACATCCACATTCTAGAGTCCTATACCAATCAAGAGATTTCCCTCTAAGGGACATGACAAGGATCCTAATTTCAATGTTCTCTTGAGTAACATTGTGGAAACTAAAAAATTTAGAAACATCCCTAATGTGTTTACTAGTTGTAACATGATTCTCACCATTTAATGTAGGCACACCTTTTATGGCATTAGGGGGAATATTATCATAGACTTGAAGATGGATTATATTTTCAATATTAATGGTTGGGAAAGCATGAGGTATAACCATATTTTATTCAATATCTTCAATTTCATCAATATATTTAGTCTCTTATTCTCTACCAAAATCTATTGGTTCTTTAAAGAGTAGATTAGGATGAGGGTACTAAACTTCAAGAGGAAATTCAAGCTGAATAGGTGGATTATTGGGGTTGAACACTCTATTAGATGATGACCTAGTGAAAAACATGAATTATAAGATCAATTTTATGACAAAATAGTGTTATTGAACCAAAATTACATTGATGGAGTCACAAAATGTTAAGTAACACACCAATTTTCAATTGATGTTTTCAAAACCAGTATTCACCTTGACAAGTTATATTGAAGATAATGGGTCCTACCAGGCATGCCAAAATTATTGTCAATAAATATTACACCCTAGAAGAGGGTATTAAATCCTATTATATATTTGGTCAACATGGGAACACTTCCAAGTATGTGGGTGTACCTATAGTGAAAATGAGCCTCTAAGTTTAAGGGCTAGTTCCTTGAATGTATCTTAAAGTAAAGTACTTTCACCCAAGATAAATATTTGCTTATGGGAAAAGAGTTAAAATTTGCATGAGATAAACCTATTATAAAATGGTGATGTACCAATATTTCTTCCACATGACCATTTTACTTCTTTCACATAGAAACAATGCCTATAACACTAGCTTAAGAGTCCTAGAATGCACTAGCATTAGTGTTTCAATACGAGGGTGAGATGCATCAAAACTATCCAAGGTAATTAAATCCATAGATTAGTATTTTATACTAAGGCTCATTATACACTCAAGATATATTCATAAAATTAACTACACTTCATATGACCTACTAGGATGAAATCATTTGCATCAAACATGGAAGGACTGAGAAAAAGCAAGGATAGATTGATATCACTTACTTATTCACTACACATCTCTTCACACACTTTAATAAGATGAGATATGAACTCAAAATAGATTGAATTTATTATTTTAAGGTAAATTAAAATGCCAAACTAGTATGGATTTACCATACATGGTGTGGTCTTATTTTTATAAAGGCCAAAATGGTATCTACTTGTAGAATTGGAGAAAGAAGCAAGCAAAAAAGTCCAAATGTCACTATGCCACATGTCAAGGCATGAAAACTAGTTACATTATAGGAGAATGGAGTGAAAAATTTACCATGCAAATTTTTTTGTGAAAAATGGTTCTCCAAGTCATGAGACTTCAAGAAATGTGGCATATGGCTCTCCTTACTTGTTCAATAAATTATTTTCATCATGGATCTTCTCTCGAGTATTTGAAACTAAATTAGGAGAGTTGACACATATGTAATATCTAAGGGCAGTTGAAAAATGATATAATAGTCATAATATGTTTTCCTAACTAATATTTATTTTCTAGATACCTATATTTACCATCTAAAATCATTCATTTGTCTTCTAGACTTCTTTTTTCACATTTGGTAGTCACTGTTCATCTCAAATTTTGATTGAGATTTAATGGTGGCATATGAGTCTGAGGTACTTAATTTGCTATAGAATCCTTTGATCCTACATGGATGACTATGTGTAATTCCCTTTACACATTGATCATTCCATTTTATAATATTCCTATCATCATTTGGACATGTAGCCTCATCTTGTCCATTTGGAATCTCATTGAATTTACTCTATCGATCTCCTTTGGAGTTTTTTTATTCAACTTTCGATGATGGCCATTGATTTTTGACCTAGGCATCCAATATTATGAAATTTGGAAGTATTTAATGATTTTTGTGGATCTTATTATCATACCATCTAGGTAACACTCTCATACCACTTGGTATCTCACATTTGATCTAGGCTCCTTGACCTTTGACTCAATATGTACCATTGATCTTAGTTGCTCAATTAAATTCATGGAATTGATCCTATATTTTAAGATAAAATACACACAATTTATATTATTATTTAATTAAATTATGAAATTTATCATGAAATTATTCACTCTTAATATTTATTGACTCTTTGACCCTCACTTGCATCGTTGATCTTATCTACATGACTCAATACATATCGTTGATCCTTGATCTGGTCACTTTTTGAATTTTTGACCTTGTTAAGCACTCATGTGAAATTGATATTAACCTGATTTAACACCATTTATCCTCTTTAAATCTTTAATTTTGAGCTTAAAATCCTTTATATATTTTAAACTTAAATGGTTAGTTTTGGAAACCTAAACTTGACATCCCCACACATGGATATCTCTGCTAGTTCAACTTTAAATGCTTATATCTTGAGATAGAAAGCTCATCAAGACATGAAATTTAAAAAGGATGATCTTGGAAATAAAATAATTAGTCCATATATTATTTTTGTCTTGAAAGGTTTTCTGAGCACACTTGTAAAATGCACAACTAGACTGCCTTGTTCATTCTTGTATGACATGCCATGACATTCTGACCCCTAGATGACTCTAAATGACATAAGACTAAAATATATAATGAAAAAGGTTATAATGGAATTAAATAAAATCAAATATACCATAACACACCCTATGATTCTATTTTATACCCCTATATTAAGTCTTTACTATAGGGGGTTGACCCATTTTGACTTGTGGTCAAAATAGTCAACATATATTGGCATACCATTTTATTGAACGAGTAGGCCAACATTTATATTGTATTTGTAACAATAAATAATAATCATGTTATCAATATTCTTGGTTTAATTTTATATGTGAATTTTATTTTGGTTTTTACAAAATTGCATTGTATTTATATATTTTGTTTTGGAATTTTATAACATAGTCATTATGTTCATGTCTTTGAAATGGATGTTTAGAGTGATTTGATTGAGTTATTAGTTGGTTTTAAATTATTTATTATAGTTTATTTTTATGTATATTATATTATAATTCTATCAAGTAAATATTTTAATTCTTGTAAGGGAAATGATTGTAGTCTTTACCCAATTAGAACTTCCTAAATTAAGTTAATTTTTTTAATTTAACTCAATTATGTTTATGCTTATATTCTGTATGTGTTTCCATACCTAATGTTAGAATAAATTCATTATATGATTTTAATACATTAACACAATTATTTTAATCAAATTATAGATAATGATTTGAATAAAATATATATTTGTGGTTACATGAGTTTAATCTTCTTGGCTATAGAACTGATAGTCAATATTTTTTAGCATTATGAGATATTGATCCATTATTGATATATTTTATTCAATTTTTATTTTTTATTATTTATCATTATAAGAAAATATATAATTTTTTATGTGATTTTGGTACACAATCTATTGAGTGATATTTTTTCCTTAAATAGTGTTAGTGATTGTTTTATATCCTCTAGTGTGTAGTAGGGTTTATCTACTAGACTCATGGTTATTTGTAAATTCATTTTCTTATAAATTAACTTTATAAGTATGTTGTAAAATAGTATAGTAAGTGTTTAAATTCTAATAATTATATATAATTATCATATTATACTTGGTAAAAATCCTTGAATAATTAATTTCCCTAGATGGTTAAGTCAACTATGCATCTGTAACTTCCCTCTTTTGGATAGAAATTGTATACAAGATTTGAGGAGTAATTCAATTACTTATTATATATTTTAGTGTAATAGATATTATATATTATTTTAATATAAAAATAAACTTATAAAAGGACTAACCTTGGTCCTAATTTATCAATCATTTATTATTCGTACTTGACAATTTTGAATTGCATTTTTAGTTATGGTTTTAATAGTTGAGCACAATGCTTTAGTTATAATGCATTACTTGGGGTTAATTCACACATTAAACAAATTAATCACTAATAATAAATGATCTATGCTTAATGTTTATGAATTATTATGTAATAGATTTGTCTTTCTTACTATTATTAACTTAACATAATTTATGTTAAGTTTATTTGGGTTCTACTCTTATTTTCAATTTAATGGGACAACTTTTCCTAATGGTTTGAAGCCTTGTCTCAAAGTACACTCAATTGTGATAGGATTTAAATTGATATTTAAGTATAAATGTTTAGATTAATAAACATGGTTATTTTTAAACTCTTGTAGTCTTGAAGTCATGACTTTTGGGAATGCCAACATTTGGGGCAATAAGATTCTTTAAACTTATAAATTTAACTAAAACCTTCATTATTATTCATATTGATAAAGCAAGAAACATATATTGAACTAAGTAAATGGGAATAATTAGTTAAGTAATAATTTGATTTAAGGAATTAAATTGATGTTATGGGATCAATTATCATCATACAATAGATGTAGGAAAAGACAACATGTCTCATATTATGAGAGTCACCTTCTCATTTAAAATCCACATGGTTTAAAATTCTTAAGCTAGTCTTAATTATTTTTTAGACCTTGATTATTTTGTACTCATGTAAGGATGATTATTATAGGAAAATAAATAATAATTAAATAGGATCCATCTAAATGAGGTGTGAAGGAAGGTTGAACTAATAATCCTCATTTACTTTTAAGAATGTGTTGGCTAATTATGCTGATTTATTAAGCATAAACCAATGCAATGACCCTAATAATCAAATGTGTTCACCTTGATAATTTCATGTAGTTGAGTTAGTTTTTATTCTTTGTGAAATAATAGTTTAATTTTAAACCATGTTTTGGTGTGAAATTATCTTGTTATGTTATTTAAGACAAATAAAGCTTATGTTGGCTCAAATTAATATAGTAATATGTTCTTTAATTTTAGAGATGGTGGGAAAATGTTTCATAATGATGTAACATGGATAAAAAGGAAATGACATTATTTGTTTGTGAATTTTTGTAACATTTTTATAAGATTATTTCAATTGAGTAAAGTTATTCTTTTTTAGATAAATGTATAATTTTTATTACATAATCCTATAATATGGAATTATAGCATACCCTAATATACACTTACAGACCAAAATAAGTCATAAGTTAATTTATATAAAATAGGAAGTCATAATGATTGAGTTTTGTTAAGTTGGTCTTATAGGAAAGTTGACTTGCATACGTATATTTAGGTTAGAATATATAAGTGTACAATAGTAAACTTATACCTCCCAAAATTAATATATTGCAAGGGATATGTAATTATACTTATAAGGTCTACTTAAGATGACCTAATATGAAATAATTCATATTTAGTGTTCCTTTTACGATCTCAGTTATGGTCGACTTGAAATTTTATCTTAGACTTGATATTCATTCAACCCTTGTAGTTGGAAAAATAATAGGATTGAAATCTTACAAAAAATGAGTTCATTTCAGATTTTTTTAATTTTATATCTTCTATATAATTAGTATATATTGAGACATGAAATGGGAGGATAAATAAAATATTTACCTTTCACATTTGAATTATTTATTTTGATATAAGAGGAATATCCTCCTTGACATTAAACATCATCCTCTCCTTCACAAAACAAAACATAAAATTCCCTATTTTTATCTTAATATTATGTGTGATATTATTTAACATCTTATTCCATATTTGTTTCAACCAATTGTGCCTCCAATAATTGACATTATCCAAAGATTGTGAAATTAAAAAAATCATCTAGAGTGGGGATCATTTTCTCTTCTTCTTTACTAAAGTTTTAAAATGTTTGATCAGGGATTTGTTTTTTGAATATATATTATAAATGTTGAGTGTTATCCATACAAATTATTTTTCTCTTCATATCAGGTTCCATTTCTTATTCACCACTTAATGTATTTGGAACATTTTTGAAACTTCTTTCTTCAACATCTAAATGTGATCATGTCATATTTAGCTTCAATTATTTTTTTTGTGTAACTTATACATCATGTGATTTAATTATATTAAAGATGAATTTAATTTATGGATTTATGGAATAAATGAAGAGATATAGTTCATTATTTATACGTGGTTGATTATCTTGAGGAATTAGTCTCAACAAATGGTTGAAGTGCACTACATACTCTCTCATATTTTCTTATTTATTTTGGATTTGGAATAACTTAGATAGTGATGCACACACATCCATGATTGGTTTTAATCTATTAATGAACTTGTTTTTTAGTTTTTTCCAATTCATAATGCATCCATCTCCCAAATTCCATAACCATTCAACAGCTCAGGCCCAATGATATTTTAACTATAAATTCTCATAGAGACATCTTATTGAATAACACTTAAGATGTCTCAAGCCATATTAAAATCATGTATATGATCATTTACATCTTGATATTATTCTCCATAAACTTTTTAAAATATTTTCCTTGAGCCTAAAGGTAAAAAGTATTTGTATTGGGCCAAATCCAAAGGATAAAAACTATTTCCACATGGAATGGATAAAACCAACTCCATAGCAAGAATTCAAAAGTGACAAGAATTATGTAATTCACTTAAGCAAAGTCACCAACCTCCATTCTAAGGTAGCTTTCTTGAAATATTTGAAATCAAATGTAATGAGGAACTTTGATTCCCTAGTGGATTTTCCATTAAGTATTATCAATATTTTCATTTGCTATGATTTATTTTTATTTCATAAACTCACCAACTAGTAGTGGCATAAAATTGAAAGAATAAAGAAATCACCATGGAATAAGCAATTTTCCTCTGCATTTAAGAGGGTCAACTCCCTTGTATGATTTTGTTTGGGGGGGTTTATTTGTGGTAATCTTAACCATAAATTATAAAGGAAACAAAAATGGGAAAAATGATATAAATTAGAGGGAAATGGAAGAAAAGGGAAAGAGATGAGAAAACCACAATGGAATAAACACATAAAAATGTTTGGATAAATCATAAATTAATATACATGAGTGGGAACCCTTTATCTCATATGAAAATAAGGACATTAATAAAAAAATTCATGGAGTATGAAATTCACCTAGGAGTACAAAGTCATTCATGTATTTAGATTTCTTACATATGGCACAAATTCCATCTACAAATATTTGAAACACAAAATTTTAATCATTAAAGCTACACATATAATGAATAAATATTGGATCACTAAGGTATTTATTTAACTATGAAAAAAAATCACACTCCATATCCATATAAAAATAACACCCTTAAATAAGCATTCATCTCACTTGTATTTTCATATTCATAATATATATAAAAGTCTACACACACACAAAGTTTCATCTATTCCTCCTCTAGGGATGAGAGAAAAGAAGAACCAACTAATTTAAAATGAATAATAATACCTTATTTATGTATTTATCCACTCAAAGTAGTTGAGAAACTACTTTTTGACTTAAATCCACCTAGGAATCAATTTTCCTAAATAGAGTTTGCCCTCATTTCACTTTTTATATATTCATGCACTCATTAAATTATTTTATGTAGTAGTGAATTTTTACACATGATATTAATAATTAATTCAAAAAATAACTAATTAAAATATTTTTACAAAGTCACTTGATTTTTGACTTGGACCAACTACTCTATTACATCTAATGTATCTCAGATTGATCCACTTTATGAATTTATCCATAATCTATTAATTATAATAGAATTAATATGATTAAATATAATAAATTCAATCAATTATAAGTTAATATCCAAAAAATATTCATTAAAAAATAAAAAATTGGGACATAACCATAACATGTTCTTCTATTTGGTACATTGATTCATGTTATTTATCACATGTTTGTAGATTACATATCCTTTTTCATATGCACATGCATTTTTCAATATATATGAGTGATATGCAAGAAATATATGCTATACATGATACATGGATGTATAGATGCAAGAAATTCCTACACCCAAGGGCCATGCCAATATTAAGGGCATTAAATTCCATATTTTTTAAATGGTAAAGTTAGGTTTTAAAATGGAACCCTACCCTTTACAAGGAGCATGTAGATTTGGCCATGAGTGATATATAATCCATACAAAACTACCCAAAATTGTAAATAACTAGACAAAAGAGGCCAATAATATAAAAATGGTAGAAAAATAACATGAATATAATAAAATAAAAAGGTCAAAGTCACTTAATCTTATTTTCCTAAAACACTTCTTCCCAATTGTGCAACATTCTCTTAATGACTATCTCCATATGATTAATTCCTTGAGATTGGGAGTCAATTTTCATCATCAATCCCTTATCCTTATTAATTTTATTACTAGTTCCTTACTCTTAATGAGGTGCTTGAGGCCAACATGATAAACTCCATGAGAATGCTCAGATTCTCTTTAAGAAGTTTGTTTTCTTTCTCCAAGTTATTAACTCTATCTTTTAATATTTTGAATTGGGTGTTGACCTATTAAAATTATTCTATAGAGAACATGACACCTCCTTCTTAGTTGAGATTATTGATGTAGTCTTTTAACCTATCATGGTCCTTAATAAACCAACATAAAAAAAGCTTTGTGTAGATCAATCTCCTCAGTCAACTTTTCCATCTTGTTTTATTCCTTAATATTATCGACAATGGTAGTAATATCCCCATCACTCTTGACCTTATATTTTTAACTTTAGTTATGGGAATCTTTGGCTCACCCCCTATACCATCATTGAGGAGTTTAAAAATTTCCACAACCTCTTGACTTTTCTCATCAGGATCTAAGCCTATCTTAGTGGTTTTCCCTTCCTATATCCATTTTTTGTTCTTGTCATCATGCTTATCTACCTAATTAACATCCTATTTAATTTGTATGAGATTATTAGGGATATATTGTATCATAAAATTTCCTTGTGATGATAATATTCCAAATATGGGATGTGGAAAATACCACTATTAAAACTATGGATATATTTTTAGATTAGAATAACCACCTGATATAGTGGAAATTTCTTCTAACCATTCTTGACATACATAATAAAAATATCCATGGAGTAAAGGATATATAATGTTATAATAATATATATATGATACCTAAAGTAATTAAGGAATGCTAAATGATAAAAATGGACCACCATATGCTTAACTTCATGTGTGATGTATCTCATAATCTACTTTGAAACCTCATCATAGGGCTGAGGAAAATCCTCTCTCAAGTATCTTCTTTGATACTTAGTGATATCCTCATCCTAAAACAAAATTTTATTTATCACCTTTAACTCTTCAATCTTTAGACCAATCACATGTGCAATTAGTTATTCAATCACCTCAATGGAGGTCCCCTTAAACTTGACCACTCTCTCCTTCCAGTTAGTAGAAAATCTCTTAAAAACATGTTGGTGATGTACTTCAATAATTTTAATGAATTTATAAAATCATATTACCTAAATAATTCCCCACACCTCTACATTATTCATTATATCTTCAACTAAGAAAGGTTTAACTCAAAGTAAATGTATGTGTATGTTTATGGCACTAGTATACTCTCCAAAATAGTTATCAATGTAGCATTGGAAATAAAAAGGATTAACATCTCTTTGGTTATAGAAAATCACATGACTCTTATTTTTATCATCATTCTAAACTGTGTTAAACCTTATGAGATGAGACAAATTTTGAAAACCCTAGCACATGGAACTATGACTAGATGCAAAATCACAATTATTATGATTCAAGATCACCTAGATAATAATAGCATACCATAACAATGTAATATTCATGACATAAATATTATCAGAGATAATTCTTGTTGTACCCAACATACCCCCATTAATTTCTTAGAATAGGGATCCACTATCTTCTAGAACATGGTATATCCGTATCTTGAAAATCTTCTAAAGGGAGAAAGATTTATGTATTGCACTAACTTCGCTATTAGGTAGACCTATGAACATGATTTATTTTTGGAATAACATATTGATGTTTTTAAAAAGTTGTGTCTATATCAATTCTCATATCATTAGTATTTAATGAAATTATTTTGTGAATTTATTCAATGAACTTGTTAAGGACTATGTTTAATAGGATATGGTCTTCACAACATTTTGTTTAAAAGCCTACCTTCAAAAAATTTCAAAACTTTACATTTATATGGATCTCTACATGAATTTAGTTTTTGGGACTTTTTTATAGAGTAATTATTGACATTTATTTAGAATTCATATTTTTAGGACTTTAAAAACTTTATTTACCTAGAATTAAAGACTTTGACATTTACTCTTCAAGACCTATTCTTTGAGACCCAAGTTTTCAAAGGTTTTACACTTATGCTAATTTTTATCTTTAGAGGATTTTTTAATTAAGAATATTTGTTGAAATTACATAACACAAAGTTTGTCTTTGATAAATTCATTCAAAACATTCATTTTATGAGTTTCCTTAACTCATTTTGGTCTGTAGTAATTTTGTTCAGAAAAATTGTTCAATAGGAATAGTTGACATTTTGGTCTTCAACAAATTATTTTAGCTCATTATGGTCTTCAGAAAAAATATTTAAGGATTTTATCCAACTCATTTTTTCCTTTGATAAAAGTGTTCAATTTTTTTTTAGGGAGACTCATCCACCTCACAAACATTGTCATATCCTGAAACCCAACTACAAACATACCCATGGAATGATAAACCAAAATGAAAGAAGTGACAAATTGATACTTAGAAAAAGGCAATGATGTGTCACCTTTGCTAATAATCAACAATACCTAAGTTACATACATATCAAATGAACTAGCAAATTTCTAATTAGAAAAAAAATATAAAGTTATAGATGTTGGACATTAATGGCACATGAACTAGAAATGAATGCCAAAACTATATCAAATAATTTTGAATGATGACATTCCCATTGGTCTCAAGCTAATTTACAAATGTAATTATTAACCTATGATCAAGCTATATTTACTAGTATTTCTAGCCTTATAGTATACGTAGGAGAGCTGAGCAATTAACTTATAAACTAGACTAGTATCAACATATTCAAATACAATGGCATCCTCATCCAAATTTTTTTGAGGAAATATAACTCCATTGAGATTTTATATCAAATATTAAATTGAATACAAGGATACATTAATTTAACATGTAGTATTTACTAATGATTATAATAACTACTCAACACTATGGGAGGTGATACACTAAGTTAATGTGCATACACACAAAGAAAAATTGACTTCAACTCAATGATAATTGGCTACATACCTCATACCATTAAATAATTAAGGGATACACTTTTTACCAAGAAATTTATAGGTCATGCCATGCATTAACCTCCTAGGAGACTTATTCTTCATTGGGAAGATAATTGAAGGAGTGTTCTTGAACCATTTGGAGCATAAAATAGTCATTGCATGTATCTCAATTGATGCATTTTAAAGATACCTCTCCCTCCTTATTGTATATTCTACTCATAATTTAAATAGTTTATTATCATGGAAGTATGAAAAATTAATTGAGAAGACACTCAATAGCTGGATGCTCCCTAGGGAGATCATCAACTTGAAGGATAAGTAGTCAGTGCCAGTGACCAAATTTAGGATAGGAATATGAATTGGTATGCCCATATTGAATAGGTTATTTATCTATTCAAGCATATAATTACTCCACCATGAGTGGGTTTAATTTTTAAATTTAATAATGAACTTAAAATTTGCATTCACTCTAGGTGAATTAATCGATGCAAGGTTGGAAGAGCAAATATTACACAAAGATAAGAGACCTCAAGGAGGTAATTTATATATGATGTCCTACCTCCTTGATGTTATCCTTGGCACAAAATATATCCATAATAGGTCACTCTCAAGGCTAGTTACATAATGTATCAATAATCATATATGTGATTCTTATTCTTTCATACACATATGTGTGTACACATAAAACATTTTATACATTGTAGAAGACATCTACCCCCATGTATGGATGGATATCCATAAGTCCCCCTACCTAGGATATCCAAAAGTATTATAGATACAATTTTGATTAGGGGAGAATAATGGTTATACTTAGATTACACAATCATCATGGTTATAGGACACAAGGTAACACTTTTATACCTCCCCAAGTATGTCCCAAAAAATTTGATAGAGTAAGAAATTACCTACCAATGATGGTGAGGTATTGATAAAAACATTCATATGATAAATAAAATTTAATTTCATGGTTCCCACCTTATGATTATGATGATGTGATACATAAATTGAAAGCATTTCTATGACATAAGAAGGTACATAGAGTATTATTCATCAACCACGTTACCACATAGTGACTAAGATCCCCATGCTCAAGTATAAAAACACATCAAGGGACTTGGAATTGCCTAATATCATGAGCCGTATGACCATGATTTATTATTCCTCTATTTTAATAATGATGACCAAGTCAAGGAAAGGGTACAATCAGTCAATTTCAAAGAATACCTCTTGAAAATTATTCAAGGGTAACCTTCTATTTTAATAATAGATGCACATACTATACTCCCACTAGATAGAGGATGGGATTCATCATAATTTTGGGTTAATAATCCCTCTAATATAGAAAATAATCAATGGAAACCATCATAGACACCCCTTGTGTTACTAAGAGTAACAAAGAAGGAGCCATGGGTGCTTGATACCTCACTTGAGGAAAAATAAGATGAACCTATTTTTCTTTACTCTTCAAATTCTTAGGGACCTACCCTGCCATATGTTGCATTAGTCCTAGAGGTTGATTCTATGGTTACATCAACCATAGCCACATAAGAGTCACCTCTTATAGTTGGGAAGAGAAACATTTGTTATACAATAAATTTGAGGGATTAACACCCTCCACATAGCAGAACCATTGAATAACCATCAGTAGAAGTAGCCACAAATGAAGTAGATGGAGGAGAGTCCACTAATGAGAAGGTATACATTTAAAGAGACAAGATATTTCACCTCTAATACACAAATGGGAAAACACCACTACATGAACAATCATCAAATGAGATACAAGCCCCTTTAATTTCAATTACTCCTATTGTGTCTAATATTTATCCCCTTACCTTTATTACTTTTAGGTCTATTTCACTTAGTCCTGCTAGTCCCCTTCCCCTCTTAGTTCTTAAGGTGGAGTTTGTTCTTACACAACTAATTTCCTAATCAACCTTGCTTTTTCCAAAGGTAAAATATATTTCCTCTACCCTTATTGTTCCTAGGCACCCAATTATTCTTCCCCTAATTATAGATTTTGTATCCACTCCTACTACTACTACTATTTTTTCTTCCACTACTATCCTAGCCCTTAAAAAGATAAAGAAAAGGTAATAAATAAGGCCAAGAGAGTAATATAAATTCCTCAAATCTATGTATCATCTTCTCATCTAGGTTTACCAGTGATTAATCCTAGTTCCTCTTAAGATATAATGGTGATAACAACAAAGTAAGGCTAAGAAGAATAATCTAGTTTATATAGTTCTCCCACTACCTCAATATGGTGAAGTGGACTAGTCTAAAATTATCTATCTTTCACTTCTTGATTCCCTACTATAATAAAATTTAAAGAAGACACTAGGAGAGTTATTGGTTAAGACTAATATTTCATACACTCAACCCACTAACCTAGCCTATCTAGTCCTCCAATAGTGGGCCACAAAAATGTAGTTAGAGGATTCTCAGAGGCCTAATCTTGTGATCATATAATTTCCCACTATAATTTCCATATTTAAAAAATATATAGGGAGTGTGCAGAGGGTCAAGAAGAGGAAGTTGGAAGATGAGATCAAGAGATAGGTCATAGGGGATGAGAGACCAAAAGTATTTACATTATCCAAAATGAGGGATAGAAAATTGGGGTAGTCCCCATACATAGAGGATCTTAAATCATATATTAAAACTCAAAAAAACACTCTAGTGGAAATACATGAAGGAACTAAGATGGAAATATAAGAGCTAAAGCAAGAACTAGAATAAATAAGGGAATAATGGCAAATTGTACATGTTCTAGTATAAATAGAGATAGATGTCCAAAATGTTACATGTTCTATAATTATTCAAAATTAGATTAAATATATTGAAATTTGTTATTATTTTTACAACTAGTAAGGAATATACCCACCTAAATATGATGGCACCATTAGAGGATACCACTGCCCTCAATTTGGTAGCCATAGAGACATAGGAGGCTAGAGAGTGGATCAATCAACTTAGGTAGTAACGCCTAAGTAATTAGATAATGAAAATCTCATTTTTCAACTTTTGGATGAGTTAAATATATCACAAGCTAGGGATTCCATAGATAGGTTTATCAACAAGGCCAATTTTCATCATCTACTACAATATAATTCAATAAGATTTAAATAGAACTTGTAAGGAAAGACATTATAAAAAGTAGAAATCAAGCTCAATTTTTCCAATAAAAAGGTCACAGAGGTTTAAATCTTTAGAAATAACATTAAAAACACAAATATTGGGCATATAAGGCCCCTTGAAGAGTTACTAGGGTGTATCAACATCTATTGCTTTAATATCGACATAATCAAGTACCAATATGACATTAATGACAAATAATATCAAATATTAGAAGTAAAGAATAATGTTGATGCCTCAATTCTAGTTTGACATAATCTACCACTTCAATACCTCTAAAAACCTTTAGCGTCATGCAAAAACCTAGACAATCTTAAGTTGAAAACTAATTTTGTATGTAAACATGCAAATAATACTTATATTTGTACTTATTTTTTAATTACACTTCGCACATAAATTTAAAGTTGAATGAACTATTTATAAGCATGCACACATGAAATTTTGATGCTAAAATTACAACTAAAGTTCTAAATGCATAATGTAACCATGAGTTAAAATACACTTGGAGGATGAGGAATCC
Organism: Torreya grandis; assembly: GCA_037957365.1. NCBI lineage: Eukaryota > Viridiplantae > Streptophyta > Pinopsida > Cupressales > Taxaceae > Torreya > Torreya grandis. The sequence goes on along the minus strand of JARHVA010007104.1, from coordinate 152,631 downwards.
CCTTCTCAAGTCTATATATTTATGTAATTATACTTTCCAAAGGTTGTAAGTTTAATTAAAATAGTAAAAATTAGTTTTGATTACCATGCAAGTATGTTGGTGTTCTCTCCTTCCATTTTTCTGTTATAAAATGTTTTTCTTTCTTGGTTATGTTAATACAGTAATTTAAAGTGTGGAAAAGCTATGGATAATTTTGATTATTTTCATTGATGTATGTTAATCTTAAATGTGTAAAATCTATTAATAGTTAGTAAATTTCATTGATTATTAAGCAATTAATCAAGAACACGTTAATATTCTTAGTGTGAAAGAGTGTGTTCTTTTTAGTATAGTCTTCTATGTGTGTGTAATGGTTGCCTTAGATACCGTCTTGGTCTAAGCTATAATCTTCCAATTAAGGGCGTGTAATAAAAACTCTAAAGGGAAAAACCTTCAGTTGAAACCATCAAGTTTCCTATATTATTCTCCTAGACTTCCTATCTATGTTTGCCTATAAATGTACAACAACTAAAAACAACAAGCATGAGTTTTAAAAACACTTGTTCACCACGAAACCAGCTTAAAAAGTGACATCTTGAGACCACATAACCTTATTTTTTACTCTACCCTTTCCCTCCATTTTAATTTTTTTTATTGAGACCTACCCACTATAGATTAGGTACCACCAATCCATCCCACTCACTTAGGTTTGATATATTTACTAGGATTCATTTCACTACAAGCAAAATCAAATAACAACCTACATGTTATGCTTGTTATTCCACCATAAGGTTGTTTAACCTAAACCTAAAACTCATGCCTTGGAGTGGAGTTTACATCTATTGATATCCTAAAATTTTAGAGGCTAGCTCATTTAAATATAGATATGTACACAAGACCCACATCAATATAAAGAATATAGCATTATAAGGAGGGCCACTTGTGTGTCTTCCCTAGTGAGAGGTTATACCCTACATTGAGTTGCATTGGAGACACCTAAGAGAGTTACTAGATCTAAGGCCCAATCCTATCTTTTAGTTTCACCCTTATCAACACATTGAAGGTCTATATCTATAAAAAATATTCCCAATAGACATAGGGATATAATATTATCTCCAATAAGAAATATTCATCCTATCAATTATCTTATGGCCTAACAACAACCTTGGTTATTTGGATATACCATTACCATCCTAAGGACATGCATAATTTTCCTAAGAACCCAAAGAAATATCTTCCTCCTTTCTCCCCTTAAGGAGGAAGAACTACAAAGGAACACATCAAGTCTTTCAAGGCTTATTTAATATAATTAATGTTACTAATTAAGATGTTGCATATAAGATTTTCCCATTTACCTTGTAGGATGTTGCCTATGATTATTTTTTCAACCTTCAAGATAACTTGATCACTTCATATAATGCATGTCATATCAAGTTAATTACCTAATTTAGACAAGTTACTAGCCCTAGACTAGCATATCAACATTTCACCAACATGAAGAGGGAGCCTAATGAGCCAATCTAGGATTTTAATGCTAGACTCCAGAAAATGTACACTTTTCTTAATTTAGATTATAGAAAATATGGAGAATTGGCATTATATATGTATAAAAACACTTTATACCCAATCATAATAGTTTTCTTATGAAGAATTTTTGTTACCACCACTTTGGATTTAGCATATGAAGTGGCTATCAATATTGATAGAAAACTTAACCCTTAGATACTTGACACTCCCAACATCAATGTTAGGTTTCTATCCCTGAATCTAGTACCTCATGTTAATAAAAATGTCCCTATTTTCAATCATAATCAACTATATTCACTAACTCCTCTAATGTATCAAACACCCAATCAAAACTATGGTTATATGAAAAATCAGGTACATATGAATAATCATCAATATAACCAACATTCAATGCCATATAATATTACAATTTCACATGAAATTTATTCTACCAAAGTAGAGATGGATTCCATCCAAAGAATTGTCTAGAATTTAGCAATGACTTCTTCCTGAACATGCCAAGGAATATGGGAAACACCACTGGATAAAAAGATAACCAGAATTTTAAGTTTCAAAGATACAATAAACCTTTTAATATGCCTATGAATAAGTTACAATAGCATCCCAATAAATTTCCATAGATCACCATAGTAGAAATGGCTCTACCCAATTGGTGTAGAGTCCATAATACATCACAACATGGTGAACTTAAATGTGTGTAATTATATGCAGTGTTTGAAATATTATAGAGTGAGATGGTAAGTCAAGATTTGATGAATAATCCACTAGAGTTTTACTTAGAAGTTGGCTATTCAAACATTGTAATGGTATTTAAAAAACACAAGTCTTTATTCTCAAAAGAGGATGATAATGAACTATAGGATAACTCTGATAAAGTGAAAACTTTCTAGAAATATCAAAAGGGTAATTAAAATCTAAAGAATAAGCATCCCTTAACAATGTCTACTCATCCAAATAACACTATTATTCCACTTAATCTAAGACCCAACAATAATCCATCTCCCCTAAAAGGGAATGAACAACCCTAAAATAAAGAGGAGTAAGGAAAATGAAGGTATAACATTATTGAAGACATGAAGAGGATCAAAGACAACATTAATAGTCATGAACCATCTTAGATAACTAAACAAAAGGATCTCCTATGGAGTTCTATTATAGGGAAAGAAATTATAGAGAAGATAAAGGTTGCTCACACCAATGTCATATACAAAATCAAACCAAAAGTTCCACCTTTCTTATTGACAATCCAAGAATTTATAAAGAACATAAATAACTTTTTAGTCAATTATAAAGCTTTGGCCATGATGATGCCTACTTCAATTTTCCAAAAGTTGGGTTTGAATCCAAGCCCATCAAAGAGAATAGTTTCATAGTTGCATAAGACCATGGTTCTTATAATACGAGAGTTGAATGATGTATGCATATAAGTAGAATTTTAACCATGAGTAAAAATGATGATTAAAATATTAGTAGTAGATATTCCTAAAGGAACAAACTTATCCTTAGCAGAGATTGGTATAAAACATTAAATGAGTATGTATAAATAGACTTATCTCTCATTTGATTACCATGGAGAGGTATCTCAAACTAGATTCAAATTGATTGAGAGATAAGAATGAAGCACTTGATTAATGAATACAATATAAAGAATGAAGAATTAAATTATAAATGTCCCAACATTGGGATCTATACCTTTACTATAAATCATGAGGTGAAAGAACTAGAAGTTTAGGGATATTCCTAGTTTGGACTCACCACTTCAATGGTGAAATATCTAAGTAAGGATCAGGTGTTAGTATTTAATTTGTGGACTCACAAGGTAAGAAATAATTAGTAGCATACATATTATAGTTCCCTTGTACCATTAATAGATCAAAGTATGAGGTACTAATCTTGGGATTGCATTTTTCTCTCAAAAATAATGTCAAACAACTATTAATATATGGAGACTCAACTACTCATTTACAACCCCTATGGGAATCCAAGGTACAAAGATTATCCATTAAACTAGTACCTTATCCATTAATTCTAGAAAACATGGAAATTTTCCATGTCTTTGATGATGATCAACATATCATCTAGTTCTTGACTATCTCAGGGAAATTTTGGTCTCAAATAATTGATGACACGGATATTAGTTACCTATGACAAGAGTAATTAGGGGAAGAAGGAATAATTCAATTGAAAGAAAACAACATACCTCTAAGAATTGTTTCCTTGGAAAGGATGTTTAATTCATATCCTCAATATCAATATTAAAGGTTGTCAAAGTTAAATGAGTTTGAACTCAAAATGGAGAATCTAGGAGATGAATATGACCTACATTATGTTAACATTGGTCTCAGCTACACTCTAGAAGAAAAGAAAAGGGTGAAGAATATACTCACCCAATACAAGTATGTGATTGCATGGACACATGAATACTTGAAGGTTTGTAACCCAAGGGTCATCACCCATACAATCATGTTGAATTTGGACCAAAAACCAATCAAGTAAAGACAAAGACTAGTAAATATTATCCTATGACCCCTTATTCAGAAGGAAGTGGACAAGTTGTTAAGTGAAAAAGTAGTTTTTCCTATCAGACATTCTACTTGGGTGGTTAATCTAGTTACAATCATGAAGAAGGTTCAAATAAGGTAGCCTCTAATGTTTTGGGATATCTGTGGAACAATGTTCCACTCTGGGGCATGAGTTGCAAGTATGTGGTTAAAATAACTAGGTGATGGAATGATAGGTTGAGCTTGTGCATTATTTAATCAAGTTTTTTGGATAGATGCATGGAATCTAATATAAATTAATCACTAGGTGAGTTGGATGGGCGGAGAATTATTCTAAGGTGGGTAGATCTCAAATAATATCAAAAATAAAAATAAGTGTAAGGAAAAAAGGAAGGTTTTATGTTACTGAAAGGTGACTTATAAGACTATTTCTTTGGTGGACAAGTATCTCTATGACCAATATTTGTCATTTTCATCTATTATACACTCAATAACAAGCATGGTTAGTAGTCTAGGATAACAAATATAGGATGTTCAATGATATCAACTAAATGTTACTCTCCTTAGGGATATTTTTTCATAACCTTATCTAACAGATTATAGTTTGGACCAAATAGTTGTCTAAGATAGTTATGACTCACACCTAGATGACTATACCAAAAGAGATACATTTGCACACCTTAGATTATCAATTAAAACTTTATTAACTATTTAAAACAATGAAATCCATCAATCATTAATTTTTATTTCACCTTTAAATATCAATATTCATTAATTGAAATAATCAAATTCATCTATAGCATTACACACTTCAAAATTATTGAATTAATACAAACAAAGAAACTTAAACTTTATTAACATATAGAAGGAAGAAGAAAGAACAAACACAGTTGCATGACAATCAATCTCTTGATCTCTTCCTATATATTAATCCAAAACTTAGATATTTTGAAAAGAGGATTCTACATGTATATAAAGAACTTGGAGAAGGGGTTGCCTCATCCTCAAAGTATAGAAATTTTCATTACATCATGAATGACTAGGTCATAATTCCTAGTTGAATGTTATAATTTATAGATACCTCAGATATGTAATGAGTGCATGTTGATAAAAATATTTTTTTAAAATTATAACATGGTTTTTAAAAAAATAACTACTCATTTGTAATCATTACATGCAAAATTGTACAAAAATATCCTTTGACTTTAGGCTAAATCAACTCCTACTTAACACTTTTTAAAATTGTTGTTAGAACTATAATTGTTCTTATTGTTGGGACATGGTGATTGGAGATATATTTGGTGATGCACTCATTATTTGGACTAGATTTATAATCAAAGCTAAACTATGAGGTGGCAGTGATGTAGTTGAGCTAGAAGGGATTAAACTTGATGGCAGTGTTGTAATTGGTACTTAGAAGGGGTCTAAGGAATGAAATTAGAAGGTGGTGCTAATGCTGATTTCTTGTTTACATCTACCTCTTGATAAAATTAGTATGCCTTAGCATGATGTTCCTAAATTAATTTAATATAGAGGAGATGAGGTCTAGTTACCTTAGCTATTCATTCCATCAACCTTGCACACTCTATCTTGGTGGCTTGAAAGCTAACCCAGAAGACTTGTATCTCTATTTCCTTCTTCCTTCTTGCGATAATGTTTTCTTCAATGTTCTCTAGGATCATTACTTGTAAATTCTATTTGAAATCATCTAAAACTTGTTGAATCATTTGATTAAAATTGGTTCAAGATACTAGCTTCCTTATGTTATCCTAATCTACTATCAATTCAAGTTCATCCAAAATTTGTGTTTCTTTCTTTTATTTTTCTTCAATCTTATTCACCAAGGTTTCTAAAGTAGACACCCAATTCCAAGCATCTTGGGTTCTAAAGATTGCTAAAAATTAATGCATTGGCTACCTCCAATGGGGTCATCAGATCAAAGTGGTTGAATTCCTTATTAGCAGTGTAAAATACCAAGATATTAAATTTATTTTCATCTTCTCTAAGAAAATTTAAAAAAATTGTTATTGAAAGTACATGTAGAGCCAATTGGACTCTCAAATAATGAATTATATCCTAAATTTCATACAACCAAAGCGATGCATTTTTTACATCATGTTATATACTAGATGAAACTCATATCACCTATTGCTTCTCTCTAAGAGTCTCTAACTCTTCTTCTAGTTATTTTTTGGCAAGCTCCATTCCCTCATGGATGGCCAATACTACTTAAATATGGGTCTTTATATAGGAATTGAGGTCCTCGATGTATAGGGACTGACCCTTCTTCCTATCCTACCTCTTTGAAAGAGAGAAAATTTCTTCTCTTTCCTAAAAAATCAGCCCTCTATCACTATTGTCCTCAGTATTTATTTTCCTATCCCTCTATAAAAATGCTATGACTTTATCAAAAAGTTATCTTATGGTAGGAATATTGATGATCTTTTGATTCGACCTCTTAGAAGTTGAAGCTCCTAAATCCTTGACACAACCTAGAAGAGTGAGCTTTGAAGGCTCTAATGGTTGTCCTTCTATTTATGCATGCTCTGTAAGCTTATATTTAGGCTTAGTGGAAGGTTTAAGCATTGAGAGACAAATTATTTTAGACTAGTCTATGTTCTCAAATTGTGGCATGGGGTGTACAACATAGACTAGTTTCTTTTTTCGGGCCTTTTTAGTTATTATTACTATTTTAGTCTAAATTGGTCTTGAAGAAGGTAGTGGTGAACCCAATTAGTTAGAGGAGGTAGATATTTGAGAAATGGGTTGGTTGGTGGATATGAAAATAGAAGTGGAGACTAAAAGACTGGGAGAAGAGGTGGCTACGATGTAAATAATAATGGTTTAAGGTATGGAGATCATATAAATGGAGACTATAGGAGTATTGGTTGAAGAAGTATAAGTGTAAATTAGAAGATTATAATTTTGGTGTGCATGAAAATAAGACCAATAGAGAGTGATTCCATAGGAATGAAAGTGGAAACAACTATAAAGGGCATGGTAGAAGCAACTGGTAATGACATTAGAGAAGAAAGGCCTAAGGGGGTAGTGAGGAGAAAACCCTTACCAAATTGATCACTATTAAGGGGTGACTTTTCTTTTAGTCCTTGCAAGATCAAGACCTTGGCTTGATGTAGTTATTAATCATCCACATCTTGACTTGGATCACCTCTAAGTGAAGTTTATGCCTCTCTACTAGTTAATTTTATGGATGGGGTTTGACTTATTTCCCCCTTTGGTTTCCTTTGATAGCACAAAGTTTTTTTCTTAGCTTGTGGAGTAGTCACCTATTGCAAGAGGGGGGAGAGTCATACTAAATGTTAGGAATATTGAAGATAAAATAATAGGTACCATTTATTCCTCATCAAAATAATCTATGAAAATTATATCCACATCTTCCTTACTTGTGCTATCATTTCTTATGTTAGCTCTTCTTCTAGTTCTCATTTAACTCTTGTCAGTTCAATAGTAGATGATTTAAATAGAGGAGTATAATCCTATTCTTCCTACATATCATTGGGTATCTATTATATCTATTGTTATTATTCATGTTCTTTATCTATTGATGTTTCCCCTACCAGATTCTCTTACTCTTGTTATTGTTCTTCATCCATTGATGGATGTTGGGGATCTTAACATTGGTCTACTAGCTATTGGTAAGGCCTCCTACTCCAGAAGTCATAGGATCTCTATCTCCTTGGATATTGGATCATAAATTTATCTTGACTAAGTATAAGGGAGGGTTCAACTTGTATCACCCTCAATAAGGCTTCACTTAATCCCACTACATCTGCTCCTTCCTTTACTTCCTCATCATATTTGGCGCTAAGGAATATGAAGTAATGGTCAAATGAATCATGTTTTTATGGGATGACAAGGCTATGAATATTTTATGTTGTACTTTGCCATGGGAGTCCCAATCCCTATGGAGGAGATTATCCAATGCATAAGCTCTCCTTTTATTTCAAGCTTCCCTAAAATTCTTCTTGATTGTATACTACATCCTCTCAATAATGATATGGGAGCCATGGAAAGTGCCTTTCTTGTTATTTGTTAGATATTGATATATACAATTACATATGGAATTAAATCTCTTTTTTATCCTCTTTGTTAGGAATTAACTTAGGAAGACATAGAGCATCCACCCTATGACCAACAACCATGATGACTATATAATCAAGGTAGATCTAATATTCACCCAAATTAGTTAGTGTTTTGGCAATACTAGGTGAAATATTGGATAAAGTATGGCCATGAATATATATCCAAACCTAATGGTATATGTACTATATAATTTTGTAAATGTTCCTCACATAGGCATATATGTGAATGAAATAATAAAAGTCACATATTTTATTTTTGATAAAATTAGGGTTGAGACTCCATATAACCCCATTATGATTGTACACTATTCCCATGACTACATCTAATAGGTATAAAATCATATAAAAATTAACCCCTTGGGGGATCTTATCTTTGTGAAACATTTTTTCATGTAGACAAGCAATGATGACCTCCCCCAATGCATAGGTGCACTCTAAAGTAATGAGCATGTCTAGAAGGGGTACCCATTATAGATTTAGGAAGTGGATGTTCAGGTAGTTAAAGAGTCAAATTAGTAATTTCATGCTTATATGAATCCCAATTTTAAATTAGGTGATAGGGACATAATTATTAGTATGTTTTTGATAATGAACATCTCGCTAGGGAGAAGCCACTTATCTAATGTTCTCTCCACATTATTTTATTCCTTCCAAGTGACTACCATATGTAAGTTAAATGTAACATATAGAATAGGGAGAATTAAATACCTCATGAATGCATCTCTGGAGATGTATGCCATAACTATGTTGTTGTCAATATAGTGCAGATACCCATTGTCTATGATTTTACTTCAAAGAATAGGCCTTGAGGATTTGGTAGCTACATAGTGAAGTGCCTTTCATTTAAAGGGTAAAAGCTCATCTATAATTTGTTTTTCCTTGGCTGATATATCCTCCTATAAAATTAATGAATCAACATTCTTTGTGACCTCCCATAGAGTTGAGTAATTAGCATGGAGGCTATTGAACACAATTACACCAAAAACCATGTCTAAGTATTCAGTGGAGTCCTTGATGGAAAACCTAGATGGTGTTAAGTCTCCCTTGTATGTCCTACATAAATATTCCATTTCTATTAATGGATGATGTTACAATTCAATATTTTGAGCTCATCACCCTCATTCAATTCAAATTTGACCACATAGTCCTACTATACATGACACATAGGATGTTTGCTCATTCAGGGTGCCATGATGTTACTTTTTCCTTTTGAACTTTGTCACTATATGGTTTAGTCAAAGGATTCAATATTTGCCTTTAGGCCTATTAGTATGATATGGTGAGCCCAATATTCCATGCAAAAGACCTTGAAAATCAAACTACACTTTAGAGAGATTTATTTGGAAAAACTATCTAAAAGTTATTGAAGGAAAAGTTTTTGAAGACTAAGTACTCTTTGGAAAGATTATCCATTAGGAATAAATCATCATAAGGATAATCCCCAAACAAAATAACCTTCCAAATGAAAGGCTCCAAAGATAAATTATTGAAAGAAACAAAACCTTCTGAAGACCAAAGTTTTCAAAGACCAAAGTTTCTGAATAGAGAGTTACCAAAAACTAAGGATCCGAATGAAAACCCGTCCAAATGAAAGTTGTAAAAAAAAGTTGTCAACTGGAACAAATGATCTGAGAGAAAGTTATCAAAGAAAATTTTCTTAATACTTATTACTAAATACTAAGTTATAGATCAGAACAAATGATCTAGAGAAAAGTCCCCAAAATAAAGTTTATAAATAAATAGTTTCTAAATACTAAAGAGTATTTGAATAAAATTATTCTAAATGAAAGAATATGAATAAGCCAATCTAAATTCTTGTCATATATATCAATTCTTTCCAAATTTACATTAATAGATTATTTTTAATAAGTCTTTTTAAATGGAAAATAGGTGCATCAAAATGTGACTTAATGTCCAAAATATCAAGGTCTTTCAGATAATAAGACACATACACACCCAAATAATATATATGTCCTCTAAAAATAAAGGGGGTACCCTTTTTTTAAATAAAAATACAAGGTGGAGTGTGTTGAATACAACAAATGGCAACTTATAGGGGTACATACTTCTACATTTTCAAGAACCCATAATCTATGGTTTTGTAATACCAATATCAACCATAAACCTTAATAAAATAAATGATTAAATCAAAAATGAAAATAAAATCTTAATAATTCCAAGAAACATACTAACTTCACTTCTAACTTGGACCTTTGTGTGATAAAGTGATGTTCTTTATTTCTTTTCAAAATATTTTAGGCAAAGACATGGGGTGAATCATAGGTTTCATTTTGATTGGAAATTAGGTGCATAGACATTGGGGTGCTTAGGCATTACTCTAATACCATGCATACATCCAAATCCTTGATATATATACCTTTAATCAAATCTCTCTTTCTTCATATTTTCCATGATGCATGATACATTGATCTTATTTCATCATGTGGGCTTCTAATCCTTTTTTATTTCTATTGACTGAATTGACCCTAAGTCAAATTTTGGTCAAACACCCTTTGCATATTCAAACTTGTCATGATGTATTATAGGTTTTAACATGTTCACATGTTCCTATATGAGGTCAAGACATAGTTTGAGGGTCATAAAATATGTTATAAACTCTTGTTACATTTGCCTAGCTATTTTATGTCAATTTTGGCCACCTTTGATCATCAAAAGGAAGTTGTACATAATTTTAATTAAAGGGAAAATGTTCAAGATGTACTATCCCACATGTTAGGTAATATAAAGGAACTTTTTAAAACTAAAAATGTGATAGGTTCAATGTGGAAATAAGGATATCACTAAAAAAGAAGAGTTTTAAGTAATTGTATGGCTTCAATGACATACTTGTCACATGGAAAGGATTTAGGAGGGTCTATTTATATCCTAATAATTTGGTTTCAAGTTGAAAAAGCTTTGACATATCTAAAAATGACAAAAACTATCTCCTCTCTCTCATCGCTCTCTTGGGTATGTCAACAAGGTCAACTAGTTTACACTTGGTATGAATAGGGGGAGGAGAGTTGAGATGAGTAAACTTGGTGCCTATTATCAATCCTTATATAATTACATTCCATGGCCATAGTTTCAATTTTAATTTCATATGCTTCATCAACAATTACTAATATTTTTGATGGCTTAAAACTACTTGCACATCCCCAACACCTCAATTTTACTTCTCTATTTTCATTGATCTGAGTAAACTAGGTGGTCTATGTGATATTGAAGAGTATGATAATCCTTATCATATGGTTTTTAGTATGGTTTTAATGTGTGGATATAAATGAATAATCAAAACCATCTCATTAAAATAGAAGAAGGCATCATTGAATCATGTAAAACATCATTAGTGGTAGAGTTTATTTTTTGTGAGTGACTTTAAATCAAGGTAGTATATTTGTGTTCACTTCCTTAGAGTATGAATTATCCATGTCCTCCATTCAAGGACTTGAAATTTTATGAATATGGGATTATAAGGCACTAATTAAAGATTGATCAAAGTCCTAGTGTACACAACCATCTATAATCACCTATACGTATGTACAAAGAATTGGAAGAGCTATCCAAAACCCAAGAGATATGGTGTGAATAGTTTCAAGACTTAAATGGGGTTATCAAGTCATTAATTGTTTATTATCATAGTCAAGAACACTTAATTGGAATTTATAGTTGTTTATATTTGATAAAAGTTGTAAATGAGATAAATTACCTTAATTTCTTTGAAGAAGGTTTCTACTTTATACATTATCATTATGTTGATAAATCTAAATGGGTATATTTAAGTCTAAAGTAATATGAATAGGGGAGGTGCCCTCTATTTTATCATAGATAGAAAGTACTCCATAAGTAGTCTGACCTATAGACCATTATACATTGATGAGAAATGGATGAAGGGAAGATATTTGAATAATTTTTGGCTGATGTGAAGAGTTGTAATGAAGGTGATTTTTTTTAAAAAAGGCTTTGCATTCATTGTGGTAACTTACAGGTGGATATATACACATAACTATAGTCTAGGTCTATTAGACCTAAAACTAGGCCTAAACTCTCAAGATTCCAAACTCCATTAATATAATGATGAGATCTCTTAAATAAACTTTAGGAATTTTATGGGAGAGTGGAATACTATAAATATCCATCAAGTTGTATAGAATAATCCAAGATTGATCATTTTGGCCTAATCCTTTCTCAAGCTTACTTATAATGCACAAAAGAAGATCGAGAGACAATTTCATTTGCTCATATCTATACATATGGTGTGCATGGTGCATAAAACAGATAGGGATAGTTTTGGGGGGTACTTAAATTGATTTAAGTGGATTTTTTTCAAGGTTAAGCATTTATATTTTATGAATCAATGTTAAGAAGCTAAATAACCTAAAACCCTATCAATAAATTGATGGAGATTAAATGAATGAGAATGCATCCATAATGGGTAATTTTACCTTAAATATGATTTGGACATGTTTTTAACTCTCCCAAGCTCCTCACCATGCATTTTTTTGTACCATCACTTGTATAGACAAGCCTAATTAAGTATGTTTTGCAAGATTTAAATTGTTTTAGAGGTATATAAAGGAATGGATGGGTGAAAATAATTATATAAGGTGTTTAGGGAATTTTTATAAATATTTATACTCATTTTTAACCTTAGTCATGCATGGAAATCTCATTTCTATTTTTTTTTCTATAGGCAGTCTTAAATAACACAATGAGAACAAAATGTGAGTATGAAAGTTGATAGTGAGAAATGTGTTTTGAGTTTCATTAAGGTCTATATGACATACCAGAGGACAAATAAGGTCTGAGTGAGTTCCTAACACATATTCAATTAGCCTTCTTGAATATTTTAAGTCACTTAAGTGACAAGTGTGAAGATCTAGGCCTAGAGGGCTAGTGAGTGACTATAGATAATGAACGGCAAGTGACAAAGGAAAGTTCATCATTTAGAGAGGCATAGATGAATGTCACTATATTGTTTCCAAATTTACATGTTAGGACATATGTTTCAAGGACTTATAAGTTATTTTTAATCAATCAAGTGATTCTTTATCATCAAGGCAATTTCAAGTAAGACAATGAAGAGCTCTACATCAACTTGAGGAAGGTGCTATGTTTCATATTGGAACATGTTCATGAAAACTTATTGAACTATTTTATAAGTCATTATATTGAATTTTAACTAGTTTCCAAGTATTTACACTTGTCCTTATGACCCTTTCACTTTTCTTCTTCTCTCTCCTCTCCTACACTCTATATATGCAAGCCTTTTTTAATTTGTAATGGATCCACAATTAGTATGGCAAAGCCCTATTGGTTTGACATCTTATTTTTACTTGAATAAATTTTTAAGTTTATTTATATCTATAAATATTTCCTAAGTATGTAAATTAGTTTACTTGGTTGAAAAGTGATGAATGTCTTCTCCTTTCTTCCATTTTGCTCTTGCATGTTTTGTGTGAGTGATATATCTTCTAATAGGTCTCACAAAGTGTATGTGTTTGTTAAGTGTGTCTTGGAGTGTGAGGGAGAATAATAGTGTCTACTATCAGACCTTATTGTCACCCATGTTTGGATATACATAACAATCTACCTCTATGAGAAACACTTATGCTAGAAGGACATTGAGTTGAGGTCAATTTTAGTAGTCTTTTCTTAGTGTAGATGCAAGTGTGTTTTATGGACTAATCTTTGGTGTATCACCTTCATTATTTTATGTTTATTTATGTTTACTTATTCATTTTTAACCCCAAATATTGATTATCATAGTGTAGTGTGTGAGCTTAAAATATGGATCAAGGGAGCTAGCCCTTTCAAATCTAGAAATCTATCTCTTGTAGTAACTTGTCTAAGTGTAGAGATAGTTCCATGTTATCTCAAATTTGAGAATGTCCAATTGAATTATATCAGGTAAAAAAAAATTATATAAAATTTATTTCATGCTCATTGGGACATGATGTCTAAGATTTTTGTTTAAGGTAGATGATGAATTTGACAAGGAGTTGTAACAGTCCACTTCTTGCAGTATCTGGCAACTCCAACTGTAAATCTTGGTTATAGACTAGTGCACTCTTTCATGCTTGAGATAAACACAAGGTATTTCACCAAATTCATTCATTTTTAGTTTTAAGATCTCCCTCATTATTCATACAAAGAAATCATATTTGAAAACACACATCCTTACCCAAATAAGTCCTACCTTACTCATAAGCCCATAAGAAAACTCTTTATTACACCATTCTTGTAAAGTCCCAAGGCCACATTGCAAGGAAAATTATTTGTGTTACCTTTAATGTCTATATCCCTATAAGACATGACGATTATGATGATATCCCCATATCAGCCCTCAAAAGTGTTCCATCATACATTGATGAGACTGTCATTACCCCTATTGAGTATATAAGAAACATTGTTAACTTTTACAATATCCATCAAATCATTGAGGAGAAAATAGAAATCATATTATTGTTTGTCTCCTTAAAGGGTGAATATCTTGATTAGTATGGCACTTTGGCACCTGAATCTATCACTACATAATATGAGTTAGGATATGTAGTTAGAAGAAGATTTGAGGATAAGAGTGACAACTTGTCACTAACTAAGAAACTGACTAGCATACGAGATCACCACAATAAATCATTCAAGACTTCAACACAATATTTTAGAATACATGGGATAGGATCCAAATATTGGTAAGATCCATAGCTCACCATGATTTCATTTACTTTCTTAAATCTTTTGATAGTGACATTGCTATGATGATATAATATATGGGAGGTAAAACTTTGCCTAATGCCTATGAAGTGGCCCTTAAGGAATAAAATTATTTGATTTAAGATAAAAATATTACCCCAATGCCTCCTATTGGGAAATAACAGAAGCACACAATTGATTACCAAATATAAGCAACTTACATGCAGAATTAAACCAGGATCAACAAGTAACTAGAATTCAGAAATAACACAGAATATGAGAGACAATACATAACTTGTATTAATACTCATGCAGAAAAGAATAAAATAAAGAGATGCCACTCTCTTCCACCTTACAGAGGCTTCCCACACCTCAAGTGTACAATAATTCTCTCCTCAAAGCTCTCTCTCTTACGATCCCAACACACAACTCAAACATAGAGTTGGTGTTCACCTTCAACCAGCTAGTATCCACTACTGCCAGTACACCAGTGCTCCATGCAATCTACAAGTGCTCCACATGCTCCAAGTACACAATCATACTTCAATTAGATCTCCCTTGAACTGCAATAACCTACAACCCAAATCTGATCTTACTTATGGAAGGATCTTCCTTGCCTTCCTCTTTGCTCTCTTTCTGAGTACACACTGTACTCCAAGTAGATCCTGCCTAATACTACTCCTTATTGTGTTGTTGTCCTCCCTAATCTTGCACACCTACAAATCAATTTTGTTTTGCACACTTGCAAACCTAGATCATGCACACACATACACCTACAGATCAATGATCTTACTTACCATGTAGATCTCCTAACGTAGCCATGCACACCTGATGACCAAGATCCTACACACTTGAAGAACCCTTCTGATTCTCTAAAACTAGCACCCACACTTGGTACTACTTTGGAACTAGGTGGAACACCCTTGCTGACCTCACACACAGAAGGATCTAGTTTTGCTCAACTCAAACTAGAACACCTTACAATACAGCCTATGAGTCTCTTAAATAGATCTCATGCAAACAATAATTAGACATCTAATTACAATAATTAGATCCATAGCTTCTAGTCTAAATTTGTTTCTTGACATGCAAACACTTGGTTCATTAACTAACTACCCATAAAACTTGTATTTCTGAACCACACAAGTGACTGATGTCGATCCCTGTCTGCCTGGAGGTGACCGACACTAGCCAATCCCTGACTGACATAGATTGCTTCTCTTCACTAATCCTACCGATGTCGACTGATCAGACTGACGCCGGTTGCTCTATAACTCAGCAACCTTCAACAACCTCCTCCCCTATTTGCATTAGTGAAGCTTTTAGCTCCACAACCTAACAATCTCCCACTTGGAGATAAATAGCTACACTATAGTTGTACCTGTACCTCATCTAATCTATTTCCTGGCTTGTATCCCTCTTCAAGATCAATCCTAAAGACCAACCACCACATAACCTGTGGTGCACCTCCTATCATCCAAGTAACCTACCACATTCACATCTACAAACACATGTAGAAAATAACTTGACCCTACATAGCATGTTGACCTGCTACTGGTTCCTCTCAAATACCTAAGAATTGACTGAACTACCCTCTAGTGCTTCTTTCCTAGATCAGCTCCAAACTTTCAGACAACACCCACTACTTGGGCAAACTTAGGTCTATACCAAACCTCATGTGATTTCAGACACTAAACTATCCAGCCCTTAGTGTGCTCCAATTCTGCATCCTAAACCTTGCCAACACCTGATTCACATCAGCTCCCACTGGAGACAAAATCAACCTATGATCTTCCATGTCTCCCATGCCAAAGAATTTTGCTGCTCCAAATTCCTCATGACATGCCACTGAACTAACCTTACCCTTAGCTCAGCAAAACCCTATATGTACAAACCTACTAGCTAGCATACCATCCACATATAGTAATAGGATAATGTAGCTATCATCATCCACCTGGTAAGACAAACACAGTAGTTACCCTGACATTGACTAAAGCCATGCTTTGTCATCCACCTGTCAAACCTATACCACTGTCCTATAGCTACCTCAAGACCATATGACCTGGTCTTTCATATCACGTGTCTATTATCTCTATTCTTTAACTAAGGTATCCATTCATCTCTATGCTTTCATACCGGCTGACAACCCTACCAAATCTCCTATTTGGTTTTGCATCATATTCCTGCCATGCTCCCATTATTTCCTGGATCCTTCTTGCTCTACAGTCAGCAACTAGTATAAAGAAGAGGAACAACAAATTTGAGGCTTACCACCTTTAATCCTCCATATGGGCATTTGAGACTCCTTGATAGCTTGCTATCCACCCAAAATCCATTATAGTGACCGACCTCGATCACCACATAGTTTAAATCTGACCGACATCAGTTCCCATGTGCCTATCCTAATTACCAACTCTATCGATGTCATTGTCCCTATTGCTGACATTAATCCTCCTGACTAACATTGGTCTTACCCTACCTGACATCACTGGCTTTGGTCTGCACATGACTGACATCAGCACCTGTCTATTTGACACTAGTTCCCCTTGACCGATGTCGGTACCTGTGTTCACCTGTGAGTGATGACTTTTTACCTATGAGCTCCTTTGAATCAAAACCCATGTCCAAACTGCCCTGCTCAGAAGTATCCAGCCCCATCCACTAAACTCTATCTGTCATCTCCTCCAAGAACACCAAGGCTTTCTAGTTCTTAAGTCTATCAAACACATCTGTCTTCCACTTAAGAACATGCATCTCCTTCTTGCTCATGTGACCAAGCCTATAAAGCCACGTCTCCACAATAGAAGAAGAATTAGTGATATAAACAAGTAGATAAAGAGTACCTATTTTCTTACCACCAGCTAATTCAAGTGCATCCGATGTGAGAGTTCTTGTGCATCTCTCATCACCCAAATTTCCAAAATAAATTAGCCATATCTTCAACACTAGGACTTGCATGACCTCCTTCAACACCCATGTGTTGGCCACCTGCAATTTCAGCTTCACTTCCCCTTTTCCAATTCTTTGGCAAGGCACACCAGCCCCTAAATAAATCTTTCCAAAGTCTCCAAAGACCTTACCATGAAAAGATACTCTATTTTAGACTGCATGGAAAGAGGCAACAAAATCTATAAAACAAGATTCTACTTTGTCCAAAAAACATACCAAAGCATCATGTGCCACATCACCTGCAACATCTACTTCTTCAGTTCCTTCATGCTGATCTTCCACAAACCAACAGTTTTTCTTTACCTGCTCTTTCTTTCCATAGGAATGTAAGTGACCATTCATGCTTTTTAATTCCTCCATTCTTAGCTTACTTTCTTCTACCATTGCTCTACTCCCTCTCAATTAGAAACCCCTGAGAGTGACCTATAACCAAACACAAACCTGCTCCCTACAACCTTAGCTCTGATACCACTTGTTGGGAAATAACATAAGCACACAATTGATTACCAAATACAAGCAACTTACATGCGGAATTAAACTAGGATTAACAAGTAACTAGAATTCAGAAATAACATAGAATATGAGAGACAATACACAACTTGTATTAATACTCATCCAAAAAAGAATATAATAAAGAGACGCCACTCTCTTCCACCTTACAGAGGCTTCCCACACCTCAAGTGTACAATAATTCTCTCCTCAAATCTCTCTCTCTTATGGTCTCAACACACAACTCAAACACAGAATTGGTGTTCACCTCCAACCAGCCAGTATCCACTACTGCCAGTATACCAGTGCTCCATGTACTCCACAAGTGCTCCACGCACTCCAAGTACACAATCATACTTCAAGTAGATCTCCCCTAAACTGTAACAACTTGTAACCTAAATCTGATCTTACTTATGGAAGGATCTTCCTTGCCTTCCTCTTTACTCTCTTTCTGAGTACACACTGTACTCCAAGTAGATCCTACCTGATAGTGCTCCCTGTTGTGTTTCTATCCTCCCTAATCTTGCACACCTATAAATCAATTTGGTTCTACACACTTGTAAACCTAAGACATGCACACACATACACCTGTAGATCAATGATCTTACTTACCATGTAGATATCCTAATGTAGCCATGCACACCTGATGACCAAGATCCTACACACTTGAAGAACCCTTCTGATTCTCCAAAACCAGCACCCACACTTGGTACTACTATGGAACTAGGAGGAACACCCTTGCTCACCTCACACATAGAAGGAGCTAATTTTGCTCAACTCAAACTAGAACACCTTATAATACAGCCTATGAGTCTCTTAAAGAGATCTCATACAAACAATAATTAGACATCTAATTACAATAATTAGATCCACAGCTTCTAGTCTAAATTTGGCTCTTGACATGCAAACACTTAGTTTGTTAACTAACAACCCATAAAACTTGCAGTTCTTAACCGCACAGGTGACTGATGTCGGTTCCTGTCTACCTAGAGGTGATCGATGCTAGCCGATCCCTGACCGATGTTGGTTGCTTCTCTTCACTAATCTTGCCGACATTGGCTGATCAGACCGACGCTGGTTGCTCTATAACTGAGAAACCTTCTCCCCTATTTGCATTAGTGAAGCTTTTAGCTCCACAACCTAACACCTCCCATGAATTTTTTCCTTGATTTGTAAACCCTTACACCTATTATTACTGACATTCTTGCACCTAAACACAAACCCATTGTCCTTAGTCAACCAACTAAGTCTAATGAGGTAGAAAAAATGAGAGATATGGATCAAGAGATATTAGGTATAAAGAGGATTATTAAAAAATATCAAGCAGCACATTTTCAAAGACAATATCAACTTAATCATTTCTACACTAACTATCAAGGTAATAAACCCCCTTTTTAAGGTCATTCCCAAGGTCAAGGATAACTAGTTCAATCAAAATCCTACAATGGTTATAACCCCAATGCTCCTTCCACCTTAAGGGAATTATTACCTACTAAAAATAACATTTCCCAAGAGAATAATATTCAACCTTCATGGGATCAACCTCATGATCCATATTCCTATGTTAATAAGTCCTTTAATCAAACCGTCATGGCAAGTTTGGGAACTATGCCAACTATGACTCAAGATGAGGTGTCTAATAGAGGAAACATAATGGTAAGAGTGATAAAGTAGGGTCTAAATTGATTAATAATCAGAAATATGACTCATTTTTTTATCAATTATCAAGGGTATTCAAGTATAGATGCAAATCATATAGCTGTAAACATAAAGAATAAGAAAAAGGTAGTTGAAGAAGTTCAAAGGGATTCTAATGGTCAATCATTGAATGTTCAAACATCTCAAAGGGTAGGTATGTATAATATGATTACAAATACATAAGTAGCTCAAAGAGATTAGAATTTTAAGAGTGATTTCATACCTTAGAATTCTCAAGGTATAAACATTACTATTCCTACTACTAGACAAACAAAACTTAGCAGTCCTTTCACTAAAATTATAGAGAAAATGAAGAGGTCTCATGTGAATGTGTCAATGTGGGGTACATTAGCAATACCTGGACAAGAAAACCTACTTCAAAATAAGTTTTCTAAACTTATTTTAACAACCAAGTAGCCTTGCGGGAAAGAGGAAGCCTTGATAAACACCTAGAAGTATAGTGAAGGACATTCAAATAAAGTTTAAAAGGTATAAAAACATCATCCATTATATTTACATATCATCATTGGATATGATTTCATACACAATTGTATTAAAGATAGTGTATCTATTACTTGTGTCATGCCCAAACAAGTAGCTAATGAATTGAACTTGAAGTATTAACATCATGTCAAAGGAGTGCTACAATTAGATGGGTTAGCTTCCAAGACCATTGGTATAATCAAAGGTTTTCAAATTATTCTTCATGTTTGTCCTACCTTCACCATTTATCAAGATGTTATAGTGGTATATTTGCCTCCTCATTTTACACTTTGTTTATTAAGAGAGTTCACTACTAAAATTGGAGGTTATTTGACTTTAGATTGGTCCTACATGGGTTTTAAAATTAGATATGGTTCAAAAGTGACAATAAAATTAAAACCTCTATCTATCTTTCATGTTTAACCATATGTGCCTTATAATTATAACATGAATTTCTACCAATACATGATCCTTTCTTAGATCTTGATTTGTCAAAATGGAGGGTCCATAATTAGGAAGGGCCATAAATTCCTTCCTATACTTCATGTCTCATAGTAAATGTATAAATTATAAGACTATGAGACTTATAACTTACTTCTTTATTGTTAGTGTTGTACTCTATAATAGGATGCTTCATCCTTGTCTCTCAATCGATATTTATTTGGTTAGTAATGCCTCTCCAAGGTAGCCAAATATGCAAAAAGTCTATGGAAAGATATCCATTTAACATTTTTGACAAATATTTGCTCAATAATAATCCATATCCTTCAAGAATATCCACTACCAAGATATTGATAGTCATTTGTACTCTAGGTTCTGAGGCAACTTGAATTATTAAGTCATTAAGTTCTCCTAAAATAGGCACTACTATCTTATCTAGTTTTGACATATTCCTCTTAGATGGATTTGGGGTCAAATTAAGCTTTTGATAAATGAAATTTGGCATTACTATTTCTAAAGCTTTATAATCTACTATATAATTACGTATATTCTTACCAAATGCCCAAATGATTAGTAAGAAAGGGGGAACCTCTAGATTTTTTTTTTAGATAATGTTTGTGTTGGCTATATAAGACTTTTTAGAAACATACTTACCTATGATGGACTTTCATAAAATATCCTTATATTTTATGATTTGTGTTAGTTCAAGAAGAGTGATATTTCCTTAATTTTAATCATATCCTCAAAAATATTTCACCCTCCTTTATTTTGTTCCTCTCTATGCTGAGGCTGATCATTCCCTTTCTGGGAAGGAACATTATTATCATCTTTGGGATTTAGAGGATAATTATATTTTTAGGAGGACTAGAAGTGGTGAGAGGATACTTGTTCCTTAGGTAATAATTATTCTTATTGAACTTATAGAATGGTAGCACTTCATCATAATTATCCTCATGAATATTATCATCTTCATTGGGGAGGGGAGACTCATATGTTTCAAAGATAATATCTAAAATTGAAAGGCTAGATTCATGAGGGAGATCTAGAGGATTAATCTTTTAATATTGTCTACTAATTTCTCTATGAAAGATTTCAAAGGCTATATAGAACTTTATACAATCTAATTCTCCATTTTTTTGTGTTGTGAACGTTGCACTAGTTGGGTAAAGTTATCTCCATGATATTGATTTTGGCAAATTATTAGACTGTTGTTGTTATGCATTATTGCTAGGCCTATTGAAAGGTATGTTTTATTTTGGAAATATATAATTTTTATTTTAATTCTAATTAGTCGTAATACCTATCCTTTTATGCATATTTAACAAAACATTGCTTAGTTTCTAGACCATTCTTTGTACATAATATAATTTAGATTTATTAGAGTCATAGCCTTGAGTGACTATTGTGTTGGTGTGATCATGATGTTTATTCTATTAGTGAACATTTCTTTGTATCTAATTATTAAAGAAATCAATATTTTTATTTGTTGTTTTTAACATCATAGGAGGTAGAGTGTAAATTTTATCTTGATTGAATGCAGGAGCATTCTAATTGGCATGTGAAATTGTATTTAAATATGTGAGTCCATTATTGAATGTTTTCCCAATTAATTCTAAGGGATAATATATGGACTAAGTTTCTTATTGATATTAATACTAACTGGAATGCCAAATCTAAAGTATTGGTAGTGGCAACTCTTCATAAGAACATTGTAGTAATGAGATTCATGAAGTTCTTACATATCTTGAGTGTCAAATTCATGTCTATATTATACATGACATTAAATCAAGTGTACATATTTTGGAATATTTCATTAAAGTCTTGTATTAACTCACTAGGTTCCCACTTCATGTTGGTGAAGAGCTAGTATACCAAATTGAGATTAGTCACTTGTCCAAATTATATTAGGAACATATTTTGACACTCATTCCATGAGGTGATAGAATTTTATTGAAAATTGGCATACCAATCATAAGAAGAATATTTTAGAGTAAATGAAAAAATATTCTCAGGGATGATGGGTATGGGTTTAGGCCTCTTATGATTTGACAATGGCGAAACTAAAAGGCTACCTTGGCTTGTAGACCTTGTTGATCTCATAGGTGTCTCTAGTGAAAATCTACATAGTGATTAACCTCTATTCTTAGGAAAACACACAAGTGTTCCCTACTTCTAACACCAACTTTTTTTATTCTATTGATGTGGGTTTTATGCACACCAAAAAAGGTTAGAATGAGGTATCCTATAACATTTTGGGATCTATATAGATAAAGGTTCCATTATAGGGCATGATTTGTAGGTATTTAGTTTTAAAAACTAGGTAATGGAATAATAGGTTGAACTTATGGGTTGTTTAACCAAGTTTTGTGGATGGATGCATGGAATCCAATAGAAAGTAATCACTAGGAAAGTTAGATGGGTGGAGAATTATTCTAAGGTGGGTAGATATCAAATAAACTCCAAAAGGAAAAGAATGGTAAGGTAAAAAAGAAGGTTTTATGTTCCTAAAAGGTGAGTTATAAGACTATTTATTTTGTGGACAAGTATCTTGAAGACTAGTGTTTACCATTTTTAGCTATTACACACTCATGAACAAGCACAGTTAGTAGTCTGGGATAATAAATATAGGATGCTCAGTGTTCTCAACTAAAGGTTGCTTCATTAGGGATGTTGTTGCACATATTTATCTAATATATTATAATTTTGAATATAAATTTATCTAAGGTATTTATGACTCACGCCTAGATGACTATACCAAAAGAGATACCTCTACACACCTCAAAATATCAATTCAACATTTACTAACTATTTAAACTAATGAAATCCACCAATACTCAATTGATATTTCACATATAATATCAATATTAATTAATTTAAATAATCATATTCATCAATAAAATTAACACACTTCAGAATTATTGAATTTATAGAAAAAAGGAACTTAAACTTAATTAACATAGAGAAAGAAGAAGAAAGATCAAACATAGTTGATTGACAAACAATCTCTTGATCTCTTCCTGTATATTGATCCAAAACTTATAACCTTTGAAAATAGGGTTCTACATGTATATAAATAACTTGGGGAAGGAGTCTCATTATCCTCTAAGTATAGAAAATTCTCATTACACATTGAATGACTAGATCATAAGTCTTAGTTTCATGTTATAACTTATAGATACCTTAAACATGTAACAAGTGAATGCTAGTAAAATACAACTCATTTAATTATAACATGGATATAAATATACTTAATTTATTATTTTTAATAATTACACGTAAAATTATTAAAAAATAGTGTTTTAATTTAGGCTAAATCAATTTTTACTTAACACTTTTAAAAACATTGTTAGAACTATAGTTGTGCTAGTTTTTATAGACATGGTGACTAGAGTTGTATTTGGTGATACACTCATTATTTATACTAGAGTTAGATTTGGAGATAAATTATGGGGTGGAATTTATGTATTTTTTGATCTATAAGGGATTGAAGTTGATGAAAGTATTATAACTAGCACCATAGGTGGGGTCTCAAGAGTAGAACTAGTAGGTGGTGATGATGTTTCTTTCTTCTTTGCATCCAACTCTTGATAATATTTGTATGCCTTAGCATGTTTCACCAAAATTAAGTTCATATTGAGGAGGTGAGGTCTAGTTTTCATAGCTATTAATTCCATCATCTTTGCATGGTCTATCTTTTTGGATTGAAAGCCAACCTGAAAGACTTATACATCTATTACCTTCTTCCTTATTGTGCTCAACTTTGCTTTAATGTCCTCCAAGATCAATATTTGTAAACTCTCTTTGAAACCATCTAAAAATTATTGAATCATCTAATCAAAAGTGGTCTGAGATACTATCTTCCCCATGTTATCTTGATCTATTATCAATTAATGTTCATCTAAATTTTGTGTTACTTTTCCTATTATGCAAGATTATTCACCAAGGCTTCCAAAGTAGACACCCAATCCTATGCATATTGGATTTTGATGATTTCTAAATTCAATGCATTAGATACCTCCAATGGGTTCATTATACCTAAGTGGTTAAATGTCTTATTATTGATGTATAATACCAATAAATTCAATTTATTTTCATCTTCTCTAAGAAAATTAAATAATTTTCTTATTGAATTTACATGTAGAGCCAATTGGACTCTTAAAGAATGAATTGTATCCAAATTTTCATACAACCTAAGTGGCACATTTTTGACATCTTGATCCATACTAGAAGGAACTCACATCACCTTATACTAATCTCTGAGAGTTTCCAACTCTTATTCTAGTTCTTTTCTATCCAACTTCATTCCCTCATGGATGGCTAATACTACTTCAGTATGGGTCTCCATATAGTACTTGAGGTCCTCAATGTATGGGGACTAACCCTTATTACTGTCCTACCTCTTTTAAAGAGAGTAAATTTATTCTCTTTTCTTTAAAATTAGCATTCTACCATTTCTACCCTCAATCTTTCCTTTTTTGACCCTTTACACTGATGTTGTGACTTTGTCAAAAAGTGAGCTTACAATGGGAAGCTCAATGATCTTCATATTGGGCCTCTTAGAATTTGAATTTCCTAACTCTTTAGCCTAATATGGAAGAGTGAACTTTGAAGGATCTAATGGTTGGTATTATATTTGTTCATGTTCCTCAAGCTTAGGTTTAGGCTCAATGGAGGGTTTGGGCATCAAGGGATAAATTATTTTAGACTAGTCTATGTTCCTGAATTGTGGCATGGGGTGCACAACATAAACTAGTTTCTATTTTGGGGTCCTCTTAGTTATTACTATTATTTTGGTCTAAATTGGTCTTGAATAAGGTAGTGGAGAACCAATTGGGTAGAGGAGCTAGCTATTTGAGTGATGGGTTGGCCAGTGTCTATGGAAATAGAAGTGGAGACTAAAAAAGTAGGAGTAGAGGTGGTTGGGATGGAAATAACAATGGTTGAAATGATGGAGATCAAATGAATAGAGATTACAAGGGTAATGTTTGAAGAAGTAAAAGTGTAAATTGGAAGGGTAGAGGTGGGATGCATGAAAAGAAGACCAATAGAGAGTGTTTGAATATGAATGAAAGTGGAAAAACTAGAAAAGGTATGATATAAGTGAGTGGTAATGACATTAGAGAATAAAGGCCTAAGGGGGTAATGAAGAGATCACCCTTATCATATTGATCACTATTGAGGGTTACCTTTGATTTTAGTCCTTACAAGCTCAATACATTGACTTGTTATAATTATTCATCATCCACCTCCTAATTTGGCTCACCTTTGATTAAAGGTTATGTCTCTCTACCAATTACTTTTGTGGATGGACTTTTAGGTCTCTCCCCCTTGGTTTCCTTTGATAACATAGTGTTATTTTCTCAGCTTATGGAGTAGTCACATTTTGGAAAAGAGGGGATATAGTCATACTATATGTTAGGGATATTAAAGCCACCATAATATGTTCCATTTATTCCTCATCAAAATAATCTAGGTAAATGATCTCCATCTATTCCCTACTTGTGTTGTCATTTTCTTGTGTTAGTTCTTCTAATAGTTCTTATTTAATTCTCCTTAGTTCAATATTAGATGGTTGAACTAGAGGAATATGATCCTTTTCTTCTTTTTTAGTAGTGGGTATCTCTTATATCTCTTATTATTTTTCATATTCTTTACAAACTAATATTTCTTGTACTAATTGATGTTGCTCTTGTTGTTGTTCTTTAACCACTGATAGATGTTGGGGATCTTGACCTTGGTCTATTGGTTGTTGGTAAGCCCTGATACTCCATAATTTAGAGGATCTCCATTCCCATAATGATGGGATATTGAATTTATCTTGACTAAGTGTAAGGGAGGGTTCAGATTGTATCACCCTCAACAAGTCTTCATTTAAGCCTACTTCCATTGCTCTTTCTTTTACTTCATCATCATCTTAGGCATTTAGGAATAGGAATTTATGGTCAAATAACTCATGATTATTTAGGATGCCACGGTTATGAATATTTTTTTGTAATCTCCCATAGGGTTATTGTTATGTAATTAATTTACACCCTTGGATAGGGTTCTTCAGGGTCTCTCCAACTAAGCTACAAAATGGGAACAATCCCAATTTGTAGGTGTCCAATTGTGGGGTTAAACCTATGTGTTATGGGAAGATCCATAGGTGTACCAGTTAATATATTAGTAAGCTAATTTTATTACTTGGGAAAGGGTTTAGAAAGGGTAATAAATAATTGAAAACATAAATAAAGGTGATACACCATATAATTATACTCCAACTACACTAAAACATGGACAACTAAAGCCAAAAGACCAACCACTCACACAACCCTAACACTCGTTGATTTTACATAAGTAATTCTTTAGAAATATTGTAGAAATCAGATAAAATATGAAAGAATGGACTCATTAACATCATAAATCAAACTTATGACTGATAAACATGACATAAGACCTACAAAATCAAATCTATCATACACAAAGGTGAAGGAACAACTCAAGGGGAAAACTCCCACCACATGATCCTCATTAAACAAACCATAATACACACAAAGATTCAAGCATATTAGAAGGTAATAAATATTATTCACTTTAATAGGCTATTTCATTACAAAATTTGGAATATTTTCCCCTTGAATAATAATGAATCATATCTTAAAAATGGGGGAGAAAAGGGAGATATATCGAAGAAGAGGAAGAGAGGAGAAAATAGCTTTTTGAAAGATGACATCATGTCTCAAAATATATAAGAAATATCTCAAAATATCTAAAAGATTTATTAAATATTCCAACTTTATTTACCAACCTCTAAACTCTCCCACTTTAACTTATACACCCCACTTGGCTATTAACATCTTCTAAAAGCCACCCTTGACCACTAGCAGTTAGTGAAAATAACATCTTTTGCTTGGGAGACCATAAAGTGAAATGAGTCTAATTTCATGCTGATATGCATATATTTTCCTCTTTTTCACACCATTATACCTGAAAATATTTCATTTAACCTGCACCCAACCAATAAGGACCCCTTGAGAGCCTAGGCCACCATGAGAGTCTTTACCCTTAAGCTTGTCAATGCCCCTAGAAGCTTGATTATGACCTTAAAAGGTATTTTTCATGCCATATGATTAATTTTTACCACTTATGGTCTTTAAATATATATTTTTCTTTATGACCCCATTAATGGAGGTCAACTATGTTGAAAACCTTCAAAACTTGTAATTCTAGTTATTTTGGGCCTCAAAACAGCTCACACGTGCCAACTTTCTTTGCCAAATGGGTAAAAAAGGTGTTTATGGGAGTTTTTTAATTTTTTAAAATTTTAATGGGACAATTTTAGGTAAATTTAGTAGGTTTAAAGAGGGTTTGATCAAAATTGGTCTTTTGAGAGGCTTAGGCAAGCTAAAACCTGTAATTAGCTTTGATGAGGGTTCTCAAATTTTGAGGGTGAACTGTGGAAAATGAGAGAGGTTTATGGATTAAAATAAAGACCCAAAATAAAATCCAAGTTTAATTTCATAAATATTTCGCACATGTGATAAACATTTGAAACAATTTGGTTTCTTGGGTGGCAAAAGGGCAATTTGAAGGTTTGAGAGTGGGCAAGCTTCTTAATGATTATTTATAAAATTAGGGGCCTTAATAGATGGATAAATACATTTAATTAGAATATTAAAACATATATAAAACTTAAATAAATAATTATTCCCCCATTCAACCTATATGACATGTGTCAATAAAGTGAAACTTGACCTTTGAGCTCTAAGACTACACTTGGCCAAAAAAGTGAAAAAGAGGCCAAAACCAAAATTCAATCTCAAATGGATTTTAATATCTCCTTGGATGATTTTAACATGTAATTAATGTTAAAAATTTATTAAAAATTATTTTTAACACTTGAGAAATATCAAAACTTGATTAGTCACTTGTTAATCCATCACTAGCCTTTTCAAGGCATGCATTAACTTTGGGGCCTCTCTACATTTTTGAGGTATTCCATGGCATTTTTGACTAATAAATAATATTTGGGTTATGTATAAAATTACATAAATACTAATATCATACTCTTATACCCTTAAGAACTCCCTAAAATAGCTAGTGAAGGTCTGCCACCTTCTAGGACTAGTAGGTCTATGTGTGTCTTTATGTTAAATTGGGCTAAACTGAGCCTCTCTTGGACATATAAACATGATTAAATAATGATGATTACTCTTAGGTATAATATTTATATCCTTTAATCCCATAAATTTCCCATTTTACCTATACAACCTTGACTTTTAGAATTGGTTTTGAGCATGGACTCCATTAATGGAGATATGAGAACTTAATTTTTCTCTCTCTCAATCTCTCTTTGTCAATATTAGACCATAACATGTAAATTGTGAGGTACATTAAATTTTTAAATTAATACAAACATTTTTATAAAATCATCATGCACTCAAAACATCCATTTTCTTCTTGAAGCTCCATACTAGCTCTCTCATGCTTGCAAGAAACAAGAAAACTAAGAAGTGAGAAAAGGCCATATCTTGAGATATAACAGGTTTAAAGACCTAATTATATTTTAATTTGGACATTTAATAAATCATATATCTATTAAAATAATTTTTTTTCATCACTAAATTGAATAAAACCTTCAAAAACACCAATTTAGGCCTAATGCACACCCTAGTTCCATGTTCTCCTCAACGGATAAGCATAGGACTGTGTAAAACTAGAGGGTAATTACACTCTTATTTTTGAAAAAAAAAATTATATATATGTATATAAATTAATTATTAAAATCTATACCAAAATTAATAAATTTATTGTACCTATAAATGCCCTAGAACTCATTTTTTTGCTCCCAAACACACTTAGAAATTATGAACTGTAAGACATAGGGAGAAAGAAAAAGGTGTATATTGATATTTATGAGAAATAAATACCTAATTAATTTTTTTTGGACCTATAACTTAAAAAATAATTATATTTGATCATTCAATCCTTTACATTCCTCAAAAACCCTTTACTGACTGTCTACATTTGCATGTCAAAACCCTAAATTCAACCAACTTGTACTTTTCCATTTTTTTCCTCTAAAATTTGATGGAGGAAGGTTTATAAAGGTAAAATATTCCCAATAATATCTCACACAACTTTTTTTTAAAAAAAAATTCAAAAGTTCTCTCAAAACTAATTTTTGAGCGTTTAAGAAGGGTTTAAAACTGATTTTGGCTTTGATGATGGTTATTGAGTTATAGGGGTGAAATAAGAAAACTGAGAGAATTTTATGGATATAATCCATGCCCACAAAATATAATAAAAATTTCAGGTGCTAACTCTCAAGGAAAGTAATTTTGTCACCCCCTCTTGTTTGGCACTCTAGGCCTTTCTTATCTCTATAGGCCTAGAAAATTAAAAAATGGCTTTTTGACCTTTAAATATATGAAAACTCTTGGGACACATTTTATTAACCTTGGGATAGATAATATTATTTTCCATTCCAAATTTTAGACCTTAAAACCTTGTGATCATATTCAAACCTTGAAGTAGTTATGGCACTAAGCTTGAGAAAATGCTTGGTTTAGGGGGTCAAAACACAAAATTTCTTCCTTGAGGGCTTAGTGAAGTCTCAAATGTCATTATATCATGATAGTAATCATGATAAAAAATTAACATAACCTTTTATCTTCCCATTGGTTTCCATTTAACCTAATATAGATATTTTGCCCTACACCTTAGTTTTCATGGCCTCTAGGCTTGCCATTTAATGTTATTCTATCCTAAATCTAACTTGATGATCTCATTATAAGGGATTAGGAGGGTATATTCCTTAATATTAAAAATTTTAAGTTAGGGGTGTTGAAATTTTGTTTAAGGAATTCAAAAATGGTCAACAATCTTAGTGATTCTGAGGGGTTGGCTAGCCTACTTTCCAAAAGACTTGTGCCTTGTATATCTATTAGGTAAGGGAGTCTCTCAATCTATCCAACCAACTGATTTGAATCTGATTTGCACCGATGCCATCGTATAAAACACCTCTAAAATATAATAACAACCTACTACCTCTAAAACACAACAAAATAAACCAACTATATAAATAAAATATGCCAAAGGTACTTAGAGAAAGCAAACACACTAACTACTATATATAGCTAACCTAAAGATTTATCCTCCTCCTAGATCAAAAATAAATGTTATTGGATCACTCCCTTCATGAAGAGGAACATGATGAAATAAAATTTTCTTGTGATTCACTATGCTTACTGAATCATGCCTCTCGTGAGGTTCAAATGGAACAAACATGTCCCCAATGTAGAATTACTCTTGAGATGACTCAAAACTGATCCCATGATGATATTCAATGTGAACAATGTCTTGGGAGAAGGTCTCAATATGATTTGGGAGAGTTCCTATTATCTCTCCTTTAGTGTCTTAGAAAGACCATATTCTTCCACCTTAATCTTGTGCAAATTAGGATTGATCATGCTTAGAGCAGCATGCTCATAGTTTTATTGAAGAAGGACATGTCTCTAAGCCTCCTAAAAATATTTATTTATGGAATTGAACCACTTAGATAACTCTAGAATCTCTTCATTGGTATGTTTCTCAAATTGGATCACTTGAGCACTTGAGATGTCTCCTTCATTAACCTCACTCAAGATTTCATCTATAAATGAGTGTTGATTTGACCAACCAAGGTCTAAAACATCACACTTGTCTTGATAAAAGTCTAATTTTCCTTATTATAGCTCCAACATATTAGGGCTATCTTCAATTGACACCTCATTTTGAAGTAGACCACCCTCTAGTACCTGGTTCTAATTCTCTTTTTCATCTATGTAGAATAGACATTGAGTAGTCCATTTAAGACCTACCTTATATTTAGCTTGAGGATTGTCCTCTTCAGGCTTTAATTCATTAGTGTTAAATCCATGCCAAGAAGGTTGGTCCAAACCTAACTTTTCCTCCTTTGAATGAAGTGGGATGCCTATCAGGATATCTTCATCATAGACACTTGTATTTTCTTCTTGTGGCTCACCTATGACTATAATCTCCTCTATCTTTATGCCTTCCTTGACTTATTTCCATGAGGGAAATTTTTAGGGTATAACCACCTTGTTATCTTATTTTTCTTGTATAGGCATAAGAGAGAGTGGTCTCACTAGTGAGGGTATGGTATAACCAAGATCATTAGCAGAGGGAGATATCCATGGTGGGATGGCTTCATGCTCTTTAGCTGAATGGTCTTCATTTTATCTCCATATAATAGGTCCTCCTTTTCAAATGGAGATGGTGGAAGGGCAACAAGGTCAACTTGGTGGAGTAAGAACATAAGGAGTTATGGGATGCTCTTAGGGAAGAGTGGGATTAATATGCTCATGAGGGAACATGTGTGTATGGTTAGAAAAGAGTGGTATAATTTATTTTAGTTTGATGTGTTATCCCTCCCAATGCTCTAACACCTCTTTAATGGTTAGCACCCACTCTTTCAACTCTATATTCTCAACATGTAGATAGTCACCTTCTTCAATGGATTCCTACACATTACAAAATTTATGTAAGAAATTCTTTAATCCCTCTATGTCATGAATGTGTAGCTTGTTTCCAAGTCCAACCTCCTTAATGATTTTTATGATTATTCTCCTTTGGTTTAGTATTGCTTCTCTGATTCTTGACAAGGTTGGATAGGGGAGTGATTTGAAACTCTTGGAAGATGAGTTTGAGTCTCTTGGAGAGGAGAGGACACATAAGACTGATTACATTGAACCTATTTATCCTCATAAGATATCAACACATTCTCCAAGCTTTAGACCATGCTTCTCAAACACACTTTATTCTCCCTCTCACAAACTTCCCATTGTTCATCTTCAAAAATTGACAACCTGCCCTTGACCAATTGAAGAGAAATTATTTCCTCTTGTAGAACATGGATAGGGATGATTGAATAAAACTATAAACCCCTAAAAATATCACTTATCAAATCAATATGATCTAATAATGTTTGCTTAAACCTTGACAAGGATGTAACAAGATAAACATAGTCTTGACAAGGGGAATTAGAGGATTTATCTCAATGTAAAGGATGCTGATCTTGGTCATATATAGGTGTGGGAGGGAGGAAAAATCCATGATAGGGCTGATAGGTTACTTGAGGGCCACTTGGGGGCAACACATAAACAATATTAGCTTGATAATTATGATGTTGAAGTAGAGAATAAGCATACTGATCAAAATATGTTTTATTATATATACCAAATTTCGAAATTAGGCACATAGTCTACTTGACTAGATGATGTTCATAGTGGAGAACACCATTGGTGTTTGAAAACATGCATCCAAAGTCTAATTAAAATGAAAGGCAAGACCAAAAACCTTTTAGTGAGATGTAGAACATAGTAGTAGTCTCACTAGGCATGCTAGAAACTATTGTAGCATTAATTTACACCCTTAGAGAGGGTTCTTCAGGCTCTCTCCAACTAAGATACAAAATGGGGATAACCCCAGGCTGTGGGTGTCCTATTGTGGGGTTGAACCTATGGGTTATGGGCTAGTTCCCTAGGTGTACCAGTTAAGCTCTTAGTAATATGATTCTATGACTTGGGAAAGGGTTTAGAAGGGGGAAATGAAGAATTTTAAACATAAATAAAGGTAATATACCATATAATGATACTCTAACTACAATAAAACACACACAATTGAATCCAAAAGACCTACCACTCACACAACTTTAACATTAACTAAGTTTTCATAAGTAGTTATTCAAAAATATTATAGAAATATGCTAGAATATGAGGAATGGACTCATTCACATCATAAATTAGACCTATTACTGATAAACATGACTCAATATCTATAAAATCAAATCTATCATACATAAAAGTGAAGGGAGAGGACAAAAATCAAGGGGATAACTCCCACCATATGATCCTTACTAAAAAAACCATAATACACACAAAGATGCAAGTGTAGTAGAAGTTAATCAATATTATTCATTTTAATAGGTTTATCATTAAAAAATTTGGTAGATATTCCCCTTGCCAAAGCATGAATCATATCTTACAAATGGGGGAGAAATGGGAGATATATGAAAGAAAAGGAAGATAAGAGAAAAAATCTTTTTGAAAGATGACATCATATCTAAAAATATTTCAAAATATCTATAAGCTTTATCAAATATTCCAAATTTCCCTCCTAACCTCCAAACTCTCCCACTTGGACTTCTATACCCCACTTAACCATTAACATCTTCTAAAAGCCACCCTTGACCATTAGTGGTTAGTGAAGATATCATCTTTTGCTTGGGAGGCCATAAAGTGAAATGAGTCTAATTTCATGTTGACATGGATCCCTTTACCTCCTTTGGAAACCATTAGACATGCAAACATTTCCTTTAACCTACACTCCACCATTAGAGACCCCTTGAGAGCCTAGGCCACCATGAGAGTCTTCACCCTTGAGCTTGTCAATGTCCCTAAAACCTTTATTATGACATTATAAGGTATTTTCCATGACATATAATGATTTTTTTTTTATCATTTATGGTCTTAAAACAGACCTAATTATTAATTACTCCATTAGTGGAGGTCAACTATGTTAAAAACCTTCAAAATTTGTAATTTTAGCCATTTTGGGCCTCAAGACAGCCCACACGTGCCAAATTTATTTTTAAAATGCATAAAAAGGGTATTTATCAGAGTTTTTTTTAATGTTTTAAGATCTTTTTATGACCATTCTAGTTAAATTTATGAGGTTTAAATGGGTTTTGGGCAAAATTGGTCTTTTGAGAGGGTTAGGCAAGCTAAAACCTATAATTATCTTTGATGATGGGTATCAATTTTTGAAGTTTAAATAAGTAAAATAAGAGAGGTTTACAAATAAAACTCAGAATCCAAACTAATCTAAAACTTTTAGATCCTAAATCTTTCCCATGTGTGATGAACATTCAAAACAATTTGGCTTCTCTAGTGGTAAAAAGGCAATTTGAAGGTTTGAGAGTGGGTAAGCTTCTTAATGATTGTTCATAAAACTAGGGATATTAATGGATGGATAAATTAATTTAATGGGAATATAAAAACCTAAATTAACATTTCATAACTCCTTATCCCTCAATTCAACCTATATGACACATGTCAAGCAAGTGAAACTTGACCTTCGAGCTCCAAGACTACACTTGGCTGAGAGAGTGAAAAGAGGCCAAAACCAAAATTAGACCTAAAATGGATTTTATGAGATAATTTTATGATTTAAACATGAAATTAATTTTATAAATTGATTAAAAATGCTTTATAACACCTTAAAAATATCAAAACTTGATTAGTCACTTGTTAATCCATCACTAGCCTTCTCAAGGCATGCATTAGCTTTAGGGTCTCTCTGCATATTTGAGGTTTTCCATGGAATTTTTGACTGATAAAGACTATTTTTTTGATTTATAAATTTCCATAAATACTAATATCAGCCTCTTAGACCCTTAGGAGCTCCATGAAATAGATTTAGAAGGTCTGTCACCTTCTAGGCCTAGTAGGTCTAGGCGTGTCTTTATGCTAAATTAAGCCTCTCTTAACCTGATAAACGTGATAACATCATGATAATTGATATTATGTATACTAATCATATTTAATCCCATAAATTTCTCATTTGACACATACAACCTTCACTGTTAGACCTGGTTTGGAGCACAGACTCCATTAATGGAGATATGAGAACTTGATTTTTCTCTCTTTTGATCTCTCTCTATCAATATTGGACCATATAATGGACATTCTGAGGTCTATTAAATATTTTAATGCATCCCAAAAAATTTCCAAATTCACCATGCACTCAAAACATCCATTTTCTTCTTGAAGCTCTATACTAGCTCTCTCATGCTTACGAGAAAAAAGAAAACTAAGAAGCAAAAAAAGGCCATATATTGAGATATATGGGGTCTCAAGACATAATTATTTTTTTAATTTGGATATTTAATAACTAATATAAATTATAAAATATTTTTTCATCATTTAATCAAATAAAACCTCTAGATTCATCAATTTATGCCTGATGCAAACCTAGCTCCATATTCTCCTCAACAGACAAGCATAGGACTGTGTAAAAATAGTGGGTACTTACTCTCTTATTTTGTATTAAAAAATATTATTTATATTTATATAAACTCATTATGAACATTTTATCAAATTTCATAACTTTATTGTACATCTATATGCCTCAAAATTTATTTTTCTGCTCTTGAACACACTTAGAAATTATGAATTATGAGACATAGGGAGAAAGAATAAGGTGTATATTGAGATTTATGAGTTATAAATAAATAATTAATTTTTTTAACATATAATTACCTATATAACTTATAAAATCGTTATATTTGACCATTCAACCCTTTACATTCCTCAAATAAACCTTTTTTATTGTCTACATAAAGCATGCCAAAACCCTGAATTTGGCCAACTTGCACTTTCCCACTTTTTGCCTCTAAATTTATGGATTAAGGTGTATAAAGTTAATATATTCCTCATAATATATCACAAAATTTTTTTTTTGTATCAAAAATATCAAAAAATGAAAGAGTTATCTCAAAACCAAGCTTTGAGGGCTTAAGAAGGGTTTAAAATTAATTTTGGATTTGATGATGGTTATTGAGTTATAGGGTGAACTAAGTAAAATAATAGAGGTTTATGGATATAACCCATTATACCAAATATAATAAAAATTTCAGGTCCTAAATATGATCTAATGTACTACTATCACCCCCCCTCTCTTTTGGCACTCTAGGTCTCTCTTTTAGCTCTCTAGGCCTATAAAACTAAAAAATGACCTTTTGACCTTTACATGTATGAAAACTCTTGGGACATATTTGATTAAAATTTAGAAAGATACTATGATGTTATATTATAAATTTTATACCTTAAAACATTGTGATCATATGTGATATTTGAAGTAGCAATGGTGCTAAGCTTGAGAAAATGCATGGTTTAGGGGTCAAAACACAAAATTTCTTACTTGAGGGATCAGTGAAGTATCTAATGTCATTATATCATGATATTAATAATTAATAACCATAAACATAACCATTTATCTTCCCATTGGTTTCCATTTTACTTGACATAGATGTTATACCCTGTACCTTAGTCTTCTTGGACTTTAGGCTTGCCAATGAGTGTTCTTGCATCCTAACTCCAACTTAATGATCTCATTCTAATGGTTTAGTAGGTTAGATGAATTAAGATTAAAAATTTTAAGTTAAGGGTATTTAAATTTGGTCTAATAGGACCAAAAATGGTTGATAGTTCCTAATTCATATTAGGGAGAGTAGCTAATGCATAGGCTCTCTTTACATTCCCAACTTCTGTGAAATGCCTCCTAATTGTATACTACATCTTCCCAATAGTGATATGGGAACCATGGAAAGTTCCTTTCTTGTTTTTTATTAGATATTCATCTATACCATTCCATATTTAGAATGTAATATTATGTTTGGCCACTTTGCTGGGAACAAACTTGGGAAGTCAAAGAGGGTCCACCCTATGACCAACAATCATGATGACTATATAATTGGTGTAGAGATAATAGTAACCCAAATTAGTGAGTATTTTATAAATATTGGGTTAAATCATATCCAAAGGGTGTCCATTAATATCTGTCCAACCTTGAGGGTATATGTCCTCCACAATTTTGGCAATGTTCCTTGCATAAGCATATATGTGAATGAAAGAATAAAAGTCGCATATTATATTCTTGATAAAATCAATGTTGGGACTCCATATAACCCTGTTATGATTGTACATTATTCCCATGATTGAATCTAATATGTATGACATCATATAAAAATTTAACCCGTAGAGCCTCTTGTCCTTGTGCAACATTTATTTATTTAGATACGAATTGATGACCTCTCCCAATGTATAGGTGCACTCTGAAGTAATGAGCAAGTCCAAATAGGGTACCCATTCTAGATGCATGAAGTGGATTCTCAGGTGGATAACAATTCAATTTAGTAATACTATC
This sequence comes from Torreya grandis, assembly GCA_037957365.1. NCBI lineage: Eukaryota > Viridiplantae > Streptophyta > Pinopsida > Cupressales > Taxaceae > Torreya > Torreya grandis. The sequence goes on along the minus strand of JARHVA010007104.1, from coordinate 114,800 downwards.
CTTATGTGAATCCCCATTCTAAATTAGGTGATAGAGATAAAATTCTTAGTATGTACTCTAATAGTGAACATCTCATCAGGGAGAAGCCACTTCCCTAATGATCGCTCCACATTGTTAATTTTATTCCAAGTGACTACAATATGTAGGTTAAATGTAAAATTTAGAATAGGGAGGATTAAATACCTCATGAATGAATCTCCTTATATGTATGCCATATCTATGTTGTTATTGAGATAGTGCAGTAGATATTATCTATAATTCTACCATCAAAGAACAGGATTTGCACTAAGTTGATGCACATCATGACTTCTAATTTGGTGGTTATGTAATGAAGTGACCATCATTTGAAGGGAAACATATTAGCTACATTTTATTTTTCCTTAGTTGATATATCCTCTTCCATCATGAATGAATCAATTTTCTCTATGACCTCCCATAAATTTGAGTAATTGGTATGCAGGCCATTGAACATAATTGCATCAAAGACCATGTCAAAGTATTTAATGGAGTCCTTGATGTAAAACCTATCTATTTTTTAGGTTCCCTTGTATGACCTAAATGAATATGCCATTGTTTTTTATAGATGTTAGTATGATTAAAGATTTCAAAAATGGTGATGTAAAAATTGAATTACATGAGGTACAAGTAATTCTAGACACAACTAGGGCAATTGATATTGCAAAAGGCTATGTTCACTCGATCTATTAAAAATCAAATGAGGTGAAATAAATTGGGGGACTCAATGTTACATATTTTTTAATTCATTATAGTTCATGTGCCATTAATCACCAACATTTACAAGCTCATCACCCTCATTCAATTCAAACTTGACCATCTAGTCTTAATGTACATAACATGTAAGATGTTTGCTCATTCAGGGTGTCATGGTGTTACTTTTTTCCTTTTGACATTTGTCACTATATGGTTTAATCAATGGAGTTAAGATTATTCTTAGGGCCTAATAGTATGATATAGTGAGCCTATTATTCTATGTGAAAGACCACAAAAATCAAAATACTCTTCAAAGATATTTATTTAGAAAAATTATCCAAAAGTCATCACAAGAAAAGTTCCTAAAGACTAAGTACTATTAAAAAATATTCTCATTCAAGAAGAAATCACTGTAGAGAGAAGCCCCAAACAAAAACAACCTTTTGAATGAAAATTATTGAAGAGAAAGTATCTGAATAACTAAGACCTTTTAAAGACCAAAGTTCTCAAAAATCTAAGTTTCCAAAGTCCAAATTTTTTGAAGAGAAAGTTGATGAAAACTAAGTCTATGAACAAAAAACCTTTCAAATGTAAGTTTCTAAAGAGAAAGTTGTTGATCAAAATAAATAATCAAAGAGAAATTTCTCAAATAAAATATCCTAAAGAAAAGTACCTAAATATTTATTTCCAAAGATTAAGTTGCTGATCAAAACAAATGATCTAAATAAAAGTCTGTAAAACAAAGTTTGCAAATAAATAGTTTTTGAGACTAAAAGTATCCAAACAAAAGTCTTCCAAATGAAATAATATAAATAATTCAATCTAAATACCTATCACTCATATAAATTATTCAAAAATTTACATTAATATATTAGTTTTAGTAAGTCCTTTCAAATGGAAAATAGGTGCATTAAAACATTACTTAAGGTCCAAAATATCAAGCTCCTTTAAATAATAAAACACATAAACACCCAAATATTATATACATCCTCTAAAAACAAATGGGTTCCCCACTTTTCAAATAAAAATAAAAGGTGGGATGTGTTGAATACAAAACTATAGACCATACATTCTAAGGGATGATAGGTAAATTTATAATTATTTACATGGATGACCTCCTAGTTTTCTCAAAAGCAAGGACTGATCATGTAGTTCACCTATAATCAACCTTTGAAATATGAAAAATGTTTGGCATTTTTTTGAGCCCCAAGAATATCATATTTGGCATCATATAAGGAAATCTTTTTGGTCACATCATCACCAAATACAAAATTACAATTAACCTAGATAAAATTCAAGGAATATCAAAAATTACCTTCCTAAATAACAATAAGGAACTCAAATATTTCTTTAGGAAGATAAAATTCATGAGAAATTTTATATTAGACTTTTCCAAAATCATTTGACCTATGAATGCAATGCTCGAGCAAGATGTTAAAGTGGAATGGATAATAGAGGCTTGAAAGTCTTTTCAAGACATTAAAGATTCAATATCTTAAGCTCCTATACTAATAAGTATAGACTTCACTAAATAATTATTTTTATATTCATTCACTTAAAAACATACTATTAACATCATTCTAATGAAAAATAAATATGAAAGTGATCATCATATTGCATTCATGATCACAAACATAAAAGAATAAAAATTCTAGTATTCCATGATAGATAAGCAAATTTATGCCATTGTCAAAGTGGTAAATAAATTTAGACACTAAATCTTGAGGAACAAGACCATCAACATTGTAAAATATCCTACTATTAATCTCACCTTAACATAAAATGAATTGGGAGAATATAGAGGAAAATGGATAGCAAAACTACAAGAATTTGATATATAAATCAAGCCTACTAAGATTGCTAGAGGTCAGGGCATCATTTATCTCATGATTGAGCTTAACCCATTCATCACTATTGAATATTTTTTTTAAAACCAATTATCTAAAGGAGACTAGTATAGTGATATTATTCAATACCTTCTCATAGTTACTTTCTCCCTAGAGATTGAAAGAGAACAAAGGAGAGATTTGAGACTCAAAACAGCTCATTATATGATTAGAAAGGGGATATTATATAGAAGTAATTATAAAGGAATATACCTAGGATGTGTATCATGATAATAATCTCAATAAATTATATAAAATTTTCACTATAAGATAAGATGTCTCTAGGAATACCACAACTCATAAAATCCTCATAATGGGTTATTACTAGCCAACAATATTCAAGGATAGAAATGTTCATATTAGAACATGTCATGATAAATGGTAATTGAAAAAATATAAGTACATGTAGAAATTCCTCTATATCCTATTATTAAAGTAATACCATTCACTTAATGGGGGTTGGACTTCATTGGGGTCATTAATCCTAATTCTTCAATTGGCCATAACTTTGTACACATGGATACAGACTATTGCACATAATAGACCAAAATTACAACTACAAAACATTCAAGATCACAAGATGTAATAATATTTATAGAGTAAAATATCACAACTATATTTGGCACTCCCATATCTCTAATTTGTGGTAATGGGCGATCATTCCAATTAGTTGAATTCACTAAATAGGCCCATGATAATCAAATCACCATCAGGTCATCATCCAACCACTACCCACAAGGGAATGGATTATCTAAATAAAACAATAATAACTTTATTGATGCCATTAAAAATTTCATAAAATAAAAATCTAGGGATTGACATAATCTATTGAAGTATAAACTTTGGGCTGAATGAACAAGATATAATCAGGCACTCAATTCCATGCCTTAGTGATATATGAGAGATAACCTATTTTCCCAATCATGATTAAATTACCAAAATATTAGTTTATGAAGCACTACATAGAACCAAGTGAGAAGGTAGAGTCTCAATTACTGGACATAATAGAAATATAAGACTCAAGGACTGAATCCTAATAATTTTTTTTAAACATTAGGATATAGTGAAAAGATGGTTTAATAGAAGAGAAAAATTCAAAGCATTAAAAATATCTAACTTGCTGATTTTATGGGATAAATCCAATGAAAAAAATGATAGCATGAAAATTTTACCCCATTATGGATTGGACCTTATCAAATTTTAGAGATCCTATGTAACAATGCTTTTCATTTGAGGGATCTCTCGGGCAACGAGATGACATATTTATTCAATGGATTTTTTTTGAAGAATTAATTCATGGTTTCACCATCTATGGATTTATTTAAATAAAAATATATGTTGTGGTAACATTAGGATTAGGGTATATTTACTACTTTATTAGAATAGTTTTATTGCTTTCGTAGAATAGTTTCCTTGCTTCCTAAGTTAACACTCCTAATTCTTAGCAGTTTTTTTATAGTTTAGCTTCGTAATTTATAGATTAGATGTTTTTATTTGTTTTGTGGAAATTAGATTGAATTTTCCTAGTATGATCAAAGTAAGTATCTAACCTATTAGGACTTCATATAACATGTTTACAAGCCAAAGGATCAGCTTGTGGGGAAACACACCAATAAAAGGTAGACCAATTTGTTTACTTGTAGGAATTTTCACCCTTATATTTCAAATTTTCAAATATTAGGTATGAAATAGTAAAATTAATCATGAAAAATCAAACATTAAATGCTATAATTAGGCATATAAAGGTTGCTCTCATTACTGCATAAAAAAATTAGAAAGGCTTTTTCACTTTCCCTAGATCAAATACACTTATATTTTTAATAATTATTTGAGGAAATAACCATTGATATGGGTATAGATGGAAAAAACAATATTGTACACTTATGATTTCATACATACCATCTCACTCTAGTTTTTACTCTCCTTGTTTACCACTTTCTGTCTGTAGGCCTAGAAAGGTATCAACTTGTGTATTGGGATCTTTGGTCTATTATGAAAAATCATAATTCTTATGTGTCTTGAGGAATCTAAGAGATTAAAAGGACTATTGATTGGTTTTAAAGTGAAGGGAGTATGTTTATCTTGTCTTGTCATGGTCAATTTCATCTTGTGTTAGGTCTCCTCATGGTGTGTGAGTATCTTTTGATGTCTTTAATAAGGAATTAAAGTGGTCTTATGATCTACACCCAATAAGCTAAGATGGTTGAAGATGGAAGTTAATGACTCACTGTGAGATTATATTATGTATTTAGTATACTCAGTCATGGTGGTCTATAAGCCTTTAATAGGGTTATGAACATACATAAAAGCCTCATGAAGAAATTTTAATAAGGTTATAAGGTACTTTTGTGATATTCATTAGCAATATTCTTTTGAAACTATGTGTATGTAATATAAAAGTGAATGTTTTAGTCTTTAAATGGAAAATATTGACCTTATAAGGCTTTAAAACATCACTAATATCTTGTAATCACCCACCATCCTCCTTATATAACTTAGTCAAATAGCTCATGCCTTGAAAATATGTTTTCTATGAGCCTTGAGTGTTTTTTGGCCACAAAAAAAACTCCCATGTGTTAAATATCATTTTTTTGCTCTTAAAAGACTAATTACTTATCTTAAATTCCCTTTGACTTGTATTCCTCCTCATGTTTCCCTAGAATGATGGTTTAAAGCTGAAAGAAGAGGAAATGAAGGAGAATTGATAGTGTTTTTAGATGGTATGGATCTATATGGTATGTATTGACTCAGAGGAAGTCTTGGATATGTCATAAGGCCTTGGTTTAGACACATGGTAAAGATATTGTAGGGTTTAAAGCCCTGAGAAGACTAAAACTAATGTGTTTCCATGGATTGTTCATTGGAAGATAACATGATCACCTCAGGTCTATGCTCAGTTAGTATAGTAAAGAGAGAAAGCATATCTAAGATCTTGACCAAAGAAACTAGACCCCATGACCTTCCAATCATGGGTATTAGTTTCTAGTTTTGTCTTCTTAAATTTATGAAAAAAGGATAATAACTTAAGGGTTCTATTCACCATTTAAATTTACATAAGGGAAGGAAAGTGGTATGGTTTTGTGAAGTTTTTATCTATTTTGACCAAACTATTGATTGATCCTAGTTCTTAACGTCTTAAAGAGACCTTTCATGTCTTCCCCAATAATTTGATACACATGAGTGAGTGCATAGAGTTCACTAACACATATACTAGTAAATCTATAATCTACAAGTACTATGAAGGATAATATATGGTTCATGATGGATCCAAGGATATCAATACTCATTAAGACTTTTTTGTAGTGTTTCATTCATGGAAAGTGTCCTTCACTCAGGTGTCTCAAATTTTCCTCAAGGTCTCATACCTTAAAAATCATAAATAGTTCCTCATCACCTTTACAATCTCAGTTTAGTAGATGTTAATATAACTTATCACTTGTTAAGTTGGTTTGGAGATTCCTAGGTTTCATTTGTAACAGTGTATGCTAGTTCAAGGACCTCTAAAATGATATATTTTATTAAGGCATATGCCTATGCTTCTGTAAGATATTTCATTACTACCAAGAGATTGGATTCATGTTTCATTTTCAATTTATCATGTTTAATCCCATTCCATAGCCTCAAGATCCATTCACCACTATTGTAGTATTATCATTACATCTTCATCCTCCAATATAGCCTATTAGAATCATATCATTGCTACCCATTCACATTCACTTTATGGATCCACTGTGTTTAGAAGAGTGTAGAGGATATTGCATTGAATGGATTTGTTTAAACTATCTCCATAAGTTGTAATGAATAGATGAAAGGTTCATGAATATTTTTTTGACCTTCTTAAGGTCTAAATTTATCCTAGTATTTACAAGAAACATAGTGAACCATCATTTATAGTCATGTCAAGATATAATCAGGCTACTTCTCTAAGGTTTATTCAAAAGAATGAGGAGATAGAGTATGTATCACTAAATTTTTTAAGACATTAAATATTTAAACAAGTTCAAGATGTGACAATAAGGTCTTAGAGTAAATCAGATAATTAGTGTGCACATACATCCATGCTAAGAAGAGATGAACCAAGTGCAATACTCTTAAGAACCTTAAGAATTTAATGAAGATATTGAAGTGAATGGATCATTGAAAACACCTAATTTGCACTAGGTTTGATCCAATATATTCTCAAAAATATAATTAGGTTGATCTAAAGTCAAGTTCATAAGAGAGAGACATATAGTCATATCTACAAACACACTTAGTCATAAGCCCAAGAAGAGGGCAAAGTAATGATTTAAGACTTTCAATGTAAGTAAAGCTTCAAATGAAGTTATGAACTATATAGAGACAATTAAAATGCAAAGTATGGATTATAAAAACTCAAAGGATAAATATGACCTAAAATTCATGTTTAAAACATCATCTACAACTAATATAAAGTGGCACTCACAATGATTGTATGAGGAACAAAAGAAAATAGAGGACTGAGGGTTAGGTATTGGTCTATATATAATGAGATGAAGATATGTACTTATGATATGGGAATTGAGTATAAAAGGCCTTTGATAAGTCTTAGATACTTAAACCATGATGAATTTAATTATTGGATCCACTAAGATAAAATATTCACCTACAATAGTGTTTGGATGGATCTTGAGGTATGTGAAACTTAGATCAAATGTATGGACTATGAAGAAGGTGTTGAAAATATATTTAAACTCAATGGGGATTCTATTTATGTTTGAGAGTCACTTGAGAAGGTTAGTAATGATAATTCATAAGACCTTTAATACCTTCAAGACACTCATTATCACAATCAATACCTATAGACACCTACAGGTTATGATGAAGAGGTGTGTAAGAAGGCTAAAGAAAATGATCAAGTAGTTACTATTAATGTTTGAAATGGACTTTGGTATCCTAATACATGATAAAATGTGTTTTAATGCTCATAGATACCTCTAATAACTACTAAAACATCCATAATGAGAATTTTACCTATAACCAATGTGGGCAAAGTGTAAGCTAAAAGAAGGGAAGAGAGATGGTGCTTTGATAGGGTGCATAGGATTGAGAAGTGAATAAGGAAGGATACATACCATTGAAATAAGGATCTTGTAACATCACCAAATAATTATTGTAACTCTCATACCACAATGATAAGATGAAAAGAAACAAACTCATTCATGGACTCATCAAGAATAAAAAATTAGGCGTCTAACTAGATACTTTTGGGGAAAATGAGTTTTGAAGAACCTATAGCTGGATTTAAGCTCTCAAGTTTAGTAAAAATTGTAATCATGGCTGGTTTGAACTTTATATTCTATCCTCAAGGTCTCAAAATCAATAGAAACATCAACTATTTTATCTCAAAGCTACCTTTGTCAATTGATAGTCAGTAATGGATTCATGAAGACTATTTTTAGGTCTATGGATATGACATCTTGTGAGATGGATCATACTCAGGATTTCATGCAAATATGTCATTAACGGCTAGGAGATGAAAATAAGTCTTAAACACATAAGAAACCTTACCATAATTTTGAACTGATCCAAGTGTTCTTTCACATTTATGGTCATAGAAATGGTGTGGAGAATTATTTCAAGTCCCGAGGGAAGTGTTAGAGTGAGGGGAATGCAATAGAGTTATCAGTTTGGATCTTAAACCTTTATTTTACTTACATAAACTAGATATTTAATTGAATCACATTTTCACTATGTACATAGCTTAGTTCACATTGTACATGCAAACTCAAGCTAGTCAGGGTAGTTGGAGGGGTTAGTATACTTGAAAATAATGGCAAGATGTTTTGCATTAGGGGTCTGCATACTATGAATCATTGCTAAGATTTTTAGACCCCTAAAACACATGAAAAACCCTAAAAGACAACTGATGAAGGAAATATGCCTTAATATGCATTATAACAAGTATTTGAACCATGAAATGGTGTTGGTGGTCTTCCTAACTCTCTTGAACATCACCAAAGCTGGTTGGTTGGAATGTACAAAATTCATGTTGTATGTACTAGGCCTTAGATGGCTAACTTGAGCCTATGAGCAAGGAAATGAAAGTTGTTTTCATATACATTTATATAAAAAAGGAATAATGGGACCTAAATTATCTAAATGACCTTGTAATAACCATCTAAAGGGATCCTTATGGTAGTTTCTACAAATAGATAGGTTTGGGTGTTTAAACAAGAAGTTGCATGCATAGAGATAGAGGATGAATGGATCATTCAATCCAGCACCATGATTCAAAAGTACTTCATAGAGGCTATTCATGTTATACACAATGAGTAAGAGATTTTAAACTCATAATGAGGTCATAATTCTAAGAACCTTGCATAGACATGTGTTTGTTTATTGGCTTCATTAGATAGTGCCATCAAGAAGGGGAAATAAAAGGCAAGGTGGGGTCATGAGTGCACCTATAATCTTCATGAATATCATCATCAGGTTGTTATAGGGGTTTATGTTAGTTTTTATTTATATTAAAGATGATATGAATAGTCATTTAGGTGTTAAGACACTAAACAGTATTCAAAAAGCCTACTTCTTCCCTGAGAGGTGACTTCACATGTTCATCATGGTACAAAGATTTTACATGGGAGGTTAGGTAATTTAAGAGAGTATAGGGCTTAGTATACTATTTTTTTGTATCATTGGTGTAGACATTCAATTCTCAAACTTTATGAATCATTGTTAAGAGTCCTAAGTACTCTTAAACCTCTCTAAAACCCTAGTTAAGACCTAATTGATAAGAAATTAAGTAAAAGGCATCCAAACATATTGAAATAATTTTAATAACACCTAGATCATATATCACACTTAGAGAGGCTCATGTCCATGGTACTTTCTTGTATGGATGGTGTATAAACCTATAAAAAAGTAGTGGTTTCTCAAGGAAAAGAGTAGAAATAGAGGTACAAGGAAGTTTAAAAAGATGACAACCATTGAAGGAGAAATATTGAGACTTTTTTTACCTTATTAATCCATTATATATTTAAAAACATGCATGAAAGTATCTCTACAATATTAGTCTATTTAGCTAGTCTATAGATGTGAAGGATAAGGTGACCTAGTCACCTAGTTTGACAAGTTTACAAGTATGAACTCTTCAAGGAAACCTATGTTATGATTTGAGACATTGATTCATGTCTAAAAATCAATTTTTCATAGGTTATAAAAGTTTCATATAGTATTTCATAGCCATAAAATGCAAGTAGTTAGGATATTAGGCCTAATTAGCCTAGTAGACCTACTTGGTCAACAAGGAGACATAAAAGCTGGCATAAAGGGTTGATGAATGAGTTAATGTAGATTAATCATACCCCATAATTAACTCTTAAGTGGAAATACATGCATAACTAATCCTTAAGTGCCAATCCATGTAACTAATATTTAAGTGGTAATCCATGCATAAATGATCTTTAAGTGGTAATCAATGCACATTCCATAGTCTTAATGGAGGATAGAGTCATTCTCTTATCTTAAGTCTTATGCTAAAAATAAGGAGGGTTATTATATGCTTTGTGATGGATTAATTACACCTCATCAATGTATAACTACCAATATAGGAGTTAATTGACAAAATAGAGGTGTATAATGCTTCAATATGTGGTTCAATAGGTCACCCATATCCTTCACCACCTCATTTCAATGCCCAACATCTCATTCAAATATAATGCAAGATCATCAAACATGGAGAGTTTTTTGGATGACTATTTGTAACTATTTGCAACTAAATTAATTTTTGAGGTAATGATGGTCATTGATTACCTTTTCTTATCTCCTCTACACCAATCTCCCTCTTCTTCTCTCCTCATTTTATATATAATCAAGTCTTATGACCTTGATTTTCATCCTGTAGGATAATACACAAAGACTTTACTAAAATTGTAATGTGCACCTTGAGTTAATGAGAAAAGATTGTTGTAGACTTATTCATGGTTTTTAGTGTGTATATTGATTGTTTACTTAAATATAAGCATGATATTCATCTTATTTTTTAGGTCATCTCCTTCACCTAATGCTATGTTTTCATCCTCTGTAGGTTACATGAAGTGTTTAGAGATAGGATTTGTGTTGAAGAGTGAGTTAGTTTGTAGTGTCTTTTATAGACCTCCATTCTTTTACCTTCAAGTTGAAGACCTTTTTATCTAACCTTTATCTAAAATACTGATGTTTAGGATTATATTAAGAAAGTATAGTTGATAGTCTAATCCCTTTTTATTTACAAGTGTGCTTAAGGACAAGGTTAAAAGAGGATCATTAAAGAATTGGTATATCACCATCACTAGTATAGGTTTTCCCTTTAGGTTATGTTTCTAACTCTTTTCACCCCCCAAAAAAAAAGGTCAAGAAAAGGATTAAAAATTTATACATTAGAGGACCTAGCCTCATAATCTAGAGGTTTTATCTAGTTATATGTAACCCATAACCTATATACCAATCCAATGTTAGTCCAGGTTTGAAGGAGAACTGAACAATCTACTTCATAGGGTGTAACTTAGGTTGCTAACAGTTCTGGCACACCTAGTGGGACTACTCATTTATAGGATTTAGAGCATACATCTATAGATTTGAGTACATTATTAATCTTCAAAGGTGTTATAGGTATATTTCTAGACATTTCATGCTAAGATTGGTATAAGATCTTCCTCAAAAGGTAAGGAGACTAAATTTATTGAGTTGTTTTTGGATATAGTTAAGAAAAATAATATTATCAATATAATCCAAATACTATACCTCATAATTCTCCTAATTTATCCCAAAAATCTAGTTTTATCTAATAAAATATAGTTTAAATAAATATTTTTTTAAATCTCACACTTCAAATGTCTATTCTTAGGAGATAAGTTTTTGTACCTTTTAACAGTGGTAACTCCTTGAACCTCAATCAGTTTGATGACATACCTATTAATGAAATAAATATACTTCCTTATTTCATAGGAGAAAACCCAATTACTCCTATTGAGCATATTATGAACATAGCCAATCAATATTTAGTGCATAATGTAACATAGGGGAATGTGGCTATAAGATTATTGGTAACTTATTTTAAAGGTAAGACACTTCAGTGGTATATGGGTTTATCACCTACATCCATTAACTCATAAGATGATTTTGGAGAAGTCTTTTTTAAGAATTTTAAAGATAAAAGTGACTATCTTTCCTTGGTGGAGAAATTTACTACAATCAATATAAACCCCTATGAGTTCATGGTAGACTTCAACTATAGGTTTTTAAAAGCCTAGGATAGGATCCCTAAAATTATCAAACCCACACCTAACTATGAAATATTGTATTATTTTAAACCTCTAAATTCAGATGTGGTTGTTATTATACAATCAATTAGGGTAAGTACCTTACTAGAGGCCTATGAAGTAGCCATAAGGGTTGAGAATATTCTAATCCAAGTAGGCAAAATCTCTCCTAGATGACCCATGCCTTTATTTCTAGAAATCCACCCTCTTGTGCCTACCATTGTGCCACTACCAGCTCCATCTAATCTTTATCAAATAGATGGTAACCAAGTGGATAGATTGGGTAAGATAGAGAGTGCACTTAAGGCTCAAAATAATAAGCCAATATATTTAGAAAGGCAATAGGTTCCACTTCATAGGCCTTAACAAACCCCTAACCAATCTTATTAGTATAACATGCCTCCTTATCAACCCAATGATTAGGGTCAAGGATAGTTTACACAATCAAGACAATATAATTTTTATAATCTTAATTCTACTAGTAGTTATATATATTTAGTTCTAGCTCAAGACAATTATGCTCAATAAGGTCAATGGTATAGTCAATGGGAGTAATCAAACAATATGGAAATGGATCCAACTGGTGAGGTGAGTCAATAATATTTCATGCAGCAAGGTCCAACTCTTTCACCATATGCTAATAAACTACCTTAATAACACAAGGAAGCATCTCTATCACATAGACACATTCCTTCTTTCACTCAAGCTGAGGTAACAAGTTATCAAGGATCAGGTGGAATCAAAATACCTTCTAAAACTATGTTTGCCAATTTATATTAAGGTAAATTCCTTTCGATCAGGTGGTAACTAATTAGGGTCAAAATATGATTAATGTGGACAGCTCAATTGAATATCATACAAGTTCCAAAAGAAGGTAATTTTTTGATGGTTTAGGTCCTAAAAAGGCATTTCCTCTACCTTCTCAACCACCTCAAAATACTACCACTCAATATGAACCTCAAAATTCAGCATCAACTTAGCAAGTACAAGATGGTAAGGGGTAGAATCAAAAAGGTCTTTTCATACCACATTTTATACAAACTTCAAGTAACACTCCTAATCCTAAATTTTATCCCAAGATAACCAATAATCCTCTTAGCATTGTTGATCAGATGAAGAAAGCCTCTATCTCTATTTCTATGTGGGACACATTGCTTATTTTGGGATAAAGGGATCTCCTAAAATAATAGCTCTCTAATCTTCTAATTTTAGACAAACAAGAATAAAATGTAAGTGTTGTCCTTAAAAATTCTAATCAACCTCTTGAACCTTAATCAACAATGGTAGTTAATCCCCCCTTATATCTTTTCATTGTCATAGGTGATTGCATTGTACATAATTGCATGATTGATAGTGGGGCTATTACCTCTATCATGCCTAAATCCATAATTAGTAATATGGGACTTCAATATGAGCCTCATAATAAGGGAGTTTTATAGTTATATGGGTTTCCTACTAAGACTATGGGTGTTCTGAGGGATCTTAAGATCATTTTAGTTACTTGTCCTTATTTTACTATCTTTTAAGATGTGGTATTAGTTGATCTTCCCCTACTTTATTTTATGTTTGTCTAGGGATTTCATTACCAAAATAGGGGGTATCTTTATTTTTATTGGTCCTACATGGTATTTATAACTATGTATGGGACAAAGGTTACCATAAGATCAAAACATATATCTATATTTTATTTATAACCTTATATGCCCAACTTATCAAATTTTAAATACACTATCTTAGAGGAGGGTGAACAGTTCAATGATCAAGAACCTTTTAAATCACTTGAAGGTATATCATATTTACTCCTTGATGAGTGGGTAGATAATAAACATAGTTATGATCCTTATAAAATCATTGAATAATTAGGTTTGGGTTTTTATTGCATGCATGAATAAGGTGACATGATGCCAAGTCTCACTAGAACAACATAAGATCATGAAGGTGTTTGGAATTTATTATTTGATGGGTTTAGATAAAAGAAAATGAGTGGAACATGTGATGTGATTATATCTCCTCTAAATTAAAGGCACTACTCTAACATAATATTCCAATTTAGTCACACCTTTAATACTATATAATATGAGGCTCTCATTCATGGTCTATAGTGGGTAAGGAAGAGGGGTATTAAGATTTTGAAAGTTAAAGGAGATAGTGAGTTAGTAGTGAAATACGTAAGAGGTTTGAGTGTATCCAAGAATCCACTTTTTAATTCCTATAAACATAGGGTTTGGGATCTTATGGAGGAATTCTAGGCTTTTTACATTCATTCCATTCTTAGAGGAGCCAATCAACATGCATACCAGTTAACTACTATTGAGGCATAATATGAATGGTTTATGGGCTCAAAGATACTAAGGATTAGTCCCAAATTAAATTTATATTTACGCACTCATTACCTAATAATGAGGTAAGTTTCCAAGTATTTGATAATGATAAACAAATTTCCTGTTTCCTACAACATGAGGTGGAATTATGCTAAAAAAACCAAGATAAGTTTCAATGTTAATATGAGGACCAGATTATCCAATTGAATTCAAATAAGTAACCTAAGATCTTGGAAAATTTGGAGAGCATATTTAATGAATATTATCATCTTATAAAATATAATGTAAACATCTCTACCAAAAAGGAACATTATGAACACATTGTCATAGGCGAAGATAAACTACTCAAGTTAGGAAAAGTGAATATAAGGAGGAGAGAGAAGCCTTCATATCATTATGAAAAGAGTTTATATATGTTTTTAATGTGAATATCATGACTTGAATGTTTTTTATCCTAGGTTGTTACAACATACCATAGAGCTATAAGAAAATGCCAAACATGTGAGACAGAAATAAAGACCAATCAACCCCAAGGTTAATATATTTATGAAGAAATAACTAACAAAGATTATTAAATATAAAATAATATTTCCCATAAAATATTGTACATGGATGGAAAAAAATAACCTATGAGGAAAAGGAATGGGAATATCATGTTGTGTGTAGATTTTAGTGATCTCAATAGGGTGTCATTGAGAGATCACTACCCTCTTCCATCCATGGATCAAATTTTACAAAGAGTTTTTGGTTCATAAAGGCTTTACCTACTTGATGGATATTTAGGGTATAATAAAATATTAGTGAATGATAAATATCAATACAATACTACCATCAAAACTAAGTGGGGTACATATGCATATAAGAAAAAGCCTTTTGGACTCTCCAATGTTGGGGATACTTTCCAAAGGGCAATGGATGTGAATTTCCAAGGGATTATAAGTGAAATGGTACTAATTTATCTTGATATTATTATTGTGTTTTATAAATATCATAAGGATCATTTGACACACTTGATATTGGTGTTTGATAGGTGTATATAGTTTGGGATCTCTTTGAACCCCTAAAAGTATATATTTGCAGTGCATGAGGGAAGGATTCTAGGACATGTTATATCCAAGGGTGGACCTTTTATTAATCCTAGAAGAATTGAGGAAATCCTTGATTTGATTTTTCCCAAACATAATAATATATTTTAAATTTTATTGGGTAAAATTAATTTTATTAGGAGGTTCATACATAGATTTGTAAAATTGGTGAGGCCACTAATTCACATTCTCAAGAAACATCAAGAGTTCTCATGGGGAAAAGAAGGTAAGAGAAGTTTTGAGACCATTAAATAGGAAATTAGTCAATATCATACCCTAATCAACCCTTATTTTAATAAATATTTCTTCATATATGCCTTATCCACATGTGACATAATTTCTACCATGCTCATGCAAAAAAATAATAAAGGATTAGAGTAGACTATTACTTTTTTTAGTCAATCATTAGAAGGGTATGAGGAGAAATATAATTTTTTGTAAAATCATGTCCATTTTATCATTATGGGACTAAATAATTTCAAACCTATGGTCTCTAACAATAAGATCTTTGTGATGGTGGTTCATCCTAGTGTAAAGGATTTTATCCTTAATATAGACCTAAGTAAAAATAGGGTTGGTTGGGTGACCAAATGTATGGAATATGATATATAAGTTAAGGTTAAATTTTTTTTCATATGTATGGGAATTTATGAACACATTTAAATATATGTTAAAGATAAAAAATAAGTGTTTTTGACAATCCAAGGTAGTCAACATGTAGCTGCAACTATATATACTTTTAGCTAGACACAAGACATAAAAATATTCTTCCAAATGGGAGAGTGTCCTATAGGTTTATATGGGGAAAATAGGAGACATTTTAGGCTGAAATCCATCCCTCACATCTTGAATTATGGAGTACTCATCAAGAATTACATTGGAGGAATTTTATTAAGATGTGTAGAAATTAGCCAAGTAGATAAATTATTAAAGCAATTCCATGATGGACCTATAGGAGGAAAATTTGAAGAAAATACTACAATATCATATATCATATGAGCTATCTATTTTTGGATTACTTTCTTCAAAAATTCACATGCTTGGGTTAGAATATGTTCCAAGTGTGAAATGTTTACTGACAAACATAGACTAACTACCATGCCTTTGAAACCTATTCAAGTTGAGCAGGCTTTCATGTAATTGGGCTTATACTTCATTGGTATGATTCATCACCACCAAATTTTGGACATAGTGGGTTTTTATAGCCATGAATTAATTTATGAGGTGGGTGGAGTAAGTTTCACTCAAATAAACAAATGACAACTTAGTTTTAGAGTTGTTTGATAGCCTAGTGACTCAATTTAGGGTCCCCTCAACCATCATATCACACAATGATTTAGATTTTAGTAGTGAAAAAGTTTTTTATTGGACCCTTAACCATGGTATTTATCTCAAATATTCATCCAGTTACTATTGTTAGGGTAATGGACTAGAAAATTCCACTAATAAGAATTTGATTAGGATCATTAAGAGGAAAATCGAGGATAATCAAAGAGGATGGCATACTAAGTTAAAGACTAACTTGTGGGAAGATATAATTACTCTAAATAATGATATTTTCACTCTCCTTACATCATGGTTTATGGTAGAAAAGTAAAGCTACCCATTTCATTAGAACTACCAGCCTTAGAACTTGCACATCAACTTGAGCTTATGGAAAATAATGCAATGAAGGTAAGAATGAATGAGTTGAGAGAGTTTGGATAAATAAGGGTCAATTATATTAGTACTATGTGGTTAAACTAAGAACAAGTCAAAATATCTTTTGATAAAATATATTCATTCAAGACCTTTCAATAAGGTGATATTGTACTTGAGTGGGATGAAGATTGTGCCAAACTAAGTAAAAATTCTAAATTTGGTATGCTTTAGAGTGGTCCATATGTGATTATTGGTTGTAAGGAAAGTAATTATTTCTAATTATCCAATTTGAGTTTTGAGGATATCCCTATTCCTATCAATGGGATGTTTTTCAAGTATTTCTATTAGGATAACCAATCCTTTTGTACATAGTAGTAGTGTCATTCCTCTAAGTGATACTGCACATGTTTTTTAGCTATTATTTTATTTTAGTTGTTTATTGTTATTTCTTATTTTGTTTTGTGTCCAATCTGCAAGTTTTGACAATTTTAGAGAGAAGTCATGTTTTGTGTAATTATGAGTGATAAGCAAAGATATACTAGATTCTTTCAACCATCAGGCTAGTCAAACTAGTTAAGTCACCATAAACATTTACCACTTTCTTTCCGTAGGCATATAAATGTGTCAACTTGAGTATTGGGATGTTTGGTCTATTATGAAAAATCATGGTTGTCATGTATCTAGAGGAATCATGGAGATTCAAACAACTATTCATTAGTTTTCAAGTGAAGGGAGTATGAGTCTCTAGTATTTTCATGGTTAGTTTCATCTTTCATTAGGTATCCTCATGGTGTGTGAGTATCTTTTGATTTCTTTAATAATGAATTGAAGTGTTCTTATGATCTAAACCTAATGAGCTAAGATGGTAGTTGATGACTCACTATGAGATTATTTGATGTATTCATTATATTCAATCATGGTGGGCTATAAGCCTTGAAAAGGGTAATGAACATACATAAAATCCTCATAAATAAATCTTAATAAGGTTATAAGGGACTCTTGTGATATTCATTAGTAATCTTCTTTTGAAACTATGTATGTGATCTAAAAGTGAGGTTTTAGTCTTTAAATGGAAAATTTTAACCTCATAAGGCTTTAAAGAACCACTAATATCTTGTAGTCACCCACCATACTCATATGATTTAGTAAAATGTCTCATGCCTGTAAAATATCTTTTCTATGAGCCTTAAGTGTTCTTTGGCTACCAAAAGAAATATAATGTGTTAAATATCCTTATTTTTGATCTCAAAACACTTATTACTTATTTTAATATGCCTTTTCACTCATACTCCTCCTCATGTTTCCCTAAACTGATGGCTTGAAGCTAAAAGAAGAGGAAATGAAGGAGAATTTGTAGGTTTTCATGGTGTTTTTAGATGGTATAGATATGTACAGTATGGATTTTCTTAGAATAAGTATTGGAGATTCAAGGAGGTCTTATTTCAAATACATGGTGATGATATTGGAAGGTTTGAAGCTTCAAAATACAAAATTGATGTGTTTTCCATGGTTGGTTCATTGGCAGATAATATGAACACCTCAGGTTTGTGCTCAAACCATATGGTAGAGAGAGAAACTAGATCTTAGCTCTTGACTAGAGAAACTAGACCTTATTACCTTCCAATCATGGGTATTGGTTGTTGGTTTTGTTTTCTTATCTTTATGAATAAAGGCTAAGAACTTAAGGGTTCTATTCACTATTCAAATCTACATAAGGCAATAAAGTGGTATGGTTTTGTGAACTTTCTATCTATTTTAACCAAAATAATAAGTGATCCTAGTTCTTCAGGTCTTGAAGAGACATTTCATGGATTCCCCAATAGTTTTATACACATTAATGAGTTCATATAATTTAAGAACACATCTATTTCCAAATCTACAGTCTATAGTTAGTTTGAAGGATAGTGTACAGTTCATGATGGATCCAAGGATATCAAGACTCGTTAAGACTTTATTTGTAGTGTTTCATTCATGGAAAGTGTCCTTCACTCATTTGTATCAAATTTTACTCAAGGTTTCATGGCTTATAAATCATTAATAGATACTCAAAAACTTTACAGTCTCAATTTATCATATGTTAAGGTAGTTTAGAGATTCCTAAGTTTCACTTTTAATAGTGTATGCTAGTTCTAATACCACCAACATGATTTATCTGGTTAGGGCATATGCCTATGCTTCCCTAATATCCTTCATGATTGCCTAGATATTAGATTCATGTTTAATTTTCACTCCATCATTTTTCATCCCATTTCATAGCCTTAAGAGCCATTCACACTATTGTAAGCTTATCATTCTATCTTCATCCTCCCATATAGCCTATTATCATGATATTACTACTACCCATTCAAATTCACCTTATGGATCCATTATTTTATAGGATTAAAGAGATTTTTGTAACCATCATGTTCTTGAAAGTAATTTCTCACCCTTAAATATTACTAAGAGATCAAATATTCAGTTACAACTAAGGTGAAAGTATAGTCAAGAATATACTTCATAAAGTGGTGTTTAGAAGAGGCTAGAGGATATCTCATTGAATATATTTTTTTGAAATATCTACCTAAGTTTTAATTAAGTGATTATAATTTCATTAATATGTTTTTTACCTTCTCAAGGTCTCACTCTATTGTAGTTTATACAAGCAACATAGTGAACCATCTTCTACAATCATACCAAGATATAGTCAAGATGCATCTTAACACATTAATGAAGATATTGAAGTGAATGGATCATTAAAAACACCTTATTATAACTATGGTTGATCCAATATCTTATCAAAAATATCATTATGTTAACCTAAATTCAATATCCTTAGAAAGAGACCTACAGTCATATCTACAAACATACTCAGTCATAAGCCCAAAAAATGAGCATAATAATGATTGAAGAATTTAAAGGTAATTAAAGCTTAAAATTAAGTTAAAATATATGGAGATAATTTAAATTAAAATGATGTAATATCAAAACTCAACTTAAAAATATGAACTTCATGTTGAAAACATCATCTATAGCTAGCATAAAGTGTCACTCATAGTGATAGGATGAGGAACAAAAGAAAATAGAGGACTGAGGGTTATATATTTGTATATATATAATTAGATAAAGATATTAAATTATTATATGGTAATTGATAAAATAATTTACTTTATAATTCTAAAAGACCTAAAAAATTATGAATTTAAGTACTAGATCCATTGAGTTGAAAGATTCACCTACAATAGTGTTTGGATGGCTCTTGAGGTATGTGAAACTTAGATAAAATGTATGGACTATGAAGAAGGTGTTGAAAATATATTTAAGCTCAATGGGTATTTTACCTAGGTTTTAGAGTTGCTTTAGAAGGTTATTAATGAAAATTCTTGAGATCTTTAATACCTTCAAGGCACTCATTGTCATAATCGATACCTATAGATACCTATAGGATGTGTTGAAGAGGTGTGCAAGAAGGATAAAGAAAAAGTTCAAATAGTTTATATTAGTGTTTGAAATGGAATTTTGTATCATAATTGACATTCAAATTTTTTTTTATATTCTCATAGATACCTATAAACTACTAAAACATCCATAATGAAAATGTTACCTACAACCACTGTCGGTAGAGTGTAAGCTAGAAGGAGATGGAGAGAGATGGTTCATTCATAGGGTGCATAGGACTAATAATTTACTAAGGATAAATAAAATTTAAATAAGGATAATATAACATAAAAAAATCATTATTTTCACTCTCATACCATAGTAACAAGGTGAAAAGAAACAAACTCAGTCATGGACCCATGAAGCATAAAAACTTAGGAAACCAACTAGCTAGTTTTGGGGAAAATGATTTTTGAAGAACCTATAGTTGTAATTAATCTCTAAAATTTAGTAAAAATGTTATTAATGATTTGTTTTAAATTTTCATTCTATTTCCAATCAGTAATGGAGTCATGAGGACTATTTAGAGATCTATGGATATGACAAAGGGTTTTAAAATAATGTGAAGGTTTATGAGATAGAGAAATGTGATTATTATTATTATTAAATATTTTTATATGGATCACACTTAGGTTTTCATTCCAATATTCCCACTAGGGCTAGCAAATGCATACAGACCTTAAACCCCTAAGAAACCCTACCATCATTTTAAACTAATCTAGGTGTTATTTTACATTTATGGTCATAATAATGGTGTGGAGAATAATTTTAAGACTTTAGGGGAGTTTTAGTGTGAGGTTAATAAAACATAGTTATCAATTTATCCCTTAAAACTTTCTTTTTCTTTCATAGTCTAGACATCCAGATGAAGCACATTTTCACTATGTACATATCTTGATGCACATTTTACATGGGAAATCAAGATGGTCAAGGTATTTGAATGCATTAGTGTACTTGAAATTAATGGAAAGAGGTTTTTCATTTGGGGCTAGTATGCTATGAATCATTTATAAGATTTTTAGACCCCTAAAACCCTTATAAAACCCTAAAATACACCCGATGAAGGAAATATGCATCAAGATGAATTATAATTATTATTTGATCCATAAAAATGTATTATTGGTATTATTAACTCTCTTTATAATAAATACATCATATTGGTTTGCATGTGCAAAAGTCATGTTGTATAGACTAGGCTTGAGAAAGCTAACTTGAGCCTATGAGTAAGGAAATGAAAGGTTTTTGCATATAAAATGAGATATATAAGGAATAATGGGACATAAATTATCTAAATAACCTTATAATAACGATATAAAGGGGTCCTTATGATAGTTTCCATAAATAGATAGGTCTAGGTATTTAAACAAGAAGTTATGTGCATAGAGATAGAGGGTAAATGCTCATTCAATCCAACACCATAATTTTAAATGAATTCATAGAGGTTATTAATGTTATATACAATGATTAAGAGCTTTTAAACTCATAATGAGGTTAGAATTCTAAGAACCCTTCATATACATGTGTCTGTCTATTGGCTTCATTAGATAGTGCCATCAAGAAGGGACAACAGAAGGCAAGATGGGGTCATGAGTGCACATCCAATCTTAATTAAAATCATCATCAAGTTCTTATAGGAGTTTATGTCACTATTTATCTATATTAAAAATGATATGACTAGTTATTTAGGCCTTAATAGTGTCATTTTCTTAGCCATTAAATTCCCAAACTTTATGAACAATTGTTTAGATTCATGAGAACTCTTAAACCTCTCTAGACCCCTAGTTAAGACCTGATTGAGAAGAATTGAAGGAAAAGGCACACAAACATATTTAAATCACTTTACTATCACTTGGATCATCTATCACACTTAGAGAGGATCATGTCTATGTCACTTTTTTGTATGTATGGTATATAGACCTATCATCAAATAATGTTTTTTAGGTAAAAGAGAAAAAATAGAGGTACAAAGATGTTTAAGAAGATGCCAACCATTAAAGGAGGAATATTGATACTTTTTTTGCCTTATCAATCCATTATATGTTTAAAAACATGAATTTAAGTGTTTTTAAAACTCTTTTCTAATTAGCCAATCTATAGATGTGAAGGATAAGGTGACCTAGTCACCTAGTTTGACAAGTTTACACGTATGAACTATTTATGGAGACCCATGTTATTATTTGAGACATTTATTCAAGTATAAAACTCAATTTTTCATAGTTTATCAAAGTATATTATAGGATTTCATATCCATAAAATGTAATTATTCAATCTATTAGGCCTAATTGGCCTAGTAGACCTACTTGGTCAATAAGGAGTCATCAAAGTTGTCATGAAGGGATGATGAGTGAGTTAATACAGAGTAATCATGCCACATAAATTATCCTTAAGTTACAATACATGCATAACTTATCCTTAAGTGGAAATCCATGCATAATTGATATTTAAGTGGCAATCAATGCACATTCCATAGTCTTAATGGAGGAAGGATTCATTTTCTTGACTTTAGTCTTAAGCTTAAAATAAGGAGAGTTTGTTATACACTTTATGATGGCTTAATTACACATCATCAATGTGTAACTACCAATATAGGAGTTAATTGATAAAATAGAGTCATATCATGCTTCAATATATGGTTGAATATGTCAACCATATCCTCCACCACCTCATTTCAATGCCCAATAGCTCATTCAAAGGTCATGCAAGAACATCACACATGGAGAGATTTTTGGAGGACTATTTGTAACTAAAATAATGATTGAGTTAATGATGTCATTAATGAACTTTTATTCTCTCTTTCATGTCATTTTCCCTCTTATTCTCTCCTCATTTTCTATTTATTCAGGCCTTATGGCCTTGATTTACATCGCTTAATCTAGTATACAAAAACTCTACTAAAATTGTAACTTTCACCTTGAGTTAATGAGAGAAGATTATTTTAGACTTATTCATTGTTGTTAGTGTGTATCTTGATTATTGACTTGCACATAATCACGGTATTCATCTTATTTTATAGTTCCTCTCCTTCACCTAATGTTATGTTGTCATCATTTACATGTCACATGAAGTGTTAAGAGGTAGAAGTTGTGTTGAAGAGTGACTTAGTTTGAAGTGTCTTTCATATACCTCTATTCCTTTACCTTCAAGTTGTAAACATTCTATCTAACCTTCATCTAAAATACTCATGTTTAGGATTGTATTAATAAAGTCTAGTTGATAAGCTATTCCATTTTGATTCACAAGTGTGATTGAGGACAAGGTTAAGAGAGGATCATTAAATAATTGGTGCATCACCATCACTAGTATAGGTTTTCCCTTTAAGCTATCTTTCTAACTCTTTTCACACCCAAAATAAATAAGTTTAGGAAAAGGATTCAAAGTTGATACATCATAGGATATATCCTCATAATATAGAGGTTTGTTCTATTTATAGGTAACCCACAACATGTAGACCAATCCAATGTTAGTCCAAGTTTAAAGGAGAACTGAATAATCTACTTCATATGGTGTAACACGAGTTGCTATCACCTCTTCCAACAATATTCTATAAACAAAAAATAGAAAAATAAGGACCAATGTATCCTTAAAAGAGTGATCCAAAAAATGTAAAAAAAATACAAAGGTGATGAAAATATCATATGATGAAATAAGGATAATGTACCATGTATCATGTAAGAATATAGGGTTAGGAAAGAGAAGTAACCCCTGGTACCTCTATCAGGGCTATGGATGCCTGTCTAGTAGTAGAGTAATGCTAGATCTTCCCCAGTTTTCAAATATTTTTATTTAAAATCATAATGAAACCTATAGATATCCAAAATATCTTCTAAACTCATCAAAATAAGTATAAAATGAAATCACTTTCTCACACTTAAATCTAAGGTAAATGAAGAGGCAAGTATATTTTATGTGGTAATTAGGAGTCTCTTTTCTATTCTGATTTAATTATTCTTTGTGGAATGGTTTATGTTTGATCTAAAAGTGGTTAACCAAAGGTTTTGGGTTCTCAAATAATCAATATTATTTCCCCTATGAGTCACAATTTATTTTACTAAACATACCCCCATTCTTTTTTTAGAATAGTAACCCATTATCTTACAAAACATAGTCTATCCCTATCTTGAAAATATTCCAAAGGTAAAAATATTTATGTATTACACTAACATAAATATTTGATAGACCTATGAACATGTTTTATTTTTATACTAACCTATTTATGTTTTACAAAATTTGTGTATATATCATGTCTTAGCTCATTTTCTTATGTAGGACTATGTTTAATAAGATATAGTCACTAGTACTTTTTATTTGAAAGCTTACCTTTGACATTTTTCAACACCACACATTTATATGGACCTCTACATGAATTTAATCTTATGGAATTTTGTTTGGAGGAATTATTTATGACATCTATTCAAAATTCATTTTTTCATGAATTCCACAAATTTATTCACTTTTTATTAAATACTTCATAGTTTACTCTTTGGGACCAATTCTTTGAGAACCATGTTTTCAAAGGTTTTACACCTTAGCTCATTTTGGTCTTTAGAATATTTTTTCTGTAAGAACATTTAATAAAATTACTTAACATGAAATTTGTCTTCAGCAAAAGTGTTTGAAACATTCATTCATCGAGTTTCCCTAAGTCATTTTGATCTTCTATGATTTTGTTCAAAAAAAAATTTGGTAGGAATAGTTGACATTTTGGTATTTGAAAAAAGTGTTTGACTCATTGAGGTCTTTGGAAAAATTGTTTGAGGATTTTCTTTGACTCATTTTAGTCTTCAAAAAAAGTGTTCAAAACTTTTTTTTAGGAGACTCATTCACCTCACAAACACTATCATATCCCGACTCCTTATTCTTAAGAGCCATATGGTACAATAAACCAAAGTGAAAGAAGTGAGGAAATGACACTTGGAAAAAGGTAATGATGTGGCACTCCCACTAATCATAAAAAATGCCTACATGGAATACCCACTTAATACAATGGTAAGTTGAATTGAACAAATAAATCAAAGTTATATACATTATAAATTAATGGCATATTAATTGGAAATGAATGCCAAATTTATATCAAAAAAATTTGAATGATGATGTGCCCATTGATTTCAAGCTAACTTTCAAACTTAATTACTCCCTTGAAATGAAGTAATAGCTACCAATATTTCTAGCCTAATAGTATACTCAAGAGAGACAAGATGTTAACTTATAAACCAGATAAGTATAACACCATTGAATAATAATGTCATACTTGTCTAAAGCATTCTAAGGAAATCTACCCATCAAGGTTTTATATCAAAGATTCAACTAAATATAAGGATACATTATTTGAACCTATAATATTCAATAATTATTATAATAACTAATAAACACTACGGGAAGTGATACACTAGGTTGATGCACATACACACAAATAAAATTTGACTCCATCTAAATTAAAATTTGTTTCAAACCTCCTCCCATTCAAAAATCTAGGGCTACAATTTACAGTAGAAAATATGGAGGTCATGCCTTGCATGGACCTCTTATGAGACTTATTATTCGCTAGGAAGATAACTAGAGGAGCATTCTTGAACCATTTAGAGAATAAAATAGTCATTACTTGCATCTCGGTGATGCATTTAAAAATCACCTATCCCTCCCTATTTCATATTATAAATATGATTTTAATAGGCTAGTAACATGGAAGAAAAATAAATAAATTGAGAAGACACTCAAAAAATAGATGATCCCTAGGGAAACCATCAACTTGAAGGATAAATAACCAATGCTAGTGACCAAATTCAAGATGGGAATATGATTAGGATGGCCATCTTGAATAGTTTATTAATATATATAATATCAAATTCCTCCACCATGAGTGGATTCTATTGCTTGATTTAATAGTGACCTCATATTTGAAATTCACTATGGGTGAAGTAATCAATGTAAGGATGTAGGATAAAATATTACATAAGGATAAGAGACCTCGGGGACATAATTTCTACATGATGTCCTACTTATTTGATTCTTTCCTCAACACAATATATGTCCATAATGGGTCACTCTATATCCCATCTCTAGACTATACCAATAATCATATATGTGATTCTTATTATTTCATACACATATATGTGTACACTCTAAACACTGTATGCATTACAAAAGACAACTACCCCAAGGTATGGATGGTTATCCACAAGTCCCCTACCTAGGATGTATGAAAGTATTATATATATATATATATATATATATATATATATATATATATATATACTATTTACTAGGGGAGACTATTGGTTGTGCCTAAACTACACTATCATCATGGTTATAGGCCATAAGATAACACCTCTACAAGTATGTCCATAACAAACTAGTAGAGCAATAGATTACCTACCAGTTATGGTGGGGTATTGATGAAGACATGTATAAGAGTAAGAAAAACTAATTTAATGGATCCCACCTCATTATTGGGAGAATATGCTACATAAACTAAAATCACTTCTATTAATTGAGTAATTACATAGAGTATTATTCATTGGCCACATTACCATATAGGGACTGGAATCCCCATGATCAAGTTAAAAAAACATCAAGGGACTTGGCATTACCTATTAGAATGATCCTTATGACCATGATTTATTATTATTTAATGTTAATAATTATGACCAAATCAATG
The DNA here is from genome assembly GCA_037957365.1 of Torreya grandis. Classification (NCBI taxonomy): domain Eukaryota; kingdom Viridiplantae; phylum Streptophyta; class Pinopsida; order Cupressales; family Taxaceae; genus Torreya; species Torreya grandis. Next base: position 87,824 of record JARHVA010007104.1, on the reverse strand, counting down.
AAAGGGCATATTCAATCATTTTAAAATAATACCTCTTGAAAATTATTTAAGGAAAACCTTCTATTTCAGTAGTGAATGCAAATACTAGACTCTCACCAGTTGAAGGATGGGATTCATTATAGTTTTAGGTTAATAGTCCCTCTTAGCTAGAAAATGATTAGGTTAAACCCTTAAAAAAATCCCATGTGCCACTCAAAGTATTAAAGGAGCTAGTGGTTCTTGATACCTCACTTAGGGGAGAACAAGATGAACCTATTTGTCTTAACTCTTCATATTCTAAGGGACCTACCTAGCCATATGTTACATCAGTCCTAGATGTGTTTTTTAGGTTTAAATCAACCATATACACAAAATAATCACCTATTATAGCTGGTAAGATAACCTTTTTCTATAAAATAAATCTTAGGGCTCCTCCCCATCCACAAAGCCCAGCCATTCAAACACCATCAACAAAAGAAGCCACATAAGAAGAAACTAGAGGATATTCCACTAAGGAGGAGGTATAACTTTAGAGATATATGATAGTTAGCCTCTAGGACATAAAATGGAAATCACCACTACATGAGAAAAAATTAGGTGATATGGTAGCCCCTTAAGTTCACGTTACTCCTATTATGTCAAATTTTTCTCCCCTTACTATTATTAATTTTGAGTTTGTTTCACGTAGACCTACTAGTCTCCCTCACCTCTTGGTCCCTAAGGTAGAGGTTTTTCCTACACAACCAATTGCCTAACCAGCCTTGTTTGTTCCAAAGGCATAAGACACTTCCTCTACCCTTGTTATTCCTACTCCCCTAAATAGTCTTCACCCAATTACATAATCTTTATCCATTCTTACTATTCCTACTATTGTTCCTTTCAATACTATCCCAACCCCTAAAAATAAAAATAAAAAGGAAACAAATAATTTTAGGGGAGATGTAATAATTCCTCAAATCCATCTATAATTTTCTTAGATAGTTTTACCAGTGCCTCTTCTTAGTTCCTTTCAAGATACTATGGTGATAACAACATATAAGGCTAAGAAGAAGCCAATTTACATAGTTTACCCACTACCTTAATATTATGGAGTGGATTGGTATAAAATTATGTAGCCTCCACTTCCTAATCCCCTAAAAGAAGAAACTTTGAAGAATACATCAATAATATTATTGGGTGAGATTACAGTTTCACACACTCAACCCATAAATCTAGTCTAACTAGTCTTCCTACACTAGGCCATAAATATGTAGTCAACATCTTCTCAAATGCTTGGTCTTATTATCATAGAGGGTCAAGAAGAGGAATATATAAAATGAGACTAGGAGAGAGGTCATAGTGGAAGAGAGATAAGAAGTTTTTACATTGTCCAAAAGGAAGTATAGAAAATTGGGGTAGTCCCCATATATATAGGATTTTAAATCCTATATTGAAACTCATAAGGATGCTCCAGTGTAAATCCATGAAGGAACTGATATGGAAATAAAATATCTAGAAAAAGAACTAGAATAAATAAGGTAATAATAACAAACTATGCATGTTCCATTAGAAATAGAGACAAATGTCCAGAATGTTGCATCTAGATTGTACAATATCCTTGAATTTATTAGTGCAATAAGGGTAGAATTAGAACCTCACATAGTTTAAATATCTAAATTGTATAATTTTTTTAAAGTAGATAAAAAATGATATTTATTATTCTTTTGACAACTGGTAAGGCATACACCCACCTAAATTTGATGTCACCATTGGAGGTTACCAATGCCCTCAATTTGATAGTCAATAAGACACAAGAGGCCATAGAGTGGATCAATGTAGTTGAGGTAGTAATGCCTAAGTACTAAAAGCATGGAACTCTCATTTTGCATATTTTGGATGAGCTAAAGCTCTCACAGGTTAGGGATTCCATGGTAGGCTTATAAATAAGGCCAATTTTGATCATCTACTATAATAAGCTTCAAACAAAAATTGTAATGAAAGACATTAGAATAAATATAAGCTAAGATTAATTATTATAGGAAAAAGGTCATGAAGGTTGAAATATTTATAACTAACTTTGAAAACATAAATACTAAGAATGCAAAGTTCCTTGAACAAGTTAATAAGGTGCATCAACCTTTATTTCTTAATATGGACATAATTAGGTACCATCATGACATTAGTGACAAACACTATCAAGTTTTGGAAGCCAAGAAGAAATTTGATTCTTAAACTCTATCTTGGCACAAGCTACCACTTCAATGCATCCATTAACTTCCAATGTGAATGTTGCATTTATATTATGCAATAATATTGAATCTATTAGTGAAATATGGGTAGAATTGGCACCACGCATAGTAGTAATATCTAAATTGTATAATTCTTTGAAAATAGATGACAATAAATTGATATTTATTATTCTTTTGATAATTGGTAAGGCATACACCTACCTAAATATGATGTCACCATTGGATACTACCAATACCTTCAATTTTATAGTCAACAAGACAGAAGTGGCCATAGAGTGTATCAATGTAGTTAAGGTAGTAATGCCTAAGTACTCAGAGCATGAAACTCTCATTTTGCATAATTTTGATGAGATAAAGCTCTCACAAGTCATGGATTCCATAGATAGGATTATCAATAAGGCCAATTTTGATCATCTACTACAATAAGATTCAACAAGATCAAACAAAAATTTTCAGGAAAGACATTAGAATAAATATAAGCTGAACTTAAGTTTTCTAGGAAAAAGGTCATGAAGGTTGAAATATTCAAAACTAACTTCAAAAACATAAAGACTAAGCATGAAAGGTTCCTTGAAAAAGTTACTATGGTGAATCAACCTCTATTGATTAATATGGACATAATTAGGTACCATCATGACATTAGTGACAAACACTATCAAGTGTTAGAAGCAAAGAGTAAAGTTTATGCTTAAACTCTAGTTCAACATAAGCTACCACTTCAATGCCTCCATTAACCTCCAATGTGAATGTTGCATCTAGATTGTATAATATCCTTGAATCTATTAGTGAAATAAGGCTAGAATTATCACCTCACATAGTATAAATATCTAAATTGTATAGTCAACAAGACACAAGAGGGCACAAAGTGTATCAATGTAGTTGAGGTAGTAATGCCTAAGTACTCAAAGCATGAAACTCTCATTTTGCATATTTTGGATGAACTAAAGCTCTAATAGGTCAGGGATTCCATAGGTAGGCTTATCAATAAGGCCAAGTTTTATCATCTCTTATAATAAGATTCAAACAAAAATTGTAAGGCAAAACATTAGAATAAATATAAGCTGATCTTAATTTTTCTAGGAAAAAGGTCACGAAGGTTCAAATATTTAGAACTAACTATTGACCAAATTTGACTTTTTACTCAAATTAAGTCACCCCTAGGAATTTTTTTTGATTTAAATTTTTTTAAGGGGTCATAATATATTGTCATAGGAAGTATTACTTGTCATCTAATGTCATTTGAGGTCATATTAGCTTTCATTTTAGTTACATTAGTTAATTTGTCCATTAGGGGTCATTTTATGTGCCTTTAAGAGCCATTAATGAAAATGGAACATTTTCCAAGGTGAATAAGTGTATTAAATTCATGTAAAACGTCCAATAGGTCAGTATGAGTGTCAGAGATGTCAGTCACATTAGAAGGTTGTAGGTTCTCTAACTAAAACTTCAAAAATCAATTGAAAAAGAGGAAAAATGGCACTTGTACGGAATATAGGGAAGTATGACACATGTGGAGGATCATGAGGAGTATAATAATATTTATAAAACTCATATCAATAATTTTTTTGATATATAAGTTTCATTTTGAAGCCAAAACCATTCTACACATTTCTATTTTTTTTAGACAAACTTAGGTGACCCTCAAGTTTTTACTTGGTACAAGAAGCACAAGTAGTTTCAAGAAAAATTATTTTTGGATATGATATTACACTAGTATACCTTAATTTTTATATATTTATTTTGAATATTTGTAAACTATGCTTTATGAATGATTGCTAACAAGTTGACTATGTCTTTTTACTAGTTATTTGGTGCACCCTATAGGTTTTGATCCATTTCTACCAAATTGATATGAACCAATTGGTGATGTTGGCTCCAGAGGATGTTTTATTTTTTATAAAATTTTCTCAATTCTTGTTTGAATGATTCATGATGTTTGGATGAGAAAAATTGTCTATGATGCAAGGAGGTGTCACCATGTGTAGTTTCAGTTGGAGTGCCTTTGTTTGTTGAGTGTTATCTCCTATATGTGTCTAATACATATTGTAAATGGTTTTATATAATAATATACCTCATGTTACCATATCATTTCATGTTTTTACTTCACCATGTCACCTCTTAGATTTCTTACTAGTTTGTTTCCCTCCATGGTTAGTTCTGCATAATTTTAGTTACAGTCTCATGCATAAGCTTATCCATCCTATTTATGACGTAATAATAGAGATGTATTGGAATTAAAATACTTTAAAATTTTAATGAGGTCCATTTTTTATTCTTAATTAGGTGTATTTTTTACCATATGCCCATGTGCCATGCTAAATAGTCACTTGATGCCTCTATCTACTCTTTTCCACATGTATGTAGGTGATTTCCATGTTAAAGGAGATGGTTTGAAGCTATTTTCAAAGTGAAAAAAATGGATATCAAGTATTTAAAGGTTTTAAATTCATTTCATGTCATTTAGAAGCTATTCACACCATAATTTGCCATCTCTCATACCTTGCCTGCATAACACAGTCAAAGTAGCCACCTACAGGCCCCTAATGACATCATGTTGATGGATGGAGAGGTGGAAATGTACTCCAATAGATTATAATTTACAAAGATGAATTAGCATACCTTAGGTAAGCATATAAATTTCACACTCATAAAAGGTTTCATCTTTTTCATACTATAGCTCACTGTAGTGTACTAGACATCCACCTAGAGGTGGCCTAGACAAGGGGTTGAGATATTTATTTAAGTGTGGAATTTAGGTAGGACCTTAATTGAATCCCTTGAATATTGAAATTACCATGATAGATACATCCAAGGTGTTATATGGATATTTGGAGTTGAATATCACTACTATGAGATGAAGACTATGATTTTAGGCCTATTTCCCCTAAATAAGCAAAATAGGGGTTTTGAGGTTTTTGTGGATGGCATTTAATATGGTCACATGAGATGTGAATGCATCATAATAATCCTATTTATTATTATTTATATATTATAGGTGGTTTAAAATAATATGAAGGACATAAATTCAATGTAGGATGAAGTTTGAACACCTCAAAATTTCTCTTAAACACAATAAAACCAAGCAATGAGGTCTACAGGTTTTGGTCTAAAAGAGACTCCCATTCAATCAACTTGGCATACCTTGACTAAGAATCATACTTAAATGAATATAAATGACCCAAATGCACATTCATGACTAAATTATCATCTTAATATGGTTTCTACTTCCTACACACATGCCCTATTTGTACACAGGCATGTGAGTAACCTATAGTAGGGTTTTGAAGGGAAAATTCTTAGTCAAGAAAAGGGCATAGTTTAAGTTTCATGGAATAAAAAAGTTAAGTGAAAATGAAATAATTTTTTTTTAGACCTATATAAGGTGTCAAAGATATTCCTACAATACCAATATCACCCTACTAAATCCCATGAAACCTACAGGTAGGGGTTAAGCAAGACTGTCTCAATTAAGGGGAATACACCCAGTCTTGGGAGTTAGGAGGAATATGAAAGGAATGAGAATGTTTGGTGGAAATTAGGTATTTTAAAGATACATATAACCCCTAAACTCTCTATATATCTCCATGACCACCTCCCAACAAGCCCTATGACAACCTATAGGTAGGGTGGTGGGTATGACACTTTAAAGAGATAATGTTGTGGAAAATTTATGATATATGATGTCTTAAGGGATCCTAAAGGGAGGTATTGTTTATAAATACATAGATTTAATTCAAAATATACTCTAATTATCCTCCCCACACTTAAAATAAATATCCAAAGAATCAAAGTAACCACCTACAATAGACCCAAAAGGGTCTCAGTCTAGTTAGGCAAGAAGTTCAGTTTGGGGTAAAAAGTGCAGGCAAGATAGATGGGAGTTATATATTAGTAATAATGGTGAATTATAACATTTATAAAAAAAAATGTTTTCATAATTTTTTAAAAAGGAGTAAACAAGGCTTACACAAAGTCCTAAGCTCATGTACACATTTATAACATGGTCCAAGTGAGTGAGGGTAAGTAGAGCATAGACTATCTAGGAGGTAGAGGGAAGGTTGAAGTGACTAAAAAAGGATAAATTATGAATAAATAGGTGTAATAACATTCCAAGGACATTTCCAAATTTTTCAAATACCTTTATCACTTAATAAATGTCTCACAGTCCATACAAGAAGGCAAAGAAACCTCTTGGTTCACTAGGTAAGCATGGAGAATATAAGGGAAAGAGTGTTTTAGACGATTTTAAAAGCTCCATAAACATGAATTAAATAATAGGAGAATGTTTAGTCATATTATAAACATTTTTTTGGCTTGGAAGAGTGACTTATAGTTGGATTTAGAGGAAAAATGCAAGAACATAATATTTTTGGTCTCTTTTTTTGGATAATTAGAGATGGTTTGGCATCCAAAACATGGAATATTACAAAATATTTGGAAAAAATGGTCATTTATACTTTTAATAAATCCAAAAAAACTCAATTTTCATAATGTATAAGGTAAATAACTCTCTATTTTGTCTCAGAGGGCAACCAATCTAGCAAAATTAGAACTTGGCAAAGTGACCAAATGAGTGTAGAATGGGCATGGGACTTGATGTGAAGCATTGGGGACCTAAAAAAATATATAATGAGGTTTATATAAGGTATTTAAGGGATAATAATCAATATATTAGGCTCATATTCATAAAATTACCCATTTTCTCCTTTCGCATAGTCCAAATAGGCAGGTTTTCCACTAGGCTTAATTGGCAAGTAAAGAAAGGAGATGAAGTAGGGTGCTTGGAAGACTATATGATGGATTGATGAGTTTAAATAGGGTTTTAAATTTACTAATACATATATTTAACTATGATCCAATATTCCTAATACCCAAAATTCAGCAAGGTGCCTAGTAGACCTATTGGGTTTTGAGAAGGCCTAATGCCAAATAGTAGTCCATCTTCACTTATGACTCTTGGTGGACTATCCAAAAAATTTAATAATGTTTTTTAGGTAAAATATAGGTGTTACATATTTTTTAGTGTAGATAAGTGATAAGGAGATCCATCTTTATGCTTGAAACCACTCACCCTTATGTAAACTTAGAAAAATAAGTTTGATAGGGTGACTTGTGAAGCTCACATCTCCTTGGAGGATCTACAAGGGAAATAAAGAAGTGTATAGGAGTTAAAGGGGGTTAATATAAACTAATTTTTGGTATTTTTTTGAAACTTGAACATCCAAACTTTATGAACAAAGCTTAAGACCTAAAACTTCTCAAAACCCTTCCAAAACCCTTACAATGACCTAATGGGGAAAATGAGATTATAAAGTTTATATAAAGACATAGTTTGTAAAGGAAAGTTATTTTAACATGGACAAGACTTCTTCAAGATCCCCCCCATGCAAATTATTTGTATGGAACTATATGAACAACAATGTTTTTATCACCATTTTTTATGTTTTTTAGGATATAAGAGGATTTTGAAGGTGAAATAAAGTTTGGAAAGAATATTAGGACTTATAATAACCACCTATGTACATTTTATTCTAGTAAAAATATTCTAAATTTTCAAAAAATTGTCTTACTTTTAGCTAGTCAAACTGACATAGTGAACACAAGGGTGAGAAGGGTGAAAAATCCAAGTATGAGCCTTTATAAGGTGTACCTAAGTATTCCAAGGCCATGGATAGTCTTTAAAATCTCATTAACTCCATCCCATGGATTTTCATGGGAAATTAAAGCCAATTTAGAGGCCATGTGTGAGGGGTGATGAAAAAGAGGAGATTTTAGACTACAGGTAGTGATGGCTCCCTTCTAGGAGTTTATATATGAGTAAGATCAGAAAAATGCATGAAATTTCATTATTGATAGCCTTCCCTCTTATCCCAATCATCATTCCTATTCCTAGTCAGTGGTGGGATGTTCAAATAACTCCAAATGATGAAGGCAACTTTTTGAGCTAGGATAAGGAGTTTTATGACACTTTTCATAGGTTTCATGACTTGTATGGACAATTGGACCTCCTAAAATTGCATGTTTTGACTCATGTCTCTTTATTTTTAAAATTTAAACTCATTTTTAATATTTACAAGTGTCCAAGTGACTTTTAAACTTCCCTTACCTTGTTCTTCTCTCAAAGGCTATGAATATCAACTCTTTTGGTTCTAATGAGTATCCTCCATTGGTTAATGGTGAAACACTGGCCAATTTTGTACTTGAACATCTCTTAAATAAATAAAATCATTTAATTTTCCCAATTACATGCTTTAATATTGAGTCTTGATTTAAATCTTGTTGGTCTTGTCTAATATAAGGTGATCTTTTCTAGCATGTTACTCTTGATTGTTCTCTAATGTGTAGAAGAATGATTATTACAGGTCTTTGCTAGTGTTTTATCTTAAGTGTATAGGTTTTATATAAGTGTTTTATTATTTTATTACCAAAAATAATCATCCATTACCCTCCTAAAAATTTAAGTACCTACTGAACTTAGCTTATGAAATATTGATGTGACAATTAAGCTTGAGTTGTGAGTTTTGAGTGAAGGAAACTTTGTTTAACTCTAAGTAGTATAGGTTTAGTCAATAGGATAGACTTAATATTTTTGCATGAAATTTTAGTGTTTAATGTTTTCTTATCCACTTTTCATCCCAAAATTGATAGGTAGGAAAGTACTTCAAAGAGTGCATCAAGAGAACTAGCCCTTTTAGAGATTCATCTCAACAAATTGTTGCCCACAGTGAGAGAGATGTCTCCATTTTGATACTTAGATGAGGAGAGATAATAATTTACTCAAGGGGTGCATATCCAAGTGACAATAGTTTTTGGCATGCCTAGTGGGACTCTAAATCCTAAAAGATTATTCAATATTGGTATTGGTCTTGACATAGTTGTAGTTATAAGAGCATATACATTTAGTACTAGGTGAATCCATTAAATATTTAAAGTCTTTGGTTAATTATCAGTCCTTAAATTCCATGCCAAAATTGACTATTAGGTCTATTTATAAAATTACACCCTTCAAATTTAGATAACTCCCTATTTATTCTATTAAGAGATTGAGATTTAAGAGTACCCATCCTTATTCAAGGGAGTTGGTGTTTAATAAGTCTAAGTGATTATTGAATTTATCCCTTAGTACACTTGATCTACATTCTAATATGTAGAGGTATTTCCATTTTATGGCCTTCACCAGGTCATCTCCATTAAATCTTCCCCAATATGACAAAATTCTAGGAGCAACCCTTAAGAGTGTTCTAATTTTTTAGTGGAGAAGATCCTACCTCCCCTACTAAGCATATTAGGAATATGGAATTTTTTTGAAACATTCATAACATTACTCAAGAGAATGTTTCTATTAGACTGTTAGCACTATCTTTCAAATGAAAATCCTTATGTTGGTATGGGACCTTACCTCATAACTCCATTGTTACATGAGATCAACTAGGATCTTTTATCTAAAAGGTTTGAAGAGAAAAGTGAACACCTATCACTAGCTAAATAGTTGACCACCATCAAGAGGGAACCACAAGATTTTATGAAATATTTTAAGACTAGGTTTCAAAATACATGGGATAGAATCCTAGCTCTTATGAGGCCTACTCCAAACTATGCTTTCTTTTACTACTTAAGGGCATTGAATAGTGACATTACCATGATGATCCAATCCATGAGTGGAAACATATTGCCTGCTACCTATGATATAACCATGAATGATGATAATTGCCTTGTCTAAGTAGGGAAAATATCTTCTATACCACCAATGCCATTGTTCCCTAATTTGTATCCTCCTATCCAAGTTGCATTACCCACTTTATCTCCTTTACATAGTCAATAAAGGCATGTCATTGCTCCTTCAAATGATATCCATGAAGTTAAAAATCTTCTCCAAAGTGTCATTAATGATTTTTTTCCCTAAAAAGGAAATAAGGTAAAGTTTATAGTCCATAACAACCCTATAATCAGTTTAGGCAAACCAATAGACCTCCTTTTCAAAGCAATATGCAAGGACAAGGTCCAATCACCCATGATATGACTTATCAAAGATATAATCCTAATTCTCCTTCATCCTATAAATCTATTATCCCCACCCAAAATAACTTGGTTTAATAATAACCATGTTATCCATCTTTTGATAAAAATCAAGAGCAAGTTGCCTATGCCAATGAAATGCACAATCAAACCATGATAATGCAAGGCAATATAACTTCCCAAGTTTTAATTTTTGAGGGACCAATGAAAAGTGAAGTGGATAATATTCAACAAAAATATTATACTACCCTCATAAATCATTTGGAGGGATATGTTTGTGATATTAATCACTTGGGGAATCCAAGTAATATGAATACTAGTGTTACCTATAACACTATGTCTAAGAAGAGGGTTGCTGAAGAGAAACAAGGAGAAACTCAAGGATCTCTTTTGGTCCCCAAATCATCTCCAATGGTTAGTGTGTAAAATTCAATTCCTAAAGTTTAATAAGGTCAGAAGTTTCAAAATGTAAAGATAGCTCCTATTTACCCACCTTCACAAACTACATCACAAAGAGCTGGTACTTCTAAGGAGTCCACAAAGGTGAGCAATCCTTCCATTAATGTTGTGGAGTAGATGATATTAATGGAATATCCTTAAAGAAATATAAATTAATAATAAATTATTTATCCATATGAATACCCTTAATAACCATCAAAGCTTCATCCTAATGATGGATTGAATAGCCACATTACCTACATAGGCTACCACAAACTCCTATTTTTCATTCTAAAGGATAACACTTCCTTATAAATCACTAAGCTTACCTTTAGAATAACCATAAAATTTTAATTTTTCCTAACCAAGATAAGGAATTTTCCATATAACACTTTTCCTAAGCTCAACCCTAGGATCCAAAGCATGTATGTCTTTTAGGATGAGAAAACACTTCCTAGAAATGGATTTTCCTCATTAGAGATATCCTTTTCCTTTTTGGGTTTCTTTCTTTTGAAATTATCTAAGATAATATAAATAATATTGTTAAAAATCCTTTTTATATAAATTATAGACAATATTTTGTGATCATATGCCTCCTCAGTCTTATACACTTGGTAAACCTATACCTTGGTTGTTCCTATCAGTTCTCTACCTTTGTTGCTTCTACAAGTATCACACATGCTCTATCCTTGTGCCTCTTGGAATATATAAATTATTTTTAATAGTATTATATTGATTATCCATGCTTTATATCTTGATTAGAATGATTAAAATTTACTTATCTTCTACCTCTTCAATTTCTAAACTTGTAACTATTCGCCTGCTCCCTAGACATGAATGCCTAGGATAGATAGTCATGTTGATGCTACTATCCTATCTAAATGCAAGTGTCTATTGCCCTAAAGTCATCCAATTTGTAAATTAAATGTATCTTAATAGTTTACCTAAGTTATTTAATTTCATCTATTACTCCAAAGGGATTGATATAAATACAATATCAACCCTTATTCATTCCACACTTAGAAAATACCAAAGAACACCTAGTAATTATAAAAAAATCATTTAAAGAACATTTAATTTAATAAATATTCATTATTTATTCATGTTATAAACAAATATTTCACCCTTGGAGGACTTTTTTAAGACCTCTCTAAATTTGGATAACATGGGATTACCTATAAGTTTGTGGGTTGCCTATAGCAGAGGTAAACCTTTAGATTATGGGCTAGCTCCCTTGATCTATATTTTAGGCTCACACACTACACTATAATAATAACTATTTAGGGTGAAAATGGAAGAAGTAAACATAATATTAACCAACACTAATGAGGGTTATACACCAAATATAACTTCATAGCATACTTGTATCTGTACTAAGAAAGAAGACTAATAAAAATGACCTCAACTCAATGTTATTCTAGCATAAATATTTCTACATGGAGGTATATTTATATGCATATCCATATGTGGGAGAAAATTAGGTCTGATATTAGACACTACTAGTCTCTCTCGCACTTCAAAATACACCTAACAAATACATACACTTCATGAGTCTTGTTAGAAGAAAACACTACTCACACAAAACATGCAAGAGCAGAATGGAAGCAAGGAGAAGACATTCATTACTTATAATTCAAGGATTTTACTTAACATAAATATGAAATATTTGTATAATCAAAATTAACTTCATATCTATATTCAAATGCAAATCAAGATGTCAAACTAGTAGGGCTTCACCATACTAGGTGTGGATTCATTTACAATGCTAAAAGACTTGCATATATAGAACATAGGAGAGGAAAGAGAATAAGTGAAGCTAGACAATCATAATCCAAGTGTCAATAATTGGAAAATATTTAAAATTCAAGAGAATGAGTTGTAAAATAGGGTATGAATTTTTCATGGAATAGTGTCCATTAGAATTGCATCATTCTCTTAAAATTGGCATAGAGACGTTTCATATTCTTAATTAAAACTACCTTTATCAATGAGGAGTCCACTTGAATATTCATAATTATCTTAAAATACCATAATATTCCTTGAAACATACATATGAATTAAGTAGTTGAAAACATTACAGATTCCAATCATCAAATCCCTTTAACTAATAGCCTCCTCCTTGACACTTGTTCACTTCTTTGTAACTGCTCATTAGCCCTTTAGGCCTGATTCACACATTTGTCAATTAAGTGACCTACATATGTCCAAGGAGATTAGTTTAATAGGTGTTAGACACTTTATTAAAACTTATTTATCCTATGGTGTATCAAATATACCTCAATGAAACTCAAACAAAAATACTAGATAGTCATGTCGCTTCTCATCATCTTATTTAGTACTACCTAAAATGAATAGTCTATAAGAGTGGTTTACATGATTAAATGAGGTGATAATGGTATATTATGATTTATAAAACATACCTACATACCTCCTTCAATGGATTTTATTGACCTATTCCCTTCTAAAACTATGAAAAAACTCAAATCCTACAAGAAATACTAAATTAGGCATGTCTGTATAAGTGTTAATATGGAATGAATAGATGGTGAGTATCATAAGAGATTTAAAAACAATTTTAAATCAATTTATATACCATTTTAATTATCCTAGATGCATAATTATCCATATCTTCATCATTGGGTTCATATAAGGGTTTTAAGACATTATGGTTCTAAGTGATGATTCATAAAGGTTAGATGTTCAACCCTCAAACCAATTCCACAAATTTTGAGTCCATGACCCTCCTCAACTACCCCTAAGTGCTTAAGGCACCATGCATGTCTTCCATATAGATATAAGCAAAATAAAAAGGCTTCTTCAGCTCTACTTACACTCTGAGTACCCCTAAGATAGGTTTAGGCCAAAAATGACCAATTTGGGTTAATATCTACAAACAAATGTGTCTAATTCATATTAAACTCTCACATAAAGGCCTTAAAGTTTATTTTATAGATCATATAGTCATATGAATGACTTTATACATTATGAGGTTTTATGTTTAGTTCTAGGACTAATGGGCCTAGACTATATATTTGTGTGTATGGCCACTTATGAGTGTTTATAATGGTAATGGGGTCTTTTCCATATATTTTAATCTTTAATTAAACTCTACTCATCTTCCCATGATCATTCCTAGCTCTTCCCTTCACCCTTTTACTCTACATATACCATGTTTGTAGGCTATGTTATTGTACAACCAAACTAAGACCATAGAGGTATTTATAAACTCATGATGATGTTTTTTACCAAGTTTCATAGCCATATCATACTTCTAGTGTCTTCAAACACTTTAAACTCTCCAAACTATATTTTAGGACTATCTGCAAGTGTAGGGTTTCAGTTGACTAGGTATAAGGCTTTAAAACTAATCTATTCACCATTATTCATGTTTTAATCACAAGAAGTGTGATATTACCATTGTGAGATTTTTTTCAACATATTCATTCCATACTACACCTTTGCATACCAAATCAACTTGCACCTTTCATTGGCCTAGACTAGTATGTGACTATGATAAACCCTATATGTGCATAATAGGGAAACCAAAAGGCTTCATGTAGGTGGATATATGCCTGAATAATATGTTTCCCACTTATTTATTTCTTTGAGGTCAATAGGACCAAATCATCAAACTAAATGTACTCACTCCTACCTTGAGACCATGCTCTCATCTCTTACCAATAATTCACTATAGGTCACTATTACATGTTACAGTTTTTTGTGACTTCTTAATATTGTAGTTTACTAAGTGTTTCAAGTGGAATCCTGATTGATTGAAACTCCAATCTACCATCATTTTCTCCTAACATAGAAATCTCCTTATTGTGTCAAGATGTGACATCTAGGTCTAGGCTACAACAGATAAATTATTAGGCTTGTCTATACCTAAAGACACTTCACTATGAGATGAAATTTATGAAGCCAAGTCTCTTTGTAGAGAATTAAAGGTAAAATTCCCATTCATAAACTTTTTCTAATTTTTGGACTTTGAACTCAAGTGTGGTTTTAGGTAATGGGCTTACCTCTCACACATGGGCCTTTTCCTAATCCATAAACCTATTTAAAATGCCAAGATAAGCTTAAACACTTCCAAACATGTCTTGATCCCTTTTTTAAGTCTAAGAATGAAACTTATAGATGCATAGTTCAAGGCCACTTGATTGTATGAAGTATCATGGGATTTACCGTCCATCAATGATTCTCTTCAAACTAAACTTAGAATGGAAAATATGATCAACCATGATCTGTGAAGTTGAAAACAAATGGATTAAACTTGATCTAAATTTATTCTCATGAGGATATGCTCTATAATTGATGAAACACTATATATAGACCATGATAGTGTTTACTTCAAACACAAGATTATTTCTACCTATTCTTTTAGATCCACATGTGTCAAAAAGTTTTAAATCAACATGATAAATATGAACATGTCTTGTAAGACTATATACATCACTTGGTTCACATAGAGCAATGTAGACAAATGATAAAACTGAGGTGTTAGGAATGTGTAGGTAACTTGAAGATGCTAATAATCTTAGTGATTATTTATAAAGATTAGACCACCAATCTAAAAACCATGACCATGAAATGGAAGGTCATAAGGATTAATTTCATCCACCAAGGACACTCAACCCAACTTATCTCCTCTTGTCTATACTGAAGGAAAACTATTTAACTTCTTTGACCTACCCAAGAGAGTGATGAGAGAGAGATCAATTTTCATAAAATTTGAACCTATTAAATATTTGTAAACCTATAAATGAGATGTGGATATCTTAATATAATTCCTAGAATCCTTCACATGTGTCATATTAGGTACACAAACCATACAACTACCTAAAACCACCCTTTTTTAGGTGACCTCCTTCTTTCTTAAGTTGCACCTACAAAATTTTAATTTCAAATAGTTGCTCTAACATTTTATGACATGTGGTATGTTATATTTCATATTTACACCTTTTTAATTTATGAAAAACCATACATCTCACTCTAACATCACCAAAAAGTGTCATAATATGACATAAGACTAACTAGGCAAATGTGACAAGAATTAAAACATATTGTTTGACCTCATTAATGACCATGGTGGAAATGTTATGACTTAGAGGACCTTATGAAAACTTTTAGCATGAATGGCTTGACCTAATTTGACCTAGGGATAAAAGTAGTCAATAATTCCTATTTCCATACTAGTCATAGGGATTACATATCTACATGTATTAATTACTAAATGAGTAGCCCAATAGCTCATTTTCCAAGTTATAAGGTAGGTCACTATTGTCATTGATTTTCAAATACTGTATGATTCCCACACAAGCCAACACATAAAACTATAATATTATAAGGCCTTCTTTAGATTATTGGCTATGTAAGCAACATCCTTTGATAGAGGGGTCATTGGGTTCATCTTGATACCATGTGCCTACTAACCCATTTTTTCCCAAGTTCATATTAAAGATGAAAATTTAGGGTTTTACCATTTCATGAATAGAAATTATTTATGACCTAGATCTGAATGCACCTGAGTGAAGGAGAAGTAGAACCCAAAAGCATCCATGTGGTTGTATTCTATTTCATTAAATATTATATACATGACACTAGAATATAACCCATACATTAGCATTGATGTAACCATCCCAGGATAGTGTTACTATCTAGAGAGCTAAAGGCATCAGAACCAGAATCTAATGATTGTTTTAAAATATCCTTCTCACCTACTTTCAGCTTGTTCTAGATTTATAATTACATTAGCATCATAATATGTTAAGTACCTCACTTATTTATCATATCTATATCTATAATAGTTATAATTTCCATATTTATACTATCTCATCATAGTTTATTTTATGTATGCTTATATCTGAGTTTAGCATTTAATTGTCTTACTATAGATCTGATTATCACTCTTGTGCCATTTCATTTTTATATACACTTTTGTTATAAATATATATAATACCAATATAAATCAACATTTTAAAGTTAAACATGACTCTTTAAACCCTTAAATATTATATCATTATTCTCTTTTCATATGCCCCAAAGAAGTGGGGAATAGTCATTTTCCATAATCTTTGAAAATCATTGTTCTTGAAGGGAGTTGTCCATGAAAACCATAAATCATATAAAGAGAAAGGTTGGGTCTAGAAAACTTGAAATCTCTCTAATAAAAAACCCCACACCTTAAAATAAAAATTTCAACCTATCATAATATGAAACTTAGACTCATTTTATTTTTTACATAAGGGACACATATTAAAAAATTGAGACCTCTCTTCTACAAATTATCCAAAGTGAGTATTTTATTCTTGACAATCAATGAAAAAAATGTTAAATGTATGAATTAATTTTCCACCCACAATTTATTCCAAGGCACACCTTCTTATGTAGCCTAATTTGACCTTGTACTATCCATCAAAAAATTCCATCCAAAATAGCTCATATTTTTTTATCAATATTAATAGTATGAACCCATCTAAGAAGGATATTTAGATCAGAAAGGATTGAGTTGGTTTTTTTGTCAATAATCTCAACCTTAAGATTTTTCCAATTCCTTTTTCCCTATGATAACTAGATATAATCAGCCACTAAAACTCCATAGGATCTTGTAAATGAGTGTTAATATGATGCCATAATTCTAGTTTACTCTACAAGATATGCAATATCTAGGGATCTTCCCAAAATATCAATCTAGTGTCATCCCTAATCCTCCATTTACAACCTCTAATAATAAGTTTTATACTCTTGACTTCTTATTTCAAAATTAAGTGTATCTGATAAATTTCTTTTCAAAGATAAAGTTAAAATATTCTTTGGAGTTTAAGTATTTCACTTTCTATATGGTTTTCTAATGGATAGTCTCCTTAAAAATATCCAACCTTAAATTTATACTATAGGTATGTTCATTGATTTCAACCTTCTTAGTCCTAGCCCACCAAATTATTTAGGGAGACAAATTTTCCCAAGCAACCAAACATAACCAATTATTGTCTTCCAAACCTATCCAAAAGAATATGTTTTGATTTCATCCAAATTTCTCTTGATTTCATTTTATATAAGTTTTCCTTTCTAGCAACAATACTATGATATTCAATTAAAAAAATATTCTCTTTATTGAGGTCTTCCTCATTCCTACCATTATATGTTATTTTATCTTATAGTCTATCTAAATTAGCTCTCAATATCTACTTTTGTTCAAATATATTTCCAAATATATCTTTATTCCAAACTCTAATACATACATCCCACCATTCTTTGATTCTATCAGTTAACTCTAGATGACTGAATCACATGTGCTCAAATATAAAAAGAGCGTTATCCTTCTTGACTAAATCATCCACCAATCTGATTTAGGTTAGATCAGATAGATTTTTTATTTACATTGATTATATTTTATAATAAGACTTATGTCACCCAATATTATATTTTATCAAGTGAAGAGAGATCCTCTAACTTCCACACCCATCAAATTATTAATGGTAATAAAATACGTAAGGTCTTCCATACTATCTAAAAAAATTAATTCCCACCTTTTCCAAAGGGCTCAACAGGGTGTTGAAATACCTTGATATCATTTGTAGAATCTTACCACATTCCTATATAAATGAACTAAATTTTTACCATAATTTTCTATGACATAGAGTATAATTAGGAGCATATATGTTTCTCAAAATACAAACATTGTCATCATTTATATTTTGGAACAAAACCACTAGGTGATGTGAGTTATTAATCAAGACCACACCTATTACTTATCATTCCAAAAAGTGGAAAAAACTCCAAAGGCACCCATAGGATTGACACAAGAAAAATGATCTTCTTTCCATATTTTACTTTTATTTTATTCCATTAGATGGTATTCCATATTATTTTATTGAATGTCTATGATACTTGGGAAATTGAGTCTCTTTAAATACTTAAATGTCCTATGTGTGTTAATATTGTTCATACCTCTAATGTTCCAACTAATTATATTGATTTGAACCTTTTTGATTGAATTATACTAAATTTTAAAGGTAAAATAGTTTAAACCCCATCTTCTACTTTCATATCAATTCTCCTTTGAGTAACTCCTTTTGGGACATTTTTCATATCTTTATTTATGTGCCTACATCTTTAGTCTTGTTTGACCATTTGACCCCCTTGGATGGAGTGTCATTAAAATCATTTATTTTCTATGGAGAAATAAATTTGTTGTTCAATAATGGCATTTCCTCATAGACATTTCCCCTACCTTCTTCTTATCCTCAATAGTCTCCTAGATTGTCAAAGATGAAATATTATTAATCAAAAGAATGTATTCCTAGAATGAGATAGTTACCTTCTTGTATATTTATTCATATTTTGACATATATAAACAATCAAATTTTTTAGGATTTATGGGAGAAAGAGGGACCTTTCCAGGAAAAATTTGATCATTTAGAACTTTAACTTCAGTCAAATATAACTTTTTCACTCCCTTAATATGATATTATTGGAAATTTCCCTTTGATGGAGAAACAATTTCATCTTCCTCCCTATTTCCTATAGGGATAATTTATTTAAGTTTGATATATCTCAAGGGATTTGAAATTTCCATGTTTTTTAAAAGATTTTATTGAATCTTATTACTATATATCTCCTTGTTGATTTATTTTGGAGCTTCCTCTTTTTCTAAGATTTTAGTTAAGATGTTAAATCTTGAGGATTCTAATTACTCCATTTATTTCTTCTACCAATGTTATTTATATTTATTTTCCATGAACTCATTACCCTATTTTATCTTCAAGGGATAAATACTAATCGTATGTCCTAGTTTGTGATAATGATTGCATTTAAGTGTTGAATCTTCATATTTAATACTCTAAGTCCATTCTCCCTAAATATATCATACAATGACAAAATAAATTAATTCTTAATTTACAAAGGCATTCACACAAAAATGATCATGAACTAACCTAGTGATTGCAACATTGTAGCATCAAACTCTTAAGATACCTAAAATCATGAGGTCTTTTTCCAAAAATTCCATTGGGATTCCTGGGAGTCTAACCCATATTGGCATAAGAGTTATGTCTTCATTATTTGCATCAAAGCTAGGTTTCTAGTTCCTAAAAAATAAATTAGATATCCCCATAAACCATGGTTCTCCAACAAATTCCATAAATTACATTATTACATGTTATATGTTTATATGATCTTTACATATATCATGATGAGCTAGATTTATTTCTTAAATGTGTCTTTCTCTTGATGATATTATTTAAAATCCTACATTTTATGGATAGGTTACTTTTATATGATAAGACATTGACATCAATTGATGGTGTATACTACATTGACATGGTATAGGTTTCATTATTATTATTTCATGTCACATAGGTTAATCGTAGATTATGATTTATGTGGTTATTTCATTATTTTGTGACACTATTTTATTTAGTGTATCATTGTAATCCTCTTTATTTTTCCCTTTTATTCTCATGTGACTATTAATTCATTGAGTGTATTATTATATGACTCTTTCTTTTTATGGATATTACCTTATTTTATAACTTTTTTTGATTGAGTGCATTTTTAGAGATCTTTTTGTTTATACAGATCTTGCCTTGATGAGTGACATTTATTGTTCATAGTGTTTCAATTATTTCTTGTTGTGTGTGGATCTTTCCTCATGTAACATCAATTTCCCATTATGTTTGGCTCTTTATTTTTGTGACATCAAGTTTTATTGCATGTCATGGCCATTAAATTGTGTTCATATGAGTGGATACATATAGTATATTTTGTTAAGCTTTTGGTGTCATCATATATATCAAAAACCTTTCTATTTGTGTGTGGTGCCATGATCTATATCAAACACATTTGTATCTTATTGTCCATTACTTATATCAATGATAACTAATATTCCATGCCTAATTCATATACCTCTCTATACATGATATTTATATTCCTTTGGATACATGTTTCATATATACTTTGACGATATATTCCTACTATGTTGAAATATTCTCCACATGTTACCACATGATTTTAAATGCTTAAACATTTATAAATAACATGATGCCTTTAAATTTTTTCCTTTGAGATTATTAATTCAATGGATATGTTCCTTACCTCACAAGGGGGTCATATTAGTGGTCTTATCATATATATTCAAGCCTTTATACATATATAATTCAAGTTTTGGGATAGATTACATGACTCAAATGGTCAGATTGGGTCAAATCATTAGTTTATTTCAAGTTATGAGACATATTTATGGATTAATAAATATTTGAAGGTATTTTTAGACATTTAAAAGGAACATAAGTAATATATTTTCATATATATCAAGTTTTTATATTACCCACTTGTCTATATATATACCCCATATCCATATATGACACACCATAGATCTATATAGGTACATGTCCGCCCACAAATATATATTTATGGGCCCATATTCATTTATATAAAAGAGGGAGGCAGGATTGAGGTCTTTCCATCTTGTTAAGGGAGACTATAATTATATTTATGTCAGGTTAGATCTATTCTCTATATACTATAAATGGATGGATACTTTAGATAGGGTGTTTAACTAGATATTTAATTAGATAAACTATTTATAGTCCAATCCATGTGGATATAATATAATGCATAAGGAATTAGTTAGGTATATATATGGGGGAAATGAGAATTTGAGAAATCTCTATATTTTATAGGGCACACCTATGTCATGATAAATAATTAATATGTCATCATAAAATTAGATGGATCCATGATCCATATACATATAGATAAGGCATACATCCCTTCATCCCATCAATTAAAACTAACCTTGACCCATATACAGTGGGCCTTAATTTAGGTAGAGATCATATAAAAGATATATAGATAGTCATGTGACCCATATATATATATGGAAAGCCTCCCTTCCATTTAAATGAGTTGTATAGAGTATAATTCAAGTCCTTAATAGCATATAGATTTTATGAAATTCTATGATAGATTTGGAAAATTAATTAGATTATGGGGATATAACATAGTTTATGAACACACTATATTACAAATTTTATATTTTAAAGTTAGTATTGATGTTACTAAAGGTAACAAATGTAACATTTCAAATATATAAGTCT
The DNA here is from genome assembly GCA_037957365.1 of Torreya grandis. NCBI lineage: Eukaryota > Viridiplantae > Streptophyta > Pinopsida > Cupressales > Taxaceae > Torreya > Torreya grandis. Next base: position 66,064 of record JARHVA010007104.1, on the reverse strand, counting down.
ATTTGTAGTGGTTGATTCATTTTTCATATGATATATAGCATGGGGGCTTTATTGATGTGGGTTTTATACACACCAAGGAATCTTATGAGGTATCCTCTAATGTTTTTGGATTGGTGAAATAGATTCACTCCAAGCCATGATTTTTAGGGTATTCAATTTTTTAAATGACATGGTGGTGGATAAGTGATGAGTGGAGTATTTTTTTACCTCAGATGGTTTAGATATGACATGAGTCTAGATATACTTGAAATGGGTGGGTGGATGGATGGGTGTAACTAACCTAAAGTGAGAAGAAAATAAGATTTGTGAATCAAATTCAGATGATACCCTTTTAAAATTTATCTTTAACTATGGGTTGGATAAGTAGTAATAACGATAATTCTTCCTACAAGTTACTATTATCACATAGAATAAACAAACATAGTTAGGAGTATAATGGAACTTAGAAACAATAAAATTTAATTATTATAAACAAAGGTTGTTGCATTTGTAAGACTAAAATTACACATCTAAAAAGTGATATTATGAATATTAAACATAAATCATTCAAATTAAGTACTTCCCAATATGAATAATTGCATCAAATAACACTTCTACACAACATAAAAACTAAAATAATAGAGTAACTAAACTTATTTAATAATCAGAGGTTCAGAAAAGAATATAAAATTTCACATCTAGATAAACTTGAAGAATAATCTTAGAATGTATTATTTATCTTGATAGCCAAAATAATTATCCTCTATTTAGAATCAAAAGAATCAAATATATATCTAGCTCAGAGAGGGGTTGCCTCATCCTCCAAGAAATGTCTAATTTTACAATTCTAATTACATAATTCATGTAAAGTATACATGTGAAGGATATAAATAAGATAGCTAACCAAAATTACATAATTACAATATAAATACAAATATTCTCAAAAATAGAATATAGATTTGAATCCCCTTTATAATAGAGTATATAGAAACATATATATTTATATTTAAATATGGTGCCCTATTATAAATACTTGAATAATAAGGGGGATACATGTTTTTTTAGTGACTAATGTAGTTTTATACTTGGTATGTGAAGAACTAGCTAAAGCAATAATTAGTAGTGACATGGTAATGATTGTGTACACACCCTAATTTGGTCAAGTAAACAAAAGTATTATGTATTTTGTGGATATTTTACAAGTTTTTAATGATGAATGAGATTATTATTCACATGGTAACTTTGGTCTTTTGATACTTATTATGACTTATTTTACTTATTTTTGCACCTTTGGTAGTCTTATGTCATGGCTTTCTTAGTCACATGGGCCCTTAGCCTATTTGTCTTAGATATGAACCAACCTTTTGCACACAAAAAATCAGCATAGTCCTAGATAGTAATTCCTTACACTATTTTCAACCTCAACACTATTGTTTAACAATCATGTTTTTAATTTTTTTGGGTCCTTACCCTCCTTTGGGTCTCCTCTTATTATTTATATCTATATTTTTACCTTGTTAGCCTGTGAAAAAGTGTCTCACATTCAAATTAAATTTATTTATATATAAAGAGCCTCACAAGGAATTATAAAACTAACACTTACTACTTTGGCACATAATTAAATAAAAATCAATCAATAGTATGGCTCAAAATTCTTCATATTACTCATCATCACACATAGATCTGCACATTTTATCAAAGAAAGGCTTAAACAAAACTCATTATGGCATACCATGCACTTTTATAATGCACATTACCTAAGGGATAACTACATTCAACATGAGACTCATATAATTATGGTTAATGTAGGCAACAACCATGATAGTAGGGATTTTATTTGCATGATCTTAACATCCTAAAACTCACCTTTTCCCCTTCCTTTTGCATTTGATTTCATTGTTATTTCATGTGTGTAGGTATTTATTAGGGTTTTAAATAAATAAAATCCAAAAAGTGACACAATTTTTTTATCAAAATTTCCTTGAGGACACATACAAGATATAGGAAGCCTTTCGTAGCATCCTTAGAAGTTTCAGGTCTCATGTCCATAAAAGGAAACTAGCACAGTGCTTTTGCCAATAGTACATTGTGTTACTATCCAACTAGATGCACTATTGACCTGAGGTAAGTGGGACTCCAATTTTTTAAATTAAGGGACTCTTGACTATCCTTTTGATATGTTTTAGCACTACCATCACCCAATGATGCATGTTTCACTTCATATAAGTAATTTTCCCCTTACACTTACTATTTAGGGTAAATCAACTAAATTAGTCATTTTTAATATTTATCTACATTTATGCCCTATACTCTAGCTCATTAACAATATATTATTTATATATATTAATTCCTAAAAAAATTATATCATCTTGACTTAATTTGAATATTGTTTAATAGCCCTAATTCCTTTCCTAGGCTTTGCCTTCTCCATTTTTATGCAATAGATTAGGGTTTATAAAATTTTAATTCTTTCTTAATTTTTTTACATCCTAACTTATCTATATCAATCATCTACTAAGGTTTTCCTCAATTTAATATTTTAAATTTTGTCTTAAAAAACCCCTTCAAACCCTAGATCTACATACTAGGTCCTCATACATCCAAACATTAGCCCTTTAGGGTTTTAAGTAAAATTCTAATTTTTTGTACATTGGGTTGAATATTTAGCATATTTTCAAATATATTTATGTTGGATTATATTTTACCCATTATTTTTTTATTGTTTATTTTCTACATTCAATTTTGTGGTAAGTTTAAGATAACAACTTCTTCCTCACCTAATTGATCAATTTTTAATTTTTTTTCATAATTATACATATGAATGGACCAATTTTAAAAACTATACACTAGCACATGATAATGATAATGATTTAATTTATAATAATGATTATTATTATTATTGTAATGATGGATATGGTGATTACTATGAGCATGATAATGAAAGTGACAATGAGGATATATTAGATGCATCTTCTTTTCCTTATCCTCTCTCCTCCCACAATTATTAAAACAAAATCAACAACTTAAGGCCAAAAGATCCCATCATAGGTAGTTATTTGTTTTAACATGATCTTATCCTATCAACCAAATTTTCCACATGTTTATTTAAATTAAAATAATATAAAAATAATAAAATCAATTTACATTTTCATGATTCAAGTAATATTATTATTTCACATGATGTTACTAATGTATAAAATGAAAATTCACCTTATTCACCTTTCTCAATTCAATACTAAAAATCTGTACAAATGATACTACACCTATTACAGATTCACAAACTAAAGTAGATGACATTTTTTGTCACCTTATTTTACCTTTCAAGATCAACATATGGATTCCTTGAAAACTATAGACAATTAAAATATCTCTAACCCTTATCCTATATGTCATAATGTGCCAAATGAAAATATGATTACTACTTATTCTACCCTTGACTCCATTACTAAAAATAAGGATAACATGTGCATTACACTCAGCTAGTGAATATACGCATTATATTTCACATACACATGATAATATGTTTCACAGTAGTAAAGAGATAAAATGTTATTCTACTCTTTCTCCTACTGAGCATGTAAATGATAATTCTTCTTCTCTTGACTCTACATGTGAAATTAATTATAATTTTGACGAAACTTGGATTAAAAATGATTATTATGATTTTAGTGAAGAGTAATTTGAGTCTAGTACTTCTAATCCTCTCTCTACTCCACTCATCTCTCATGTCAAAATTAATTTCATACTCAATGTGAATTCAAATAATGATATGTCTTTAGATAAAAATATGCAAAATCAGACTCATGTTCCTAGTTTACATAGTTTACATTCACATGGTAATAATATGTCTATTCCATTATAATTTTATACTTTTTTACCAATTAACAACATCAAATATACCATAACACCCCTCTTTACTATACTATAACCTCTTTATATCCTTAACCTCCATGAGGGTGATAGCCAATTTCCCTCTCACCATGTATAAGCTATCACCCATCCAAGGGTTATGGTGAGCCAACCCAATATCTCTATCAATTTTATATGATTTATTTTACCAATGGATAAAATAAATAGTAAAATTTAATTTTTAAATGAACCTATTAATTATGTTAATATACATTTTCAAGAGGTACTCTCCTTGATGGAAACTAGACCATGGGTAATTTACAACAAGAAGTACATAAGCTCACCTTGGAAAGTAGACCATACTATTATTTGGTTGATTCCAATGCTATACATGGTAATACTATCCAAAACATAATAATCAATGAAAAAAATTTAATAAATTTCAGATACTAGCATTACTTAAGTTAAATGGACATGGAGATCCATACTTGCATCTAAAATCCTATAGAAAGACTATGGTACATACCACTGATAGTTTAATTCTCCTATACTTATTTATCAAGTCTATAGGATGTGGCATTAAATTGGTTCCATCATTAACTCCCAAGTTGTTCATTACATACATATTATGAGTTATAATAAGTCTTTCTTGTGCATTGTATCTAAAATAAGTGACTGCAAGTCACATATGAGAGGTTGCCTTCACTACACTAAGGTGAGTAAAAAATAGTAAATAATTACATTTTATGATTCAAATAATGTATGTATCTAATCTACCAACCAAAAAAATTAGAAGTATAATAAATCTTTTCTAGAGTCCTCATTTTCCCTCTTAAAGAGAAAGTATTATATGAGACATCCCAATCATTTTAGCATCTATATTACACAACTATGACATTAGAAAATAAGTTACAACTAGTTGAGACACATTAAAAGGTAGAATTTTATTTAGAACTCTCAGATTCATAGTCATCCACTATGGTACATGAACCAAAACCACCCATGATTAAGGAAAACATGGAATCGAAACAACCAGTCAAGTTACTCAACAAAGGCAAAGAGCCACTTCACTAGCATATCCCATAGTGAGTAGAGCATGGGACACCGACAGAAGGGCCATATAGTTTTTAGATAGAGATATGCCTCATGATATATTATTTACATTATTATATAGGAGGATGATCACACTTATTCACTCATCATCATCCATCACATCATTTGCATAGAATAAGAAATAAACCATATTGAAATTATCATCAAATTAATGGGTATTTTAATAATAACTATTATGCACTTAGAGATCATATTGATTAGTATGTCTATAGAGACATTATATCAATCACAAAGGTGGCATCAATATCTCCTTATATGTATTCTCCTAGATCACATTCCTCCATAATTGATTATCCCAAGATTTTCCATTCAAGGAGCCATTGGTTACTCATCGTATGAGCCATGTGGTTTCTAGGACACCTACTTATGAGAGATATCATGCACCATTTATTCAATAAAAATTGAAACTAGTTTAAAGAGATAAACCTGCTTATAATAACATGGTGAAAAATGGGAAAACAAATAAACCACCAATTTTAGTATAATAAATAATCAATAGATTTGTAAGACATAATTCACAATAGAACACAATTTCAATATGATAGCTAATTAAGTTATTTTATATAGAGTTTATAAATATACCTACCAGTGGTACACCATGGCCAATATTAGTTCCAAATGTTATTTATACACCTACACAACACGAACATTATGGTCACTTATTTAATCTTCCAATATGATTTAGATAATGCATGACGTAATCATAGGATCAATACTAACATATAATACAATAATTTTATGTCATCAATACTAACAACAAACATTTCCAATTCAATATCCATATCTATTCAAGCATATATATATATATATATATATATATATATATATATATATTCTCATTATCCATTAAAATAAATCATTTTCACATTAACACATAATCCATGAATATAATCAAACATCTACTTAACTAAACAAATCCATAATCAAAATATAAAATAACATGATGTTAATATATCAACAGGTCCATATAATGTGTGTGTGTGTGTGTGTATATATATATATATATATATATATATATATATGAACAAGTTTCATACACACACACACACACACACACACACACACACACACACACACACACACACACACACACACACACACACACACACACACATATATATAGGTCCATATAATATGTGTGTGTGTGTGTACATATTATATGGACCTATATATATATATATATATATATATAGGTCCATATAATGTGTGTGTGTGTGTGTGTGTGTGTGTGTGTGTGTGTGTGTGAAACTTATATATATATATATATATATATATATATATAACTCAAAAGAGTTTCATGTAATGATACATAGTCACTCAATAATAAGAGATTGGTCACTGGACCAACCTTATCACCCTCACTCTCATTTACATACCCACTGGATCTCGATGCACTTACTTCCTCTCTAAGCCTAGATTGAGACCTATGCCTACACTCTCTATATTGTAACATTGCTAGCTTAGCCATCACCTCCACATGCTCATGTTGAAGATAAATATAATCATCTATTATCCTACCACCTACCCCACCTAAACTAATGGGTGGGGGCATAGACCACCTATATAAATCCACACATGCATCATCTATATCCATTTTTGTATGCATATATGTTTCATGATTGAATAAGTGTGCATGGATACATGCAAATCCTATATCCCACTCAACTAGCCCATCATCCACATCATCATAAAATATCTGTTATGTCAACTCTCTCAATGTTACCTCAATGATGGTCTCATAGTAGTTATCATCTCCTTCACTTACACACACTAATGCAAAGCATTAAATATATACTCAACAAGACAATACTACATAAACCAAACATAAAAATATATAATAATGACATACCTTCAACTACTTTAATTGGTTTAGGATCTAGCACATATTCCATAATGGCCTCATCTGCTAGAAATAGTAGCAACCTCTATGTCATCCCCATCATAGTATGTATGCATCTATGGACCCCACATCATCTAGATCAAGTATCTCTATCACAACATCTCTCTATGCTATTAGAATCAGATCCAACTCAATTTTTGTGGTTCTCACTCTACTATTTAGCCTCACTATAGATCAAGTACTCATCACATGCACCTATGGTGTGGGGTGCACATCCTATGCCACACTAAACTATCATATATTACTCATTATAATCTCTCAAAAATTATGGTCCATTTATCATGAAGCCAACATCTCATCTAAATCTAACTCAACTCAACCTCATCCTTGGGCCATCCCTAAAATCCCTTATATGGTCTCCAAATAATGTCCTGACCTGTGACTTGATCCAACACTAACCTAGAATGCATCATGCTCCTAGATTTCATGAGATTTGTGATCATACATATCTCTATAAATACCTAATGGTGTTCCTAATCTATACATGGAAAACCCTCTGGTCTAGCCACTATAATATCCTCATAATCCCAATAATGTAACAATGTTGATGACCTAATCCTAACATTGAATAAATCCTAAGTAAAATAGTATAAATCATAATACAAGTGGACCAACATGATATGAACCCATGATTATATGTTTATATAATCATCTATATCCTAAATAATATTATTCATATTATATTTAATTAATGCATTGTTACCATTAATAAAAATAAATGAAGCCAGTAACATTGCTAAAAACTTTTGAAATCATGAAATTCTATCCTTAATAATCATAGTAAATATCACATCACTACTACTAACTCAATGATGCATCCATGTAGGAATGTCCATAAAATACCTCAAGGCTTGATCTATGTCTCTATATCCACCTACCTCTTATAATACCACTTGCTAACCAGTAATAGGTATCTTATACACACCCTCCAAATCAATAATCATTTCTCTAGTAAGAATCCAAAAGCTACATGTATCTACATCCCACCATTCACATAGCGTTTTCATCATGTGAAAGTACTAGGGCATTCGTGCCAATGATACTACATACCCCAAACCATCCATAACCACTACTACTCTCTCATCATCTATCAAGGACAATCCACATAAACATTCCATCATCCAACCACTCTAAAACTTCCCCATGCATACATACACCTATAAAATACCCAAAATATTACATTATCATCTGAAAATATCAAGTATATATTCCAAAATAATAATTAAATATAACTTAAAATTATAAAAATTCACTCATTTAGTCTATAGGACAAATTCATTGTAGATAGGACTATAGTACTAGATAATAGTGTGGTCAATGAATAATATCATGGAAACCCAAGACACTAGTACTATCCTTCCTATGATAGCGCATCCCACTCCAAAAAACTCAATCTAGAAAACATGATGTGAAAAATAATACAAAACTCAATCAATGTTTTGAAAAAATGGAAAATGATAAAATACTTACCAAAGTGACCACCTCATCAGCCTAGATCAGTGTTCCACCTCCTTGTAGTGGGTTATGTTCATACCTCAAATATTCAACATGTTTTCTTAGCTCAGAGTAACAATTATCTCAAATATCAAAGTTCAAATGATTTTAGAATCAATAAACAAAACCTATTTAAACCATGTTTTTCAAAATCTTCCTACCTAAGGTTCATCCCATGCATAAATTTATCCAACTATTACTAGGATCTTCCAATCACAATATCTTTATAACTATAGCTCTAAGTTATAATCTATTTCTTACATGTGAAATTTGATGATGATATCTTCCACACTATACCAGTTACACTTCTATCCTGATTAATTTAAATATGAAAATGCTAAAACTCATATCTCCTTTGTTTCTATGAAAAATTGCTTTCTACATTCAAAGAAGAAATAAGAAACTAAAAGAAATGGTCAAGGCTAGAAGTACCTGATAAAGTTATGCGCACCGAAATCAGACGTTGGAAGATTCTCCTCTTTGGCTGTGGAGGAATGACACCTGTGAAGAAGAAAAGACTGAAACACAAAAAAACGTTAGTTAAAGGATATGGTGGGCTGTTAGGCGAACGCCCGATCCCAGAAGTACGAAGACTTCCTAGAAGGATATCAACCCACTGATAAAAAAAGCACAGAATATTGAATTGAAGTAGATATAAAAGATAAAATGACAGAAATAAAGGACAAAAAATAAAATGCATACCTGATAAGTAGCACTATTCTGCACAATCACCGGCGTCAGTCTCTGTGGTGCCGACGTCAGTTAGGGAAAGGTACCAACGTTGGTCAAAGTGCTAGCGTCGGTCGGGGTAGTGACCGGCGTCAGTCGGGGCAGGTTCTGGACAGAGTCAGGACAAGGTACAGAAGGTCTGACAGAGTTGGGATAGGGTCTTGACAGGGTCGAGACAGGGTCTGGGTAAGGTAAGGTCGAGTCTGGACAGAGTCTGGGGGTTTTCAGGGGATTTAAATAGAGTACAGGGTAGTCAGGGGATAGTGGGCAGAAGTGTAAATAAGGAACTCAGGGCTCGGGTTTACAGTCAGAGGATCCAAAATAATAGAAATAACAAGTAATAATAACTAAAAGGAAATAAAAACAAGTAGAAGGAGATACTTACCTGTCATGCTGAAGACATGATTGACGTTGTTGAAGTTGTCTATGTAGTGCCGAATTGAAGTTGGTTGATGCTGGAGTTGGTTGATTGCGAGAGAGTGTTGATTGAAGAGTCTGTGAATGTCAGAGTTCAGGCTTGATGGATTGATTGATTGATCCTTTCGATTGATCGATTGGCGGACGTTGATGAAGGCAAGGGACAGTTTGAGAGACGATTCGATAACCATTCAAGAAACCGAATGATAACTGATAACGAATAACGGGAAGGTGACCGACGTCGGCAGGATTGCCGACATCGACCGATAGGTGACCGACGTCGGTGACATCGGCCGGGTAACGACTGTCGTCGGCAAATGCACAATGGGGATAGAGTCTAGCTTTAGCTCTGCGCTCATTGTTACATGCTGCCAAGGTCAAGGCTGGTGGAAGAAGTGGTCGACAAGGGTTGAATAGGAGAAGAAGAATAAAATGGGGGATGACCAGGGGAGTTGACACGATTTCGGTGTCTACATTTGCCCCTTTTTGTCTTGTTGGTTGTTCTGGACGAACTGCAAGACAAAAATAGGAGTGATTGCCCCAGGTGTGGGATAAGGTTGATTTCATCTTGTTGGTTGTTTGAATGAACTGCAAGACAAAAAATAGGAAGTGGATTGCCCCGATTATGGATGAGGTATTCCCCCTCAAAGCAGGAGTCGAGGGAAGGGAACCAGGAATCGGGTGCTAATTTGACAAAGAGTGGATGAAAAAGGGGTGAGGGTGAACACTGCAAAAGTCGTGATTGCGTGCATACCACTGCACGAGATGGCTAGGTCAAAGTGTCACAGGTCAAGGGTCGAGGAGTGCCAAAATTGAAGTAACCAGTCCCCAGCATTTAGTCGTCTGCTGATCGGATCACTCAATCTAAGCTGAAGCTCCAAATGGTCATCATATTCCAGGTATCCCAGGCTCAGGAAGTGCTCCCAGAAACACGAAAAAGTCACAAGTAGTGTGGATCAACTGGCTTGCGATCCTATACTTGTGAGGGTCCAAAAAAAAAGGTCTACGCACAATTCTGCTAACCAGTCATGAGATAGCATACATGCAAAAACAACCAAGGCAACAATGTCTTGGAAGTGGTAGAGGTCAGAGGAGATAGGCATGATCTCCAATGGTTGGTGGGCGAGGGGAGGAATGGACGAAAGGATGTGGCTGAGCTAACCTCAAAAAATGTCATGTGATCTGAGTGTTGCCTACATAGCCCTTGTGTGAAGGGCCTCAGGCCAATGTAGTTCAAACAAATGGAAGAGATTGGTCGATGATTGGATGTGGTCAAGTGTCAAAATGATGAGGGGAAGATGAGGATAAGATGATGCTACAGATGGTGTATTCTGTAGAATTGGTCGAAAGGCTTTCATCCCTAGCAAGTTTCCATAGTCGTGATGGATGTATGCTAAAAAATGAATGAAGGTTTATTTATGCTTCAGGAAGTATTGGTTTATGCTTAACATAAATTGAGTCTGTTTGATAGTTTCCATGTGTACTGGTGGCCATAGAAACTATGCAAAAAGGACAAGGATGATGATAATTTCATGTTGTCGAGTTGTTGGTCGGAGAATGTTTAGGTTGAAAAAGGTTTGGTTAAATGTGACCAAAGTGAAAGATACGTGAAAGGCATATTGCTCTTTCATTGACAAGGACCAAAAAGATAGCATAGATAGGGGTTATGAGAACCAAGAGCCCCATTCATGCATGACGTCGTTGACCATAGTTATGTTAGAGTGGTAATCGAATCACTTCGACATTAAAGTGAGCTCGAATTCCCTTGAGCAGGTGATAGGAGGAGAAAAGAGGGTAACCCATTTTAAGAGCAGAAATAACTATCCCCCTTTTTATAGGAGACCCTGAGATAACTATAAGTCAAGTCCATGACTCATTTTTTTTTTTGGCGCAGACTGATCAATGTGGGAAGCCTGCATAGAGATGTCATTTGCTTGGTGGTCAGTTGTGAAGCTGATCAATGCCGGAAGCTTCTAAAATAGTGCTGTTTATTGCCAGATTAGTCATAGCCATCCTTCGAGGGAGTGGTCTATATGTTTGTTTAATATAAGGGCTTTTGAATAGCTGTCCTTCAAGGGAGCAGTCTATTAATTATAGCAATGATAGTACAGTCGTCCTTCGAGGGAGCAGTCTGCTTTTTGATTTTGATATTAATATAGTGACCATGGATATTGTGACATCTTGATTTGTTTTGACAGAAATGTGAGTCATGGACAAGATTATAGAAGGTTAAGGGCTACCTTTTATGAGGACAAAGCATTCATATAGCATAAAAGGGTTATAGGAATTGTTAAGAGGAATAGGGTTGAAAGGAAGTAGGATTAAGAAGACGGGGATTGCTCAAGGGACGAGCTCAAGTTAAGTGTCAAGTGGATGAATACTCGACTAACAGTAGAATGGTCGCAAATGCAACGCATTAAGAGGCTCAGGTTCTGGGCATCCATCAAGAGAAGATAGACGATAAGTCCCTGATCCATACTTGTGTGTGATAATAAAAGGTCCGAGCCAATTAGGAGCAAACTTGCCTCATTTACTTCGCTCCATATTGGTCACGTGTTGATTCTCTTTGAGGATGAGGTCTCCGATGTTGAAATCTCGTTCTCACAGATTTTTGTCATAGGTGCGTTTGATGTGATGTTGATAGACATGGAGATGATTAAGGGCAGCAAGACGGCATTCATCAAGTAACTCAAGTTGAGCTAAGCGATCTTGATGAAAGTCGTCATTGGAAAGAATATCATGTAGAGAAATGCAGAGAGACAGGATCTGTACTTCAAGAGGTAAGACAACTTTTGTTTCGTACACGAGAGAAAAAGGGGTAGCACCCGTAGAGGTTTGAATGCTAGTGCGGTAAGCCCACAAAGTGAAGGGAATGTGAATGTGCCAATCCCTGCCTGTGTCACTGACCACTTTCATGAGAATTTTGGTGAGAATCTTGTTGGAAGCCTCGGCCTGCCCATTTGCTTATGGGTAGTAAGGCGAAGAAAAACTGAGTTTGATGCCGAATGAGTCGCATAATGTTTGGACAGTTTTGTTTTCAAAGGACTTGCCGTTATTGGTGATGATTTTATGAGGGACATTGAAATGACAGATAATATGGGTGGTGATGAAGTCGACGATCTTGTCGGCTTTTGTGGAGATGAGAGGAATAGCTTCCACCCACTTGGTGAAATATTCAGTGGCTGTGATGATGGATTGATGATGAAGAGACGAATGAGGGTTAATCTCACCGATGAGATCTAAACCCCACTGAGAAAAAGGCCAAAAATCCTGAGCGATTTGTAAGGCGTGACTAGGAAGATGAAGCAAGTTAGAGTGCTGCTGACACTTGATGCAACGCCAAACATAGTCGCTATAGTCTTGATGAAGGGTAGGCCAATAATAGCCCAAATGAAGGATGTGCTTGGCAACCGAATTCCCACTGAAGTGTCTGCCACAAATCCCGTCGTGGACTTGCTGAATGGCTTGGGATGCTTCAGTGGAGGTGAGACAGTGAAGAAGGAGGCCGTTGAAGCCTCGCTTATAGAGAAGACCCCCTATCATGGTATAGCGAGTGGTACGCTTGATAAAAGCTTGTCGTGCATTACTAGAGAGGTTAGGAGGAATGACAGAGAAAGATAAGAAGTCTACAAGTTGCTTATACCAAGCATCTTGTGGACTAGGGTCTATAGTGTTGACATGATGAATGTGAGAAGAGATATATGAAGGCAATGGCACACGACACACCATGACAAAAAGTCTAGATGTAGATGAGGAAGATGGGATATGTGAAGCGAGAGAAGCCATGGTGTCAGCAAACTTATTCGTGGATTGAAGAACAGTCTACAGGAGGAAATGGTCGAAAGATGTAAGGAGAATGTCAGCACAGTTTTTGTACCTTTGCAAAATTTCATTTTTATAGAGGTATGAACTGTTAACCTGATTGACGACGAGCTGCGAGTCGCCGAAGATGTTGATGGACTTGATGCTGAGAGAGAGGGTAGTCTAGAGTCCCAAAATTAAGGCCTCGTATTCGGCCATATTATTGGTACAATCAAAGTCGAGTTTAAAAGACAAAGGCATGGGCTCCCCTTCGAGTGGGATGAGAATAACCCCAGCACCCCCACCTAGTTGACATTTGGAACTGTCAAAGAACATAGTCATCTGATAGGTGGTGTCGTCGGAGGAAAGCACAGTGATAGACTCATCAAGGAATTCACACTGTGAAGGTTGATTGTCAGGAAGAGGGGCATCTGCTAGTTGATCAGCGATGGTTTGCCCCTTGATAGATTTCTACTGGATGAATTTGAGATCGAACTCAGCAAGCATCATGAGCCACCGAGCCATACGTTGATTCTGATATGGCTTGGAGTGCATATACTTGAGAGGGTCGGTGTGGGTGATGACAAAGGTTTTGTGACTAAGAAGATAGTGGCGAAGCTTAGTAGCAGCAAAGATTAACGCCAAACAGAGTTTTTCGATATGGGTATACCGAGTTTCATAATCGACCAGTGTTCAGCTGATATAATAGATTGCTTGCTCACGGTGATGTTCGTCTCGGTGCGCGATCATGGCACCTAATGAATGGTTGGTGGCAGAGATATAAAGGTAGAAAGGTTGGTCGTCTTTAGGTGGAATGAGGACTGGTGGAGAGACCAGATAGCTTTTAAGGGCTTCAAAAGCCTCTTGACAGTCCTCATCCCATTTAAAGGAGACGTCCTTCTTAAGGAGATGATGAAAAGTTTGGCAGCGGTCTGAAAGCTAAGAGATGAAATGGTGAATGGACTAGAGCTTCCCTTGCAAACTGTGAAGCTACTTGAGATTGGTCGGTGGAGGCATTTCGAGGATAGCGCGAATCTTGGCAGGATCTATCTCGATGCCACGAAAGGAAACAATGAAGCCGAGAAGCTTGCCAGAGAGGACCCCAAAGACACATTTCTTGGGGTTAAGATGAACATTGTATTGAAGAAGATGAGAAAAGATGATTTTGAGAATGGTTAGATGGTCACGACGAAACTTGGACTTGCCGAGCAGGTCATCCACATAGTCCTCCATGATTTTGTGGAGGAGATCGTGGAAAATGTAGGTCATGGCACGTTGATAAGTGGCGCCTGCATTTCCAAGCCAAAAGGCATGACTCAATAGCAGAAAGTCCCCCATGGGGTAATGAAAGTAGTCTTGTGCTGATCTTCTGGAGCAATCAAGATTTGATTGTATCTTGAAAACCCATCCATAAGAGATAGCATCTCATGGCCGGTCGTAAGATCAACAAGCTGGTCAATGTTAGGAAGAGGAAAGTCATCTTTAGGACAGGCTAAGTTAAGGTCACGATAGTCTGTGCAGATCTGAATCCCCCTAGTTGCTTTGGTGACTGGGACGATGTTAGAGACCCACTGTGGATAATCGATGGGCTGGATGAAGGAGACAGAAAGGAGGCACTGAAGTTCCTCTTTGACAAGGAGGGCAACGCGAGGATGCATCTTTCAAAGCTTTTGCCTGACAGGCTTAGCCTCTGGTTTGGTGACAATGTTATGGGTAACGATGGTGGGGTCGATGCCAAGCATATCACTGTAAGTCCAGGCAAAGGCCTTGCTATGGTTGGAGAGGAAATGGGTATAGTCAAGCTGTTCCTGAGCGTCTAAAGATTGGCCAATCTTTAAGACATAAGGAACATCAGAAGAAGGAAGGTTGATGTCAATGGTTGATTCATTTAACATAACCTAGGTCTCAGAAGGGAGGGAGTGCTGGATGAAAGAATCATCAGCACCCATGTAAGAAAGAATGGCATCATCGTCAACGCAATGAATAGTGTGAATGGTTGCCGACTCATCTTCGATCATGCTAGGAAAAATGAGAGGGAGAGAATTGGACACCCCATTGAGCTGATAAGTCAAGGGGTCTAGGCGAATGGTGTTTATGGAAAAAAAAACAAAAAAACTAGGAGGAATGGAAACCACTGACTCTATAGGTGAAGGGGGCGAAACAGGTGAGTGTGGAGGTGATTGGTCAATGATTGGTTCAGGACAAAGGTCTAAAGGGTCTTGAGTAGGGTCGTGATATCCCAGACCATATCGTTTCTTGGCATCGTCATCATTGAGCGGTTGGATAGGCTGATGGGAGCCCTGCTCATAGCATCCGAAACCAAAACCCTTCCATGCACACCTGTAAAGATAAGTGTGTGCAAAAGCGGGGTTGCTAAGAAATGAAAAGTCTGATGTGAAAGGTTGAGGTGAAGAAAGAGGATTACAGTTAATAGGAGCTTGATTAAGCCCCCCATAGACGAGGTTAGTACGAAGGTGAGGGGGACCATAAGGTATGATCATCCCTATCCGATGGTCATAGCTGGGCCTGTGATGAAGACGTCCATACTCTTATGGAGTTTGGAACATATCTAAAGCCAGCAAGTGATACTCTCCCAATGAAAGTCTTTGGAAGACGTCTTCCATGGGATCTGTGGTTGTCACTTGAAGGGGAGGTGTAAGGGCGACTACCTGTTGCGAACTGGTCGAAGCTTCCGCAGATGGAGGTAGTGCCGGGGTTAATGGCTTGATAGGGATGAGGACATCATTTGGACGGTAGGTGGTGTTGCATGTTTTGAAGGGCGAAGGGTCAGCAGGAATGGTGTGGACTTGTCCATCATGCTCAAATTTCACACAATGGTGTAGGGTGGAGGGGACACAGGACATGGCGCAGATCCAGGGTCGGCCCAGCAAGATGTTGTATTGAAACTCTCCTTCGATGATGTAGAAGAGCTCCGGGACTGTGCGTGGACCAATGCAAATATGAAGAATGACTGTGCCAATGGTCGTGGCAGTAGTGTCATTGAAAAAGTGCAAGATTGCATCAGTTTTGGAGACGCAATTCTTGGGAAGAGCCAACTGATCAAAGGCATGGGTGGAGATGATGTTGATGCTACCACCTCCGTCAATCATAACATGTTTAATGCGTGTTTGATCAATATAGGCAGTGATGAAGAGGGCAGCATCCTGATCTTCCGTGTTGGATGTAGGAATCTTAGAATCACTGAATGTAATGGAGGCAACAGGGGCTAAGGAGTGGACAAGGGCAGCAAGTGGTTGGGGGTCCTCAGGTTGGACCTCCACTGCCTGTAGGGCTTGGATGAGGGCCTGACGATGTTGGGGTGAGGTTTGGATGAAATCGTAGAGGGACATCTTCACAAGCGTCTGGTGAAGCTATTTCAACATGGAGTCGTGGATTGGTCCAGAAGAAGAAGAAGAAGAGGAGGGTTGTGGCGCACCAAGGATAGAAATCTTAGGCTTAGGCGGTTGAGGTGGATTGACAAAAGGGTAGGTCTAAGGAATGGCAGCTTTTTCTTTTGCCTTGTCCTTTTGTGACCTAGTAGTGATGTGAATGGCATTGATTTCAAAGATGGGAGGTGAAGGTGATGAGGGAGTTGTAACCGGTTGATGAGATGTAGATGGGTTTGAAGAGGTAGAAGGGTTATGAGAAGGAGTCAAGGGTCGATCGAAAGTGTCCTCAAAGAGAAGAGTGTCTTTCTCTAGATAACGGCGAATGATAGCCTTGAGGGCACAGCAAGCCTCAGTGTCGTGTCCTGGTGTACGATGATATAAACAAATCTTCGTGTCGTCGAACTAGGAGGGTTTAAACCCAAGAGGTTAGAAAGGCTTGATGGATGGAAGAGTTATGCTAGCAAAAGTCGTTGCAAGATTAAAGAGTATGAACCCACTAAAGGATCTGTGCTCATCGATGTATGCGATGTCGGTGACTTTTGCTTGGGCGAAGTTAGAGGAGGCTTTCGTACCACCTTCTGGGTTGATGGTGCGATGATAAGTGGAGACGGTACACTCTTCATGAGAGGTACCACCTTTTTGGGAGAGGGTAGGCTAGTGGTAGGTAAAGGAAGCAAAGGAGGCAACCGATTTTGATTAGAGGTTGAAGTGGGAAGGACTCTGGTTAAGGTTGAAGGATGCGGGCCCAAAATGGAGGGCAATGGGGATAGAAGAGGAGGCGTTCGCCTCTGTGGTTTGGCAGTCTTTTGTGATTTAGGTTGAAGACTACTATTAGTTGAAGTCTAGTTTAAGTCCACCTTCACGTGTGGATGAGTGAGGTTGAAGCCAGGGCGAATGCCAAGCGATTTGATAGGTTTAGGTGGAGTAGATGAGGGTTTTGGTTTTGATGAGGTTGATGGAGATGTAGATGGTCTAGAGGTAGAAATCTAATTTTTGTTGATAGTCTTAGGAGGTTCTACCATGGGAGGATTAGCAGCATGAGATGAGAGGCCCTGGGCTTGTTGAAGAGCTGTGAGACGGTCCCACAATCCCTGATGTTTCACTTTCCTAGAAGGGAGAAGTTCGAGTCTCTCCACTAGTCGAGAAAATGGCTGAGAAGATGCGGGATGAAGTTTGGGCTCTTGAGAAGATGCCGATGGTTGTGGGACTGAAGGTATGGTAGTTTCGACCCCAAAGCATGGTGAAGTCTTGATAGGTTCATATTTGGTTGGAGACGAAGGAGAGATAGGTTCTTCCCTGGGTGGAGAAGAAACTGGAGAATGAAGCTCCTCAAGCGGGTAAAGGGCAGGGATGATAGTGCCCTCCACTTGTGGTCAAGGAGTAGGAAAAGTTGGGTCTTCCATGGGCAGCAAGAAGGAAGATGGTGAAACTGGTTGTACAGGTAAGGTCGAGGCGTCCTCCAAAATGAGAGAAGTTGAGGGAGAACTAACCAGAGAAAGAGGTTCGTCCACATGTGATGGACTGATGGATGAACTCACCTCTTGAGGTTGGTTAGAAATGAGGGGTGAGACCGTATTGACTGTTTGAATATTATGTTCATGGGTATTGTCAGTCAAGGTCTGGACGTTGTTTTGGGTTGGTGGATGATTAGGGAATGGTTGTTTGAAAATATCGATACCCTGATTAGGAGGGGCATTAGGATTGTCAAGGATGAGGTCACCCTTTTCCAACATGTCTTGGATTTTATTTTTAAGGGTTTTACAGTTGCCCGTGTCATGACCTTTAACACGGTGGTAGTTACAGAAGTCATCTTCCCTATACCACGCAGGGATAGCACATCAGGGATCAAATTGTGGTGGTGGTCGGATCTGAGGGAGATTGATGGCCCCTTGTTTGATGAGTTTTTCCAGCATAGACGCGTATGATTCTCCAAGTGGAGTAAATAGTTGTTGTATGTATCTCTGCTGAAATTGGCGAGTGGCACTCATAGATGTGGATGGTTCAGATTGATTAGTTGAAGGTGAAGAGGAAGAAGATCTAATAACCACAGCATTTACTGAAGCTTTAGATTTAGGATTGGACGAGGAAGGCTTAAAAGAGAGGTCATTGGTTTTGGAGTTAGGATTCTTACTCCGCAACTTGACTTTATTCTCCTCGACGGCACGTAACTCAAGTTTACGAGACATCGTGAAGGCTTCATCAAAAGTGTGGAAGGTCTAAACCCTCAAGGTAGAAGAAATATGTCTAGCGCAGGCTTGAGAGAAAAGTTCAATAAGCTCAGGCTGGGGTAAGGAAAATGAAAGTTGATTGATAAGGCCCCTCCACCGATCGACGAAATCAGCAATGGATTCATCCTCAAACTGGTGGATAGAATAGAGGTCTGTGATGGAGACCTTCTTGGTGATATTGATGGAGAAATGATCGAGGAAGAGCTGGGCCAACTGAGTGAACGTGAAGATGGAATGGCTAGGAAGAAAGTTGTACCAGTCAAGTGCAGCACCCGAGAGAGACATGGGAAATGTGCGTAAGAGCAATGCATCATCGTGGGCGATAAGGTAACAGGCGTGTCTGAATGCCCATAAATGTTGTTGTGGGTCTTCCTTGCTTTGGAAATGAGAAAACTTAGGAAGTTCCCAATGGCTGGGATATGGTCTGATGGGGACAGAAGGATGGATGGGCTCGTTGCAGATTTGTTCATACAAGAGAGTGTTGCATGAGCCGATAACGGAAGTCTCTAGGTTGGACATTTCATCCATCAGCATCTTGATAATATCTACTAACAGATTGGTGAGTGGAATTCCTCCTAAATTGTAAGGTGCTTGAAAGAGGCTAGAAGAGGTGTATGACGTAGTCAGTTGTACCAATAAGGGCGCAACGTACGGATGACTAGTCATAGGGATAAAAGAAGTGACTAAGGATGGTTGGATAGAAGGCATGGCTAGGTTTGATGTTGTCATGAGAGGTTGGCTAGAGGTAACATGGGCCAATGGATAGGTAGCCACCCTAGTGTTGATAGGTGTAAGGGTAGGTGGAATGGAGATGACCAAGTTTTGAAAGGGGGTAGAAAGTGGTTGAGTGGGCTGAGATTGATAGGGGGCCGAAACCCCGAGAAAGTGGGCCCAATGATGGAAGGAGAGGCCACGCTTGGATGGTTGGTAAAAGGTTGGTCATTGGTTGAGGCAACAGCCTGGATATCTAAGGGTTGGATTACGGATGCCGTTGATATGGCTGCAGTTTCAAGGAGAGAAGTCGGCATTCCATAGATTGGATTGCCCGAGGAGTCTCGCGTTCGGCTATTCGCGAGATAGTGTTGCAAGGCTGCGGTATTGAGGTCCAAGAATCATGCGAAATCTTGGTCCCCTTCTGGGATAATAGGTGTTTAGGTCGGAGATGGTCTGGTAGGAGTTCTTTCAGTTTTCGAGTTAAACTCCATTATAGGGTTGGTTGTAGGTGGGGTAGATGGAAGAGGATGATGCCTCGCATGATCGACTAGAGCCTTGGCTTGGCTATGAGTCAGAACCATTCAAGGCAAGGAAGAACATCCTCACAAGCTCAAACAAGCAGATAAGAACTAAAAAAAAAAAAAGATGAAGACACAAGCAGATCCTAAAACCCTAGAAGTAAATTATTAGGATTATAGTGGCTTATGCCTTAGAATATGTGTAGAGGAAGATTGGCTTTTGAGTCAGGTCCTAGAAGAAGCAGTCTATGGATGGTTTTGGGTTTTGTTATGGTGCTCAAGAAGTCTGTGTTAGCTTCCATACAGGCCTGGTGCTAAGGAGCAAGCTCCCCTCACTTCACGATTCTAGTGGTTAGCTGGTTTCGCTTAGCCAAAATATACTTCCACTAGAGATTATCCTCCACCAGAGAATGGAGTGGGCTTTCCCCTTGGTGATGAAATCCAAGTGAGATTGCCAGGACAGGTAAGGTATCCGCTGG
Source organism: Torreya grandis (assembly GCA_037957365.1). Taxonomy (NCBI): domain Eukaryota; kingdom Viridiplantae; phylum Streptophyta; class Pinopsida; order Cupressales; family Taxaceae; genus Torreya; species Torreya grandis. The sequence goes on along the minus strand of JARHVA010007104.1, from coordinate 45,454 downwards.
GGGATGAAATCCCAGTCGGACCTTGTCTCAGGTAAGTTAAAATGTTTATTTTGTGCAGGTGGTTTGGTCGTGTAACATCAAGTGATCTAGATTAATTCAATATGCGGTTTAATTACTATGTGTGGTCTAAGAGATGCAGGCAAATAGAAATGAATGCAAAGTGTTTTAATGTCCAAGTTGAAATGTTTGTTCGTATGAAGACGAATGGAGAAAGAGTTGAAGAATATGAGTTTTAGCTAGTCTAAAAGTGCAAGAAAGAAAGAAATGTTCATTTTAGTCCTGCTTATGATGTCATTAAGAAGAGACGAGAGGAGGCGAAAAGGAAGGAATCTAATGCACCTAAATGAACGAAAGAAAGAGAGAAAGAACCCAAGGAGGACCTAGGGTCCCACCGGGCGTGCCAGAATGTTTCTATGCAAAATTGCTTTCTACATTCAAAGAAGAAATAAGAAACTAAAAGAAATGGTCAAGGCTAGAAGTACCTGATAAAGTTATGCGCACCAAAATCAGATGTTGGAAGATTCTCCTCTTTGGCTGTGGAAGAATGACACCTGTGAAGAAGAAAAGACTAAAACACGGAAAAACGTTAGTCAAAGGATATGGTGGGCTGTCAGGCGAACGCCCGATCCCGGAAGTATGAAGACTTCCTAGAAGGATATCAACCCACTGATAAAAAAAGCACAGAATATTGAACTGAAGTAGATATAAAAGATAAAATGACAGAAATAAAGGACAGAAAATAAAATGCATACCTAATAAGCAGCACTGTTTTGCACAGTCACCGGCATCGATCTCTGTGGTGCCGGCGTCGGTTAGGGAAAGGTGCCGACATCGGTCAAAGTGCCGGCGTCGGTCGGGGTAGTGACCGGCGTCAGTCGGGGCAGGTTCTGGATAGAGTCAGGACAAGGTACAAAAGGTCTGACAGAGTTGGGATAGGGTCGAGACAGGGTCTGGGCAAGGTAAGGTCGAGTCTGGACAGAGTCTGGGGGTTTTCAGGGGATTTAAATAGAGTACAGGGTAGTCAGGGGATAGTGGGCAGAAGTGTAAATAAGGAACTCAGGGCTCGGGTTTACAGTCAGAGGATCCAGAATAATAGAAATAACAAGTAATAATAACTAAAAGGAAATAAAAACAAGTAAAAGGAGATACTTACCTGTCACGCTGAAGACATGATTGATGTTGTTGAAGTTGTCTATGCAGTGCCGAATTGAAGTTGGTTGATGCCGGAGTTGGTTGATTGCGAGAGAGTGTTGATTGAAGAGTCTATGAATGTCAGAGTTCGGGCTCGATGGATTGATTGATTGATCCTTTCAATTGATCAATTGGCAGACGTTGATGAAGGCAAGGGACGGTTCGAGAGACGGTTCGATAACCGTTCAGGAAACTGAATGATAACTGATAACGGATAACGGGAAGGTGACCGATGTCGGTGACATCGGCCGGGTAACGACCATCGTCGGCAGATGCACAATGGGGATAGATTCTAGCTTTAGCTTTGCGCTCATTGTTACATGCTGCCAAGGTCAAGGCTGGTGGAAGAAGTGATCGACAAGGGTTGAATAGGAGAAGAAGAATAAAACGGGGGATGACCAGGGGAGTTGACACGATTTCGGTGTCTACATCCTTAACAAACTCGGTATACACCATGGGTGTATCTTAGTCTCAATCTATAAACAACCCTTATACAATTTTCAATAGAATCAATCATGTATCATCTTAGCAATATTAACTACCCATTAACATGCCTTTTAGTATCAATTTTAGTTTGATATCCTTACCAAGGTTTTGGTTCTCTCATAGAAAGGGGGCATACATGTATTATTCACATTGATATAAATTTACTCAAATACTCAAGCTTAAATGTATGAGACATATAATAACTTAAATATTCAAGATTAGAAATATAGATACATAGTCTCTTTATAGACACTCATATATTCATATAACTAGATACACAATTTGACTCAGATTCTTAGGGTTCCATGGTTTTGTTAGATATTTGTTCAGATGATTAGATTTTACATAGGATTTCAATAGAAATCTAGACTCAAATTATGAATATAGGGAACATACATAATACACTATCCCTATATAAATACAATTTTAGGCATATCATTACATTACTCAGATATTAGGTTTAGGGGCATGATACAAGGCACATGTTCTTGATCCCATAGGATTATACTAGTTTATATAAACAAAATGAAAAATAATACCATTCTCTATGATTAGATCACTATATTACACTCAGATTGTCGCCAATATTTCACCATATTGGGTCATATATTTATCTATAGTGCTTGATCCATAGTTTACACTAGGCTTAGATTACACTAGTTTGTATAGGACATGGGTCAAATAGTAGTGTTTGACCTCAGAGCACATTTAATTCTTATAATTATTTACATATCAGAGTAGGGGAGAACATGGCTTATTTTTTCACATTTACAAATTAATTATCAGAGTTAGTTCACATATCAGATTAGGGGTAAGCATGGATTTTTTCTCCATAATTATAGATTAATTCTCAGACTCAATTCACATATTAGATTGGGGGAAAGCATGGATTTTTTATCCAATTTTACATATTACTTCTTAGACTCATTTCATATATTAGAGTGGGGGAAAATAGGGTTTTATTTCTCAAGATTTGGTTGATTACTTAGACTTATTATAGGGGACACCCACATTATATATTTTATATTCATAGACGTCATTCTGATTCCTATCCACTTCTCTAGCCAGGAAGTGGGTCAGATCCAGACCACATCCATTCTCTACATCGATGGACAATACAAGTAATTATATGTATAAATTTTATTATTATTTTACTCTAGTAATTTCATTCCATTGCATTACTACATTAAAAGGGGGGGAAATATACACACCCTAATTTGGTCAAGAAAACACAAGTATTATGTATTTTATGGCTCCTTCATAGTAAGTTATTAATGATGAATGAGATTCTTATTCACATGGTCACTTTGGTCTTTTAAACCTTATTATGGATTATTTTCCCTATTTTGAGCCTTAAATATTCTTATGTCATTCCTTTCTTAGTCATAGGGCCTTTGGCATGTTTTTCTTAGTTATGATCCAACCTTTTACACACAAGATAATAACACAGTCCTAAATAGTAGCACCCTATGCTATTGTCCACCTCAACACTATTGTCTAATAGTCATGTTTTTAACTTGTTTTAGGTTGTTACCCTCCTTTGGGTCCCATATTATGATTTTTATCTATAGTTTTACCTTGTCAACCTAAAGAAAGTGTCTCACATTAAAATTAAAGTTCCTTATATATAAAGAGCCTCATAAGGTATTCTAAAACTAGTACTTACTACTTTGGCACATAAATACATAAAAATCAATCAATAATATAGCTCAACATTCTACATGTTATTCATCATCACACATAGATATGCACTCTTGATCAAATAAGGCCTAAATGAAAGTCATTATTATATACCATGTGATATGATCATGAAAATTCCCTAAGGGATAAATGCATTTGATCTAATACCCCTATCATTGGAGTTAATGTAGGAAGTAAATAGGATGGTAGGGGTTTGTTTATGGAATTTTAAAATCCCAAAACCTACCTTTTCCCCATATTTTTACATTTGATTTCATTTTTGTTTCATGTGTGTAGGTATTATTTAGGGTTATGAAGAAATAATAGCCAAAAGGCAACACAAAAATATGATAAAATTTTCTTAAGGACACATACAAGACCCAGGATTCCTCCCATATCATCCCTAGAAGTTTTAGGGCTCCTATCTATAAAAGAACACTAGCACAATACCATTGTTAATAGTACACTGTATTACTATCCAAATAGCCTTGTTATTAACCTGAGGTAGGTTGGAACCTAGTTTCTAAATTAAGATACTTCTAACTATTCCTTTGATTTGTTCTAACACTAGTATCACCCAATGATGCACATTTCACTCCATATAAGTGGTTTTCTCTTTACACTTACTATTTAGATTAAATAAAGTAAATTTTTTATTTAAAATATTTATCTACATTTATCCCCTTTACTCCATCTCTTTATCAATCTAGGACTTATATCTATTAAGTCCTAAAAAAGTTAAATTGGGTTTTTTATTGAGAAGCAATAGTGGGCCCAGTAAAAGTCTATACTGCTATTTGAAACACCACTTGAGGTTGAGTGCCTATATGTGTTATTTGTGTGGTGGAATAATCTTTCTTAGTAGCCTTAAGTTATTCATATAATGTATATGTGAAGTTAAATTCAATATTGATAATACTAAAATTGATCATGGATGGATTTAATATTCATGGAATATCATCCATTAGTCTCTTGTGCTCAAATTATAAATATTTAAATCCATATCTAAGGGCCTATACCTTGGTCACCTTGTCTTTAGAAAAAATAATCAATTGTAAATTTTATTCACTATTCTAATACATAGTGATCTCAACCTTAGCTTTGAAGCTCTATGCAGTTACTTTAAGTAATCCCTCAAAATTGTGTTTGTTCACTAGCTACCCTATAAGATTTATCAACTTGGTCACTTTCATGTATCTTAAAATTTCTCTATCATCTCTTTCTTGATTTGTAAATGATGATACCAAGGATTTTACCTATTGGTGAAAATTATAGGCATTATCTCTTCTAGGGATCACATAATTAAGATCCCATGAAACCTCTTGGGTAGTCATGAGATTCAAGTGACTATAGGAATTGTTATGGCACAAGATACTAAGAAATTTAGCCAAATTTCTAGTTATTTCAATTGGTTCCAAAAAATTTAATACGGTTACCCATTGAGGTTGATATTAACCCCTGGAAGTTCTTATAGTGTTCAAGATGTCATATAATTTCTTTGTCATGCTCTAAGCATTATATATTATCTCTCTTTGGGCTTGAATGATTTGGCTCTATAGTAGACTTTATCAGTCTTGATCCTAGATTATATATGTTTCCTTCATTGATTCCCATGTTACTTGCATTAAATAACAAAAGTCTTATGCATATTTTCCAAGGTCATTGGGGTTATTTTTATACTTCATTGCTACAAGAAATAAATTCTCCCTTTACTCAAATATTACTTCTTCCCCTCTCATGTCCAATATCTTTATCTTCCTTACCATATATATGGTGCCAAATTTATTGTAAAAATGTGTGATTATTGTTGTAAATTATGTAAGGCATTTTCCCATCCTAACTTTCTTCCACTCCTGAGAATCTTTGACCTAGGAAGGAACAATGAGTTTTCCTTTTTCCTAAGGATAACTAGTTTGTGTAGAGGCAGTAGGTGGTAAAAATAATAGAGGAAGAATTGAATAACTTACTTTAATTATAAAATGAATAGGTGGTTGAGTAATCCTACTTTATCTTGATATGTCTCTTTGGGGTGTATTCTCCACCACATACCTAGTATGTCTTGGAGTCTTAAAATGGTCATTATGGAAGACTCAATTTGAGTAGATTGAGGGATGGAGATGTCTAATTGGGTATAATTTATAGTTTATGCTTAGGTATTAAAAATATAAATAGACACCAAGTCTTCAAAATGAACCCTTTTTAAATTTTTAGGATTTGACCATTATTAAGGTAGATGTTTAAGGGATTAAATAATCAAAAGAATTAGAGGTTGTGTCCTTGTTTTATTAATATGAGCATGGGTATATAATGACTTAGTTTTAGAACAATACTTATGTAATATATCAAATTTGGAAATGGTTGTAGAAGCTCAACTAGTAGGTGACACATTTACAATGTGACTATTTATAATTATAATGGAGGGAATAAGGGAATACACTAACTCATTCAAAGACTGTTTATCTTCTTAAGTAAGAGTATCTTTTCTTTGATTAGAAACTAGTATCTCTAATAGAGTGGATGATTATGTAATAATATCCTTAGGGGATAAAGTTATATCTATGATTTTAGGTGCATGAGTAAGTCCCTAATTAGGAGTTTATTGTAATATAGATGCTACATCTGATTCTAATGTCTTATCTTCCTCCAATAATTTAGTAGATGCTAATTCAATTTTTTCATGATCCATTTCTCCTTAAACTTATACATTTATTATATCAATTCATTTTAGATCTTCACCCTCTCATAATATTTTAGTATCTCAATATTTTGTTTCTTCTTCCTCATTTTCATCTATTTCCTCAAACAAATTTGTGTCTTCTTCAGGTTCTATGTCTTCTCTAGAAAACCACTCTTCTTCATGCTACCACTCTCCTTCAACTCTATCAAACATCTTGTTAGGTTCCATTTTTTTTTCTCCTTTTGGTTCCTCTTTTTCCTTATCTGATTCATCAAGTGGGTCTTTCTTCTAGTTACACATTTCAAGGAGAAATAGGAAGAGTTATGGGATTTATTTTTTATGTTATTATGGATGGTTGGGTAGAAATAGGGCCTTTCCCTAAAATAGATGGGATGGGAAATGTAGGGGATTTTATAGATGGAGATGAATATGGAATGTAATAATTGGTAGGATGTGAAAGAAATGAAATTTTATATATAATAGTAACAAAATAAATCTACAAGAATGTAGGAATACTTACCTTTTGAACTATGGTTAATGAATGCAAGGGCACCAAAAAAATTTCTTTTACTTATCCAACTATAAGGGGTGAAGTATTTTTAGTTACAATGGAGAAATTCATGGTATTTATTGGCTAGAGGGTTGGGATTCCATTAATAATGTTATTCATAATATGGGGATCCATATGCTCTTGAGAAGCACACTCTTATGATTGACTAGCTTCTTCTCATTGTGGAGAGGAAGGATGACCATGTTATGGTGATAATTGAGCCTAAAATTAGGGCCATTAATGGATTTCACCTTTATTTACCTCCTTCATAATTTTATTTTCCCACTTACTAGTGATTGAAGGATCATATTAGATTTCCTAGGATACTACCGTTGACATCTTGTGTTGATTCATGTGAATATATACTTATAAATCCTCTACAACATTGATGAAAACTTGATCATTTTAAAAACTATTATGTCCATATGGAATATAAATAGATTATTTATAAGGTCATTTAGGTATTTCCTCACTCTATTTTTGGGATCCTAATCATGATATTGTGTTTAATTTAAACCATAATGAGCCCTAGTCTTACCAACTGAATTGATGTGCCTCATATGTGAGTATTGCATTTGACCAATGCTTAGGGGAATATTTTGATATTAAACTTGGTGTTTATAACTAAGATACTCATCCACACTATTATATACTTTAAATTTTATCTCTTTCTCTACCAATTTATCAAGAATAAAATGAGGTAAATTTAGAGGAAGGGCCCTAGTTCCCTCTATCTTGATTATAGTATAGCTAGGATAATAAAAATATTATCCCATATTTGAAATTATTATTTTATGTTTTCATAAATAATAGGTATTGATCACCCATAAATGGATTGGACAACTCTCATTAACCTGGAGACTTAGAAATTTTGGTGTTGTACTTTACACTAATAGGTTTTGAGTTGACAATATCATGCCATGTAGATGACTCTAGTTAACATAGAGACTTAGAAATTTTTGAATTATAATTTAAAATAATAGGTACTTATTGAAGAATATTATACCACCTATCATGATATCAGCTACTTACCTACTTAGGAACATTGAATATATGGGACTTGCCTTGATCTTCTAGGTTATGAGTCAATGGGATTGTACCAAATGGATGGATCTCCAGAATTTAGGAACTTTAAAGACTTACAATTCTCATGAAGACTATATGAGTCTTGGTTTAAAATATATTGACATGTGGATAACTAATGCTAACCTATGGAATTTGAATGTGTTGAAATCCAAAATTTGTGAGTGAATGAGATGCTTACATGTGGAATGATCTAGGGAATTTGGAATCTCAGAAGGACTTAGATTATTTATGTTATATAACCATGATTATTTACAAGTAAAAAAAACTATGTAAAATTTCATGATCTAAATAAATCAATTAAAATTTTAAACCCAAGAATAAGATGTTGCATATGAAAGCTTAGATACACTAAAATGATTTCATTAGTTGTGTTAGTCAATTAAATCAAAACCCAACTTTGAATAGGAATTAGAAATAGAACAAAGGATCAAAGGTGGTAAATAAATCTTGAATGATTCCCAATCTCTAATTTTATTTATGTTGGAACATTAAAATGTAATTTAGACTTTGAAAACAACCTTAGGATTATGTATATTGGATCAATATTAGATTTCTTAAGGTTGATATGAACCATGAATGAATATTTTTATAAATAATGGGTCCCTATTTTAAATTTTGAAATGGGGTGTGTTTGGGTACAATAAATGATGACTCATTTGGTAAATACTCCAAATTATTTGAGAATATATAATATTAGTTAATGTATTATAATAGAACCTCAACATGTACAAGAAAAGAATAAATAAACTAGTTAGCTTGAAGAGACTCCAACTTCCTCATGCAACATACTAAAATTTTTCTTTGTTAGGATATATGTGTGATTTTATGGAATTAATTTAGCCCTTTTTATGATGTTTTTAACAAAAAATTGGATAAATAGTAGAGGATTGATTTTTATTTCAGATTTTATAACAATCATAATGGAATCTTGGCATTACTCTACTACCATCTAGGCATCTATACCTATGACATAGATACCTATGATTCCACACTATACATTTCTCTACTACCATTTATGCATCTATAAACATAGTAAATATTACTTGAATCACCCTCCTTACATAAGTTTTTAATGATTTTTTAAAAACATAGATGAAATAAGGGTTGGGGTTCCCACTGGCTGGGTGTATGTATAGTAAAACTTATTTTTTTGTTAATATGTCCCTGTCAAAGTATATCAATTTCAATGTTTGTTACATATAATCCAAGTTTTAGTATGTAATAGTGTATTTGTTCTTTATCAATGAAAGTATTTTATAAAGTTTTCATGAATATATTAGAGAAACTCTCAAAGACATGGTTAGCTTATTAAATCTAGACAACTTTATTTTATTTATAATACATACCTTAGCCCAGGAGTTCTTCAGTAATACAATAAAAAATATTGGTGAATGTAATTTTATTGGCCTTTCATGATTCTAACATAAGAAACTAATTGGACTATTTTTATAGTTTTAAGAAAGCTAATCTAGAAAGCAACAAAATAAACTATGAAATCAAATAATAAAAACATGAAAACTAATTTAAGAAAATAAGAAATCTATTTAAGGAATCAAATGACATAACGTAGTAAATCTAATCTATAAATAAGGAAACTTAATCTACTTCTAGTTCTATGTTTAGACTCATGGTCATTTAGAAGTATCTCTTGTTGAATTAGCCATGAAATAATGTTTCAAATACTATTCATTGACTAGAAAATAGAGGTCATTACCTTGGAGGTCCTTCATACAAAAAAAATGTTGCCTATGATTTTAGATATTTGGTCTGGCCCAATCTATAATAGAGTTAATTGATCATGCTTCCCTTTCTTTTCATGTGTCTTATCCCATAAAATCACTAATTCTAAAATCTTGAAAGCCTTAATTTTAGATCTTTTGCCAAACCACTTTTTGACAATGTCTTGTTGGTTATTGAAGCTATGTAATTCTTCATTTCATGAATTTTCAATATAACCTATGTCAAGTAATATGGATTATAATATTTCATCTTATCCCATGTACTCTTACATGAAATAATATGTTGGTAGTTTGAGAGTGATGGGAAAAATGGTTATTGTGCATACACTAGTAGGAAAGGTGAAGCCTTGAGGGTTTGCTTATTTCTTTTTATGTCTACCCATAGTTCATACTTCAATATTAGGTGTCATTCCCTAGGTTTTTCTTTTGTTGATTTATTAATGACATCTATCAAGTTTTTTTTGTGGACTCTATAATTACATTCCCTAGTGGATAATAGTTTGATGAAAACTTGATTGTAATTTAATTGTCATTGTCCCATTCTATAAATTAAAATAATTGAAAATTTGGATTATTGTCACATACCAAAAAAATTGGAGTCCCAAACCTAGTCATTATGTTTTCTTATAGAAATTTGATCACATCTTGGGCTTTTTAATGCTTGATATCCACATCCTCTATCCATCTAGTATAATAATCAATGGTTGTTATGATAAATTTATGCCTTTATAAAGAGTTTGAATTAATCACTCTAACAAAATCTAGACAACATCAAGCAAAAGTTCATCCCTTAGTGACTAGTTATAGGGGCATGGCAACATGTACTTCTCTTTTTCCAAATAACTAAAAATCATGGCATACCATAACATGATTATGGGTGTCTTTATAATTTTATGACATTATTATCCCATTCTTAATATTTTGAGTTTTTTAATTCTCAAAAGGATGTCCACTACTAATTTTCTGATTCAAATTGTCCAGGATATCTGAAGCTTCTATTGAAACACGCTAAAAATAAATGCCTTCATATTTTTTTGTACAAGACTATATTTTTATCATAAAATGTATTGAATCGAGACTAAGTGATCACATTTACTCTTTATTTGACTCAAGGGGGCATGTACCTATGAGTGAGTAGTGAATGATGTGAGCATGAAAATCACCACCAACTACTTGAGACTCATTAATTTGATTAATGTGAATTTATGAGTCTATCTCAATCATGATTTAAATGATTACTTGGCCTCACACCACTTTATTTTGTCTAATTTCAAGATCAAATTATTGTAATTTTTCCATCTATTTACCTCTTCTCTCTCCTAATTCATTTTGGCTAAGCATGATCTGGACAATGGGATTTAGAATGATGGAATATGTTTTAGTCCTAAGAATGTAGTGATTGAAATTATTCAATACCTTGATCAAGGTATATATCTACTTATCTATCATTGAATATTTTAATTTTGCATATATAAATTTATTATTCATTAAGGCAATTGGGTGTTCATTATCATCCACATTTTGAATAAGTACTACTACTATAATGTGTTCTAAAGCAAATGGATATATAAAAGAAACGTTTCATGAAATTAGGACTAATCAAAATTAGGGCTTCAATAATGGAAGTTTTCATATCCTAAAAATTATTGTTAGCTTCAACTATCTATTTTAATTTGGTTTCCTACTTCAACATGACATTTGGTGGTTTGACAATATTTGCAAATCCTTTTATGAATTTTCTAATAAAGTTTATCTTACCAAAAAAAAAAATCAGTTATTTCTTAGTGTTAGGAGTCGTTATCTTTGAAATGGCCTAGACTTGTTTTGGGTCAATGGAAATTTCATCTTTAGTAATGACATGACCTAACAAATTTCCTTTAGACTCCAAAGATGTTCTTCTTTGGGTTCAATAACACTCCATATATTATGCATATATCAAATACCTTCTGTAAATGACCTACATAATCAAATCTATTATTTGAAAATATTATGAGGTTGTCCATGCAGATGATGATTCATTTTCCAACAAGTCCCTAGAAATGAATTCCATAGCAGACTTAAAGGTTTATCCTACATTAATCAAGCCAAAAGGCATATTTTTTTATGTAAAAGTGTGCCACTTGGTAGAAAAGGTGGTTTTCATTATATCTTATGATTCCACTAGCATTTGATTATAGGCTAAAATTCCATCAAGGAAGGACATCATTTTTAACCCACTAACCATCTAAATCACCTCATCCAAGAAGTATAAAGGATAGTTGTCCTTTTTTGATATTCTATTTAGGTTCCTGAAGTTGACACACAACCTGATTTCTCCATTATTTTTATGATAGGCACTAGGTTATAAACCCATGTGGAATGCATGATTAGAAACATAATACTAACATCCAATTATTTCTACACTTCTATCTCAATGAAGGGATCTAAAATTTGGTTTATTATTCTCTAACATTGCCTAAAGGGATTGTATTCTATATTCAAAGGTATAGTGTGTGTGATTTCTTTAGGATAATAGATTTTTAGACCTCATATGTCCAAGCTATCACATCCTTGTATTTTATGATTATATTTTTCAAAAAAAAAATCAATTTTAGTGCAACATAGGCCAATGTAAACATACTAGGGATGTTTATTATTTCTTATATTATTTTTAGTTGTCTTTACTTCACTTGATTTAGACTATTTCTACTTTTGAGCCTATGGATCCATGTAAAAATACCACTCCAATGAGACCATTCCTATAATTATATGATTCTCCTTCAACTTTATGATGCATTATTCTCCTAGGTACTCTATGTACATAGGCTCAACATCTTTTTCATCTATTATTTGAGATTCAACAGTTTCATAATTACTCAATTGGTGGTCGAGGCTACTAGTGAAACTATTGTATGATTTTATTCTCTTCGAACAACTTTGATGTTGAATTATTTTAATTATTATATTATATCCCATGCTTTGTGTTTATACTTATTTAAGTAATCTAGCTTTGAATGGATATTTAATTTTGATCTAGTTGACATCTAGTGTGAATCACCAAATATGTATAGCTACTTGATGTCATGTTTTGGTGCAAATTGTAAGCCTAGAATCATAGCTTCATGTTTAGCTTAATCATTGGTGTATGGTAATTTTAGCCTATACATCAATAGATACTATTTTCTATTTATTTTTATTAAAGTTTTTCCAACACTAAAACCTTGAATTGATCTAGCATCGTAAAAGTGTAGGGTTCATAACTATGAAAGACTTACAAATTATCACTCATGAGATTGATGCTTTATATTAAACATGTAAACACCTATATGTGAAGATGAAAAATAACCTTATTATTACTATCATTACACTTGGTAATCAAGTAATTCATATTTTGTTATTGGTCCTTTTAGATCTGATTTGGCTACTCCTTTCCAAGGCAGCCACATATGTGAGAAGTCTATTTTCATGTACCCATTTAGTGGCTTTGACCAATCATGAGTCAATAACAGACCATAATATTCAAGGATGTCAATGATTAGGATGTCTATGTATTATTATATAGATGGATTAAAGGCAAGTTGTATGTTTATGTTTTTCAAATCCCAAACACATGACACTAAGGACTTGTCTAGTTATAGGATAACTCTTTTGGATTTATCTAGGGTCAAACATAGTTTCTTGCATACAACTATCAACATCATATTAGTTGAGGTACCTGAGTCAACTAGATAATTATGAGCATTCTTATCAAAAAATTTAGTGGTTATCATAAAAGGTTCTACCTCACACTTGTCTGTGTAAACAACCATGTTAGTGTGAACAACCTTTAATTTATCAGTGGATGGTCTCCCTATCAAGGACTTAAGAAAAAATTATCTTTGCTCAATATTCTAATCCAAATCATCAAGACTAATATTTTCCTCGATCATATTTATATCTTCACTTACATTACATCCACCTTGTCTCTTTGGATATACACTTTGTTATTTATCATTTCGTTTTGGAAGAGGTGGATTATTGTGTGCCTTAGGATCTAAAGGAGTAGTAGCAGTGTTGTTTAGAGGTATAGAAGTAGTAACATATTGTTTATTTCTCAAATTATAGTTGTTATTAAGAAACTATTGAAAGGTATATATTTCATTTGTATTATATTTAGGTTCATTCTCATCTTCCACTAGGAAGGGGAAATCATGTCTCAAAGATTGTTATTGTGTTGGAAGGACCTAGAGTGGTGGAAAGAGTTGGATTTAGTTAATTTTAAAAATCCTCACACCTATCCATTTCATTTTGAAATATCTCAAAATTATAGTATAACTCTATGCATTCTCACTCACCATGTTGTGTTACATTATGTACATGACCCCAATTAAGTAGTGTTAATTTCAAGATGTTTATTTTAGGCATCTTGTTAGGTGGCTATTATTTTGTGTTATTTATAGATCTATAAAGTGTTTGTTATAACTTTGATATGAAAATTCTAATTATTAATCTACTCCATGGTGTTTCCCATTCTCTTCTTCATGATTAGGAACTCATTGCATATCTTATGCATTATTCATTAGATAACATCCAATTCAACTTTTATAGAATTAGAAGCAGTGATTTATATAGTAGTAACATTAATTGGTATCAAATTTTGGTTTTAATTATAATAATTAGGTGCAAACATAAGATTAATAAAAAATATAAGGTGTTGATTAGGTGTATCATGAGTCAGAGGAAATTATGTATATACTTGGTTTTAATTGTGAGCCCCAACATTTTGATTAGCATTGGGAATGGGGTTAAGGGCTTAAAACATATGACTAACATTGGGATGGGAAAAAAGTTATAACTAAAGGTTTAACTACTTGTCAATTTTAATAACATTAACATAAGTCAATGGTATCATGTTAATATTAGGCAATCTATGGAGAAATACGGTTGTCATAAAATCCAAAGTATTTTTGTACATTTCAAGGGTTAATGCTTCATTGGGTTTATAATCATTGTCACCTTGGATATACATATTTTTTAATATTTCATTAAAGGCTCTAATTAAATAATTAATATCTCTCCTCATGATTAAAAAATGTTGGTATATGACACTTGTACTACTAACATGTCTAGACTATGCTAGACAGGTTTATTGCACTGGTTCCAAGAGGTAATCAGATATTATAGGATATTAAGGAACCTACTATAAGTAACATTTTATAAGTTAAAATAGAAGAGTATGCATGACAAATATTTATGGGTTACATTTAGTATCCCTAAAGTAGTCTTGAAGGCCTTTATGTGATCTTCAATAATCTTACCTCCTATGGCAGAATAGGAAGGGAGATACTTTTTAGGATTTTTATGCAAGTCATGAAAATCCCTAGGAATAATAAGAGAACTAGATAACTAGGATAAGGATATCTTACATAAAGGAAGATGACCTATTCTAATTAGAAAATAGGATTGAGTCTGAGCGCCCTTTAAGATGCCTCTATCTAACCTAACTTTTATATGGATCTATAAGGGTGGGAATAGTAGGTGAGTATCTAAGGTATATCTTGTTAGTAATTTGGATGTATCTATTACAAGTAAAGTAATATTTAAAATAAATAAAAGGTGTCCCTCCTTCTATCACCAAGTATATTCATATTGTTGTGGGTTTTATGCACACTATGGAATCTTATGAAGTAGCCTCTAACTTCTTAGGATTAGTGAAATAAATGAAATCCAAGGCATGAGTTAAAAGTTATATAGTTATATAGAAAACATAATGGTGAAAAAGTGGTGAGTGGAGTATTTTTTTACCTCAGATGGTTTAGATATGATGTGAGCCTAGCTAGATCTACTTGAGATGAGTGGATGGATGGGTAAATCTAACCTAAAGTGAGTAGAATCAAAAAAATCAAAAATTAATATGGGGTAGAGTAGAAAAAAGGGTTTGTGAATCAAAATTTTATGATACCCTTCTAAACATGATCTTACACTAAGGGTTGGACAAGTAGTTAGAAAGCTAATATTTGTTGTAAATTATTGTTAGCACATATAATAGATAAACACAGTATGGAGTCCAAGGGAATTTAGACACAATAAACTTTAATACTCATAATCAAAGGTTATTTCATTTGTAAGATTATAATTTCTCATATACAAATGGAGATTATAATTATCAAACATAAAGCATTCAAATTAGTTACTTTAAAAAGTGAATAACTACATCAAATAACACATCTACACAACCTAATGACTAAAATACTAGAGTAACAAAATTTCTTCAATGAATCATAGGTTTGGAGAAGAAAAAAAATTACACATCTAGATAAACTTTCAAAATAATCTCTATAATTTATTATTTATCTTGATAGCCAAAATAATTCTCCTCCTTTTGGAATCAGGAGAATACACATATATATAACTTGGGGAGGGTTTCCCTCATCCTCTAATAAATGTCTAATTTTACAATTCTAATTAAATAATTCATGAAAAGTATGCATATTCTAGATATAAATAAGATAGCAAGCCAAAATTACATAGTTATAATACTAAAGATAGAATGAAATTGCTTATTAAAAGCACTATAAGAAGTACTTATATATACAACAATAAGTGAGATTAGATATTCTAATCTATAGGGTATTATGACTCATAATGTAAATAATTACAAATAAAAAATACCTAACTTAGCTAGCCTATGCTACATGTCAATCAAAGGTATAAATTACCTTGAAAAATTTATTATAAATATGCTAGGATAAATTAATTATTCTAACATTCCCCCTTTAATTGATAATAGCCTAAAGAGAAGAAGAGAGAATTTTTGAATTCCTCAAACTTATCACATGCAAGTGACTTCATGAAGACATCTACACACTGATCCTGAGTGGGGAAATATTAGAGTTGTATGTTGTGACACTAAACATGTTCACATATGAAATGAATATGAACCTCTATGTGATTGGTTATCTCATGAAACACTAGGTTGTGAACAAGATGTAGAACACCTTGATTATCATAATTTAGAACTGTATGTTGAGTCTATGAAACTCTAAGTCCTAAAATAATGTGATGTATCCATATCACTTCATATATAGCTCCTAATTCAACATGATATTATTCTTATATAAAAGATATAAAACATAATTTTGATTCTTACTTCCATGAAATTAGATGAAATCATAGAAAAAATATAAACACAAAAGTGTATTTCATGTCATTAATAGAAGATGTATGAACTACATCTATGTATCCTATCAAGAACTTATCATTCTTCTTGTAATCTAGGCCACACTCAACTATATCTCTGATGTATCTCAATACCTACTTTGTTTCTTTCCAATGTGTCACCTTTGGCTCCTGCATGAACTGAGAAAGATAGATGACAACATAAATAATATCTAGCCTAACATATGTCAAGTAAATGAAACTCCCAATCAACTATCAATAGAGAGTTGCATTTAATTTTGGTGATGGGTTTATATGAGATAACTAAAGTATTATCTCCATAGGTGTTGTAATACGGTTACAGTCCATCATCCTAAATTTTTAGAGTAATGTCTTTCTATACTTCATCTATGGAATAAAAATGTGATGTTCCTTCTACCATACCTCAAAACTAAGATAGTAGTGTATTAACTCAAGATCTATCATGTCGAATGATCACTTGAGATCATTCTTAGTTACATCGATCATCTTTATTATACTACCAGTGATGATTAGATCATCAACATAAACAATCACTATAACAACCTCCCCTATTATTATTTGAGGTATAGGTTAGGACCATATTGACTCTAGTTGAATCCATGTTTTACAATCTGCTCATCAATCTTGATATACTAGGCTTGAGGAGCCTATTTTATCCCATAGAGAGACTAGATAAGCCTACACAACTTTTGTTCCTGATCAGGTATCATAAATTCTTTAGGTTGAGTCATGTAGACTTCCTCTTTCAAATATCCATTAAGAAAGGTAATTTTAATTTCCATTTGATGGAATTTCCATCCTAATTATTTAGCCATAGAAAAAACCATTTTGATAGTCTTTATCTTATCTATGGGAGTAAAATATCCTCATAGTCAATGTCTTCTTTCCGAGCATACCCTTTTACAATAGTATTTTCCTTGTCCTTATCAATACTTCCATTTTATTTATACTTGGTATTAAATACCCATTTGCATCTTATTGGATTCATCCTTGGTGGAAGATCAACAAGTTGCCAAGTGTTATTCTTCATTAGTGATTTATATTCTACATCCATAGCATCTTTCTAAGGTTTTGATTATAGGGATTCTATTACTATTGATATCTCATAAGTTTCTTGAATAATACTCATAAGGGTGATATTGATCTCTTCCCAATCCATGATTCAATTCCTAAATCTTGAAGTGGATGTATATGGTACTCCATTTAGGTTAGTATCTTGTATAGTACTTATATATCACTTGGGCATACACTGAGCTATAGGTAGTGGTGATAGAGGTCTTATTTGATTATCTTCTTTTCCACTTTTACCATCAATATTTGAAAAGATTATAGGACTTTTACTTTTATCATTTACCTATGTATAAGGTGGATTTATTCCACTCTTTTCATCAAAAACTACATCTCTACTGATTAGTACCTTCTTTGTTTCTAGATCAAGGAACTTGTATGCCTTTAATTGTGCACTGTATCCCACAAAAATACATTCTTTTGTTTTCTTATCCAACTTCTTCTTTTTCTTCTTATAAATATGCATGTATGACTTGATACCAAAAAATCAAAGGTGAGTAAGCTTTGGTATATTCCTTGTCCAAGATTCATGTGGTGTGATTCCATTAAGAGCTTTAGTGGGTGACCTATTCAACAAGTAGACTACAGTGTGATAATCTTCTACTCAATATGTATAATGAAATTTTGCATCCTCAATCATGATAGAAAACATTTAAACTATAACTCTATTATGTCATTCTATAATTACATTATGTTGAGGTGAATATGGAGTTGTTAATTTCCAATTAATTCCATTCACACTGAGATAGGCTGAGAATTCTTTACTAGTGTATTCCAACCCACAATCTAAGTGGAGGGTCTTGATTTTCTTATCAATTTTATTTTCAATCATGGCATTGAATTATTTGAAGACTTGAAAATATTTATCCTTAGTCTTCAATAAATATACTCACATTTTTTGTGTGTAATCATAAAAAAAAAAGTTAAAATCATTTTTACCATCTGAGATTGGGAGAAAAATGACTGCAAAGATTAGTGCGTACCAATGTCCAACTTACCAAATGACCGATACTCAATATTCCAAATGGATATCTTATTTATTGTCTTATTAAGAAATTAGTACACTTATAAAAATATCGGTTGAGTTTGGGAAGACCACAAACCATATCCTATTTACTCAATTCAACCAAATAACCATAACTCAAGTGAACATATATTTTGTGCCATAAATTGCCTAGTATTGTATCTTTGACCATAAGTGATTGATGATCATTTTGAACAAAATCAAAATGAAAGATTTTTCCAATGTTTGAAGCCTTGGAAATAAATTTGAAATTCCTATAGTTATCTTTGATGTGGAAATTTTTTTGACCATCAAATTTAACCATGAGGTTATGGTCAAGTAGCTGATTAACAAATAATAGATTCTTTATAAGTCTTAGAACATAGAGAATATTTGAAATGTTGCATTTTTTAATTTCTGAGTTGAAGTTTGATGTTACCAATGCCTTGTACTATATATGAGGTATCATCTCAAAGTGATACATTTCCCTTTGATTTTGTTTTGGTCAATGTAGAAAATCATTCCTTTATCCCTATCATGTGTCTGTTTGCTCCTAAATCAGCATACCAAATTACACTTGGATGACTATGAGACTCATGTGTTTGAGTAGATAAACCATATTCCTCATTTGAAGAATAACTATCTTCAACAACATTACCATGTTGTTTAGGTTCGTAATTTTTTTACTTCTACCTATTTTGTTGTTATGTTACTTATTTTATATTTGTGGTGATTTTTTGGAAGAGAAATTCTTACTTGATGAGCCCTTTTGAAATGTGTTGTACCAACAATGTTTTAAGTCATGTCCCTATCTTTCATAAATTTCACATGATTTAAAAGAATTTTAATTATTCACTTGTTGGTCTTGTTGATTATTCTACTTTGGAGATTATTTTAGACCATTCATGGGTTTCTTCCCCTTTTTATTCAATGAAAGTTCATGCTCATCATCTACTTCCTCTAAATTATGCAAAGCTTCCTCTTGTTGTAAAAAAATTACCAACACCTCAAAGGTTGGTTTTTGTCTTGTGACATTCAAAGTGGTCACAAAGATATTAAATGAGAGGGGAAGTAATCTAAGGACTATAGGGACCAAAGAATCATCTATCACTAGTTTTCCCAAATATTGAAGTGAAGCCCACAAATTTACAACCCTTCTAAGGAATGCTTCTAATTTTTTATCTGATTTGAGCTTGAGAGTGTGTAATTGGCTCTAAAGATCAAGATTTGATTTTGATTATTAGATTCATACATTATTTTAAGTTTATCCCAAGCATCATTTGTAGTTTTAGTAACATGGATATGAGGTTGTACCTCATCCAAAACTCTAAACATGATTATTTACTTAGCTTTTTTATTAGCTTTGTCATATTTTTATTTTTGATTAACATCTATTGCATGTCAAACCCATGTGCCTTGTACCACTAACCAAATATCTTCAAATTGTAGATCCATTTATACTTTTGTTTTCCATGCTACGTAATTGTCACCACAAATCAATTGTGTGTAGGGGAGAACAAATATAGATCTTGAACTAGACATTATGAATAGCATGTTACGTATGACAAATTATAAATGTGTTATTTAAGTGCAAAAATGAAATGTGCATTTGAAAAATATAAGTGACTAAAAATGCAAAAATGCATACACAAAAAGGTCAAGTTTCAAAACAACACACAAAAGTATGTTAGACTCTATGAAAAAATGCATCCAAAAAATGCAATGGAAAAATGAGGAAACTGGACATTAGTCTCAACTAAAAATGCATTTGAGGAGTTTAAAACTTAATTTTCCCATTGTAATATGATGTGAGGGTGGTGAGAAAATAAAATCTCCCCCCTTTTATATTCTTTTCAATTATATAAAAAATAGTTTGTCTTGTCAAAATAGCCACTTGGGCTAGACAAATCATCATAAAAAATGGCTTTTTACCTTACAATATTCACTATTGTAATGAATCAATAAATATATGTTTCAATTATGAATATCACATAAAACATGCACTTTCAAAAAATACATGGAAATCAAAGTTACTAGTCAAAATTTATGGCCTCTTAAAGGTTCAAAATACATGAAATGGTCAGTTAATCTAGTAAGAAATTAAAAATTATGGAAATATGGGTGATAAAAATGTAAAAAATATCCTCACCACTACATATATATCAAAAAAATAGTCAAGGTGAAAAAAATCACCTTCCCAAGCTTCATGGATCAAAAGTTATGAGCCTCGAAAGAAAAGATCTTCAAAGACAACTCATAATGGTGAAGGACAAGCCCTTATGGGCTAAAAATTCCCAACAAGTGGTCATGTGGTGTGAAAAGAGGCTAAATTTTTTTGGTGGTGTAATAGTGGTTCTTCTTTTGGAAATGGCAGATCTGGGTGATGCTCCACCCAAAAAATTGACCTTGCATCAAATAAAGACTTCCAAATTGCCCTCTACCCTCAAACTTTCACCATGGGTGCATTGATGCTCCATTTTTACAAAATGAGGACTTTTTGAAAATATATCAATGAGATGAATCTATTTAAATAATATTTTATGCATGATTCTAAGAAAAACTACCATTTTCTATTATTCCTCACCTATTTTGCAAAATAAAAACTTAAAAAAAATGTAGAAAATCACTAGAAGCTTCAAAAGTTCTATTTTTTTAGTAGAATTCAAAAAATATATAGTATCAGTTTCAAAAATTCTATATTATTATATAAAATTAAAAAACCAAAAAATGACCTTAAAAATATTATATTTTATATGCCAAGCTAGGATTTAAGATTCATAGATCTACATGACAACTTTTTCCTTTCATTTTTTTTAGAATTCCAACATGGGATGATAACAATTGGTGCAACATGCTACTATCAAGGCTAAAATAAAAATTTATCTCAATCTCTAATTTATCTCCATCACTTTGAAACCACCTCAAAATAACCTTCTCTAACACCAAATGAAAGACAAAATGAAATTACATTAGTAAAATCACTACAAGAGGTATTTATTTATCCAATAAGTGAGATTATATATCGTAATCTATAGGGGATTATGACTCATAATATAAATAATTTCACATACGAAATTCCAAACTTAGATAACCTATATTACATGTCAATCAAAGGTGTAAATTACCTTGAGACATTTATTACAAATATGTAGTATAAATGTTTTATTCTAACATAATATAAACACACATGCTCAAAAATAGAATGTAGATATAGCTCCCATTCACAATATCATATATGAAAATATACATATATTTATATTTACCTATGGTTCCATATTGAAATTACATAAATAACAAGGGGAATGAATTATTTTCATAGTGACTGAATTAATTTGAACCCTAACATGTGAAGAATTAGTGGAAGTAACAACTGATAGTGACACAGTAATGGTTTTAATTGAGAAGCAGTAGTGTGACTAGTAGAAGCTTTAATTATTGTATGACCCACCACCTTAGTTTTATTTCATGTAGGTATACTTTTCCTAGTGTCATTCACTTGATTAATATCCTTAATCTATTCATATAAGGCATATGTTGTGTCCAATTTAGCATTGATAATACCAAAATTGAGCATGGATGACTTGAATATTCTTAGAATCTCATCCATTAGTATCTTGTGTTTAATTTACAAATCTCTAAATCCAAATATAAGATCCTTTTCCTTGGTCACATTGGATTTAAAAAATAATAATCAATTGTAAAATGTATTCACTAGTCTGATACATCATGCTTTAAACCTCAACTTTGAAGCTCTCTATAGCTATTTTAATTAATCCCTCAAAATTGGACCTAATCACTAGCTTCCCTATAGGATTTATCACATTGATAACTCTGATATCTCTCAAAAATTATATTTCCTCTCCTTATTGATTTTTAAGTTGTGCTACATGGATTTTACCTTTTGGTTCCAATTATAGGCATTATCTCTTATAGGTATCACATAATTCAGACCCCATATAACCTCTTGGGTAGTCATGAGGTTCAAGTGATTTTAGGCACTATTTATGGCATAACATACCAAGAAGTTGAGCCTCATTTCTAATTATTTAAACTAGTTCCAAAATGTTAAGACCTTTCCCCATTGAGGCTGAGATTCACCCTTGTATGTTCTTATAGTGTTCAAGATGTCATACAATTTATTTGTCACATCCTGAACATTATCTATTATTTAACTTGGGTCCTGAATGATTTAGCCCTATAGTAGCATTTTTTGAGATTTTTCCTATTTTATATAAATTTAATTTATTTCCTCCCTTATTGTATCCATGAAAGAACAAAATTCTTTTGTATCTTTTTTAGGGTCATTAGAGTTCATTTTTTCTTCTTTGCCAAAGGAAATAAATTCTCCCTTTGCTCTAATATTTCTTATTTCCCTCTCCTGTACACTATCTTTTTCTTCCTTAACATTTGTATGGTGCCACTTTTATTTTCAAAACATGTGATTTTTGTTAGACTATAATGACTAGGCCCGTATTACCCTTGTTTCTCTCTTGATACTCCTTGACCCAGGAAGGGACAATGAGTTTTCCTTGCTCCTCAAGATGACTAGTCTATGCATAGGTAGTAGGTGGTAACAATATTAGAGGAAGCATTAAATAAATTATTTGAATTATCACTTGAATAGGTGGTTGACTAACCCTTTTCCAACCTTAGATGTCTCTTTAGGGTGTAGTCTCCACCACATACCTAGTCTATCCTAGAGTCCTTAAATTTTTTATTTTGGAAGACTCGGGTTGAGTAGATTGAGATATGGAGATATCCAATTAGGTATAAGGTCTAGGTTGTGATCAATCATTAAAAAAACTAAATAGACACCAAATCTTCAAAATGAACCTTTCTTTTAGGGTCCTAGGATTTGACCATTATTGAGGCAAAGGTTGAAGGAACTAAATAATTAAAAGAATCAGATTTTATATCCTATTTTACTCAATAAGAGAATAAGCATATAATGAATTGGTTTATGAGAAATAATTATGTAATGACTCAAATTAGGAAAGAGATTCAGTATTTGAACTAGTAGATGACACATTTACAATGTGACTATATATAATCATAATGGAGGGAGTAATGGAAGACACTACCTTATTCAAATCTTGTCTCTCTTCTGCAATAAGAATATATTTTCTTTGATTGATAATCAATGTCTCTAATAGAGTGTATGATTTTGTAACAATAGATTTAGGGGATAAAATTGGATCTAGTATTGTAGGTGCATGACTAAGTCCGAAAGTATGATCTTCTTTCAATAAAAACTTTACATCTGACTCCAATGTATTATGTTCCTCCAATAATTAAATAGATGTCAAATAATTATTTTCTTGTTCCACTTGTCCTTCAACTTCTACATTTATTATCTTAATTCATTATATATTTTTACCCTCTCCTAATATTTTAATATCTCTAGATTCAACTTCTTCCTCCTCATCTTTATTTGTTTCCTTAAATTATTGTCTTCTTCAAGTAATGTCTTCTCTAGACAACCACTCTTATTTAGTATTCTAGTCTCCTTCATCACTATCCAACACCTAGATAAAATTTATTGCTTTTGGTTTTCCTTTTGATTCCTCATTTTCCTCATTTTATTCCTCATATAAAGGGTTCCCTATAATAAATGGATCTTCAATAAATTTTTCATCTAGTTTCAAATGTTAAGGAGATATAGGAGTTTTGGCCTTTATTTTTTAAGTTAGTATGGATGTATGGGTAGAAATATGACATTGCCTTAGAATATATGAAATGGTATATGAAGGGGATTATGTAGATGGAGGTGACGTGGGAATGGAAGAAATCGTAAGATGTGAAGGAACTAAAATTGTATAAGAAAGAGTAAAAAATAACTCTAAATTTATGTAGGAAGACTTACCTATTAAACTATGGTTAATGGAGGCAAGGGTGCCAAATAAATTATTGTTACTTGTCCAATTTCAAGGGGTGAATTATTTACAATTATTATAGGGAACTACATGGTATATTTTGTTTGTAGGGTTTGGATCCCTGAATAATGTTTTCCTAGTCTAGGGATCCATCTCCCCTTGAGAGGTGCACTTCTATGATGGACTGACTTATGCTAATTATGGTGAGGAAGGATGACCATGTTCTACAAATAATTGAGATTAAGGCTAGGGTTATTAATGAATTAAAACTTTATGTACCTCCATAATTTTATATTCCCTCTCCTTAGTAATTTAAGGATCATATGGGATGGCCTAGGATACGACCATGGGCATCTTATGTTGATTCATATGAATGTATAATTCTGAATCATCTATGACATTGATTAAAATTTGATCATGTTCAAAAATCATATGTACATATGGAATGTAAACCCCCTTATTTCTAAGGTCATTAAGGTATTTACTCACTTTGTTTCTTGGATCCTAGTCTCTATATTATTCTTGATTTAAACCATAATGAGCCCATGTATTACCAAATAAATTGAGGTGTATCCTTAGTGAGTATTGCATTTGGATAATGATTAGAGGATTCTTGTGATAGTACCCTTGGTGCTTGGCACTAAGATCCTCATACACACTATTATATATTTTAATTATATATTTTTCTATGTCATTTTTTCAAGACTAAAATGAGGTAAATTCATAAGAGGAGCCTTAATTCCCTCTATCTTGATTATAACTTAGTCAGGATAATACCAACACATTCCCATCTTTAATATATGTATTCTTATCTTATCAAAAATCCTAGGCATGGATATTCAATAAATGGTTTGGTACACTAATACACATATCTATTCTACAATTTTATTTATTTCCCTCCTAAACTGTAAACATGGAGTATGGAAAAGTCATCACAGACCCTATTGTTTACATATTATATAAATGGATCCTATATTTGTCCATAGGTTATGTTCACTATTACCAAATCATATATAATACATAATACATCATATAAAAAATTCTATTAGATGGCCTTTAATCAACTTTTAACATTTATGCCCTAAACCTAACACTAATAACCTTGCCAAGTGCCATGATTCTATTAATTGTCAAAATGATGTCTAACAAGGGAATCCATGCCTCATGTATGTAATTGATGCTATAAAATACATACAACCTATTCAAAAAATTCATGGCTATTCTAATACTTAACCTAAATTTGGTTATGGGAACTGAGGAAATAACTCCTCTAATATTCAATTTCTCACCTTTTTCCATCCACTATTTGAGTTTACCTTAAACTATGTTATGGTATAATCAAGTATTAACTTCAACCTAGTTATAAGTTATTTCAGGCATTAGTATGTGTAGATACATTTAAAAATCCTTCACATAAATATAGGCTACCACATTCTTATGAATCCTAAAGTGAAATCAATCTCTAGTAATAGTTTCATTAAGAAATAAATGTCGAAGTAAGTTTATGCATGGAAATACATCAGACTTAACTACCACATTATGAAACCCCATTGTTTTGACTAGTCAAAGATCATCAATGTATCTTATCATATCCTTGTCCAATTAGTCTTAGGCTGAATATGGCTTGATGTTGTCTATCTCATCTCAGAGTGTAAAATAATAAGGGAATAGTAATGCGTCCTTATTAGATATTATGTCAAAATATTTATTACCTCTTGTGATATAATATTGAGAGAGAGGCTAGTTAGCTTCTAAAGACCAAGAATCCATTTTTATACTATATAATTTATGTTAAATTAACTGGATAAATTAAAAAACTCACCCAATAGTAAAATTAGGGATTTTTATAACTTGGTGGCTCAAATTCATAGTTTACAGTGCATTTATTAATGGAAAATTTATTTGATGTTCTCAATACTTTGCCTACATCACTTAAAGATTGAGACTTGAATGCCAATTTCATTTAAAGTTAATGTAACAAAAACTTTTATATCTATTTCCTATTTTTCTTTAAAATCTACAAGTAATCTTTTGCATGTGTTTTTACCATGTGGTAACTTTTCATTCATTGTGAATATTTAGTCATCATCATGAGATAAGTGTCTATTTCCCATGTATCAGCCTTTTCCTAGCTATCAACTCTTACATTTAAATTTAGGATGTGCATCTTCAATATTGTGACACTTATTTTTGACTTTATAACAATAATAATGGAATCCTATGCATTGATTTTCTACTAGTCAAGAATATATAGCACTGAAAGAGATACCTTTGATTCCATTCTAAACACTGATCTACTACATATCCTTGATAGAGATTACTTTAGTCATCCTCCTTCCACAAGTTTTTAATGATGCTTTTATTAGAACATAGATTAAAGAAGGGTTAGGAATCATAATTGGCTAGGTGTATGTATAAGAACACTTATTTTATTATCAATTCATCCTATCATCGTATATCCATTTCAATGTTTATTTTTTATTATCCAAGTTTTATCATGTAATAGTGTAGTTGACATTAAAAAATGAAAATACTTTCTAAAATTTACATGAAAATATCAGAGTATCTCGCAAATACATGGTGAACTTATTTAATCCAAATAAAAACTTGATTTTAGTTGTAATACATCCCTTAACCTAGGATTTATTAAGTACTAAATAATAAATCTTTTTGAATGTCAATTGTGCATTTATTCATTCATCCCCTTTATTTTTTCAATTCTTTCATGATTCCATCATAACAAACTAATTGGACTATTTTTGTAGTTTTATGAAAGTTAATCTAGAAAACAAAAAAAACTATGAAAGAAAATACTAAAAATAGGAAACTAATCTAAGAAAATAAGAAATATATCTAAGGAAATAAATTAAAAAAGTATAAATTCTACTCTAGAAAGTAGGAAACCTAATCTACTCCTAGTTTTATGTTTGGACTCACAGTCATTCAGAATCATCTCTAGTTGGAGTAGTCATGGAATAATGTTTCAAAAACTATCCATTTATTGGAAAATCAAGGTCATTATCTTGGAGGTCCTTTAGATAATAAAACATTATTGCCTAGGATTTTTTATATTGGGTATGGCCCAATCAATAAATGAGTGAACTTATCATGCCTCCCTTTCTTTTCATGTGTCTTATCCCATAAAAGCACTAAGTTTGAAATCTTAAAAGCCTTGATTTTAGATTTTTTTTCAAACCATATTTTGATAATGTATTGGTTCTTGTTAAAGCTATGCAATTATTTAATTCATGCATATTTATCATAAACTATGATGAATAATTTGGAATATATTATTTCATATTATCCTTTGTACTCTTACATAAACTAATACATTGGTATCTTGAGACTGATGGGAAAAAATGATTATTGTCCATACACTAGTATGAAAGGTGAAGCCTTGAGGGATTTCTTATGTCTTATTCTATCTAACCATATTCAATAATTTATTAGTAGGTGATAATCCTTGAGTTTATGTTGTGTTGATTTATTAATGGCATCAAACATGGTTTTGTTGGTGGACACTAAAATTCCATTCCCTTATGGATAATAGTTTGATGAAAATTTTATTGTAATCTAATTGTCATGGGCCCATTCTATAAATTCATCTGATTGAAAAGATAGATCTGTTAGCCAATTTTGGCTACCATAGGTGATTCTCATCAAAAACTTGACTTTTACACTAGGTTACCCTTTTCAAGGGGTCTAAATGAATGTCTTATACAAGTTTAGCATTTTTTAAGGTATTTTAGACAAGTTTAAAGTAATGGCCTATTTTGGTCTTGTGTTAGTTTATTCATGTCGTGATCTAGTCAAGTTATTTCAAAAGGTGTTAAAGGTCTAGAGGACCTTATTTAGTCAAACAACACATGTCATGATCATCTCACAACCCCCTAAAATTTACAACTATCATAAAGGTGTCAATATTCCTCTCTAATGTTATAAACCTTTTTTAAGGTGTTTCTTAATTATTTTATAATGTTAAAAATAGAGTATTATAAGGAATAATAGGTAAATATTTGGAAAATTCTCATGGAATATTTCATACATTTTAAAAATTCATGAGAAACTTCATTGATGTTATTCCAACATGGTCTTAAATAAGAATATGATAGTTTTCATGGCAAAAGTGAGGTTTTCCAAAGGGTGGTTGTAGGTTTTCAAAGTGAAGCTCCTTTAGAGGAACCTAAATGGAATTAATTATGTCTCTCAACCTCAAAAATGTGCTTTAAATTTAGGTACAATTCTAAAAAATGTAAAAAATACTTCCTTTCTCCTATCAAGCTCCTTAGCAAGCTTGCAAAGGTAGTTTTAGTTTTTTCATCCCATACAAAGGAGAGAGAATGGTGACCTAATATCTTGGTTAGATGAGGGGGTCATAATTTCCCTCAAATTTATGGAATTATTTTTCATATTTAACCCTCCTTCTTTATGAACAATCATTAATAAGGTTGGGTGGTATAAAACCCTCCAAAAACCCCACTAGCTCATTTTTACCATAGAAATGGTAGTTTGAAGATCATTAGAAGCATGAATGAAATTTGAAAGGATATAGGGGGATTTTAAAACCATTCCATATGTTATTATAAGGTCCAATTATCACGTGTTATCTCAAATAGGCAAGAAATATTTATTTTTGAATACGTTATAGGTTTGAGGTATAATCACAAGAAATAATGGAAAAAAATTGAGAATGTATGATGTTTTTAGCATAGAGTTGATTATAATCAGG
This sequence comes from Torreya grandis, assembly GCA_037957365.1. Classification (NCBI taxonomy): domain Eukaryota; kingdom Viridiplantae; phylum Streptophyta; class Pinopsida; order Cupressales; family Taxaceae; genus Torreya; species Torreya grandis. The sequence goes on along the minus strand of JARHVA010007104.1, from coordinate 16,214 downwards.
TTTTAAATTTTTTTTTTATGTCTCTCCCACCCTACTCATATATCCTAAAGTTACTAACAAGGTCAAATGATAAAGTAGCCTTCTTATAAGGTTCTAATGCACAAACTTCAATGTAAGAAACCATTATTAAATGCATGAGGGGTAAGTTGGGATGATCATGCACTTAAGGTAAATTTTGAGAAGGTAAATTTTGAGTAATTTTTTATAGTTTAATGTGATTTAAAACCAATTAATATATGTTTTCATGATCATAATTGAATAAAAATTGTGAGTATTAAGTTTATAAGTGAGAAGAAGGTGAGGTGGTAGGTTTGAGCCTAGAGACTTATGTTTCCTTAAGGATAAAAGATCATATGAAGAGTATATAAAAAATTTAAATACAACTTAATTTATCCTTATAATATTAAATACACATTAAGGAAGCTAGATCAAATGACAAGACCCCAACATTAAGGTCTAACATTCAAGATCCTCAAACCACCATCCATAGGCTTACCATGGGAAGATTTGAGAAGATGCATAATTATGGTGGGTGTAAGAAGACAAAGATTTTTTAATAAGTATGAATAATATTATTAAATACCTTATAATTTATTCAAGTGAAAAAATTCCAAATAAACACCTTCAAACACTTAAAACACTTAATAGAGTGGACTGTGTGAGTATAAAGGAAGGAGTGTGAAGACCATAGGAAAGTATTAAAAGTGGTTTGATCCCAATGGAATGGTGGATAAGATATTAAATAATTAATAAAATTTACATATACTTCCATAATTTTTAATTTGAGATCAAGAAGACTAAATAGTAAAGAGGGAAAATGATAAGCCTAAACACATACCTAAAGCTAGGTTACAAGCAGAGGAGTGGTATTCAAGTTTGATTATTGGTTTTAAAGGTGAATAAAGGTCTAGGAGACTATGAAAATAATTTATACCTTTATTATAGTCAATTTTTTTCAATATTAAAATATATGGATCAACCTCAAGTCTTGATGGGGTGACAAACCTAGAGGAGAACCTACAAGCTTGCCTATATAAGAGTGGGTTAGGGAGATAACTTTTTTTTACATGAGAGATATAGAGGTCATAATATATTTTTAGGAAGTTTAATATCATGATGATACCCACTTATATTTCCCAAAATTCTATGATAAATATTAAAAATGGTTCAAATAAAGGTGAATGTAAACCTACAGGTTTGCAAACATGTAGGTTCACACTCATAATCAAGAAAATCAGAATCTTGCAAAATGAAGTGGTCATGAGCCCCTCAAGGCTGTATATTACCCATTAAATAATGATAAGAGTCACATGTAATACATTAACTCACCAATATTAATCACTGGCTTCAACAAAAGTGAGATACATAGAAAGATTGTCATGAGAAGTATGCACAGGCTTAATGGAGGACTCTAAGTTTGCCTCAAAGAGTCTGAGCATGGTATGTGATTTATGTATTGATATTGGATTTAATAATATTATTATGAGGTTGAAATTTATGTATCATGGTGAATTTTAGTGAAATTATGGTCATACCTATATTGAAGTTAAGCGTTAAGGAACAAGCCTCTATGGTCAAAATTATCAATTGGCTTACAAATCCTTTTAACATTGAATCAAGTTTAAAAACTTTATTTGAAGGTTAATTTTCATTGGAGATAATTTATAGATAGGATAAAAAATTTCCTAGACCTATGGGAGATCTTAATATCTAATGATATGTGTTTTGATTCTCGTAAGGTCTAAAAGACCTTTCTCAGTTTTCATACTCAATTTGCCTACCCGAGAGACCATTTCTCAATGCTTAAAACTCCTCAAATAATTTTCATGGAATCTGATGTATATTGAATGTTTTTACTAAGGTATCCTACTCTAAACCTCTAGCATTATTTAGTTGATACACAACCACAACTTTATAAATAATCATTAATATTGGAGGTATGTTAAAACCCTCTTTTTACCTAAAGAGGAGCTTGAGAAAGCATGGTTCTTTGCTAATGAATCACCTGAGAAGATGCATGGTGTTCCTAAATAATTGGGGAGTGTTAAGGGTATTTTTTACTCAATATTATTTACATTATTTTATCCATTTATGCTTTATAGGCTATGAATCATTATTAATATGATTGGCTACTTTAAACACTTCTTAAACCCCTTTAAGAGCTCAATGGAGTATAGGTCTTGATAATGCCTTTGAATTATCTTGTATTACTTTATAAGTGCTTGGATGACCTTTATACTCCTCATGACACCTAAATGAGTCACTACCTTACATGTTTTAGAGGAAATGTAAGAATCTTGGCCTGAAAGAGTGCCTCTTGGAGCTAGTTTATAGAGTTTTGAAGCTTGTAAGCTTTAGTAACCATTTACATAGGTTTCTAAATACAAGATATAGGTATTAGATCATTTCATCAGTCACTTGAGAGGTATTCATGATGACTATGTAGTTTTAAAATGGCTAACTAGGCCTTAAATAAGAGAGATGATCCATCTTGCACCTAAGAGGATTGAATTGTATGTTCTTCGTAGCATAAACAAGTGTGAAACTTAATTATCATCCTCTTCCAAGATGAAAAGAACATTATTTTACTTAGGATGGTGTTGGGTAACTTTAAATGTCCATGTGTCAAATTGGAATCTTGTAACTACCATCCAAGTAGAGATAAGGATGAGTTGATGAAGACCAAGTGTCACTTCTATGCCAACTTCATGAAGAGATCATCATCAATAAAGTTGACACGTGTTAAGGAGGTTATAAGGCTGTTTATAAATCATTTCTTACTTTTAATTTATCTTAAAATAGTGACATTTTCCAATCAGCTCCTCTATACCTCTTTATGTCTCTCTTTCTCTCACACTTTATGTATAAGTATGCTTGATTTTGGAATTTATTGATCCTATACTTGAGTATGGAAAATCCCTACTCATTTGTATGCCTTAAATAAATAAGACTTATAGTTTTACCTTCTTATATGACTTTAATTAGTGTGTATGTATGGATAGTTGATCTTATTAAGTAATTTTCTCAGTCTTCCTTGACATGTTGTCCTATTCTAACACCTATATACTATTATAAAGATTACCTTGCAATCCATGTGAAGTGTTCAAGTGAATTATAAGGGTTTACTGTGTTTATCTATTCATTATTATCATTTTAGACCTCTTGTTTATTCCTATTATCCTAAACATCTATCACAACCTCCATATTGAAATTCTGACATAAGATATTTAGATTGGGAGTAGTATATGTTTATATTAGTCTATGTAGTTGGTTGGTAGTGATTAATTATCTTGATGTATCACCTCCCAAGCTAGATTTATTTCATGTTATCCCTCTCCATTTTAATTTAAAACTATTAGTTTAGTGTTGTGAGCCTAATTGCTACATCAAGGGGAGCTAGCCCTATAATCTAGAGGTTTAGTCCATTTAGAGGTCACCCACAACCTAGGACTAATTCCATTGTATATCTCAATCGAGAGGGTTTGAATCACCCTCTCAAGGGTGAAAAATTGAGGTATAATATTTATTGATGCACAACTATGAAAATGAATAGATTCTTTAATACAATTGTTTATTCAAATCAAAATTTAGATTCCAATTTTTAGACAAAAGGTGAACATTTGTGAGGAACCTCTAGATAAAAATTTAAAAAATCCATAGTTAATCTATAAATTGCAAAACAAAGCTTCAAATTTCCTTTGATTGTAAATTTTAAATATGAATTTGTTTTTAATAGGAACAACTATTCTCTTTCATGAGAATTTTTGACAAAAGCTTTCTGATAATAATTTCTTAAAATTCAACTCAATTTCCAATCTCTACTAAAACACCATTCATAAATTATAGTCTTCCTACAAGACTAATCTCCATGTTCCCTTCTTTATGTTACTTCTACGATTTGAAACCACAATTTTTCCCTCTTTAATTTCTAAATAAACAAGTTTTTGATTAATTTACACCTATATTTAATCTATTCTCTTATCAAAATATCAACCTCAAGCTTAAAAAAATACAATTTTATGACTATATTCTCCTCCATTCTCATTTTGAAGCTAGTATAAATTCCTTCCTGGAAGTTTTCCATGCCCCTTTTGGATTTCCACCTTTTATTTCAACAATTTATCCAATTTATAATAAAAATAAATCCCCTTTAGGTGTTAGAATAGAATAAATAAATTATTCAACAAGATGTATTGCCTTAACTTGAGTTGACCACTTAATTATTTGAATGCATTAAATGTTTCAAAGAATTAGCTCCACCATTCCACACCATATTTCAAGAGGATGAAATTAATCCCAACCATGCAAATTACCATGCCAATTTTCAAGAAGGAGAATTTATTTTATTAAGTAAATGTTATTACCTTCCTCTCAAATAAATAAATTGCATGCAAACTCTAATAATTAATTCCACAACCATAAATTTGTGAAAATGACACTTCTAGGAGAATATGGAGATAAATAATTTGATATTTAAATTTAATTCACTACCACTTGAACTTATAACCTCCCATTCACTGGTTGTACCTCTTATTTGAAAAATTAAATATAATTCCACTTGTAACAATAATTGTATCTCCTTATTTTCTCCTGAAAGTGAAATATTTATTTATTATTCATAAAATAATATCCAAAAACATTCTAAAAAATCTCTAAATCTTTTCTTTTTAAACTCTCTTCATGTCTGGTGAATTTTTGGAAAATGTCAATTTGAAGCATATTTGTTCTCCCTATTATTCTCTTGACCTATCTAAACAAAGGAGATAAAAGAACAAACAATCTTATTCTAGAATTCTATTTTTATTGAGTTAGTTATCCACTCCAGACACCTAGACTCTCTAAAATACTTCTAAAATTTACTACAATTCTTCACAATTAAAATAATATAACTAACAATTAAATTGGTAATATAAGCCAATTTTAATTATTCAAATGTTTTTATTTTAAAATAAACTAAATGGAATCTATAAAAAAATTAATTCATCAATCTTCATTTTGATTCTTTGAGTCCACATGCTTCTGTATCAATCCACTAAGGTTCAAAAGAAGTTTTCTTGATTTTTATCTATGGTACTTTGGTACTGCTATGTCTTTATCAAATTGCATCCTCTAGGATCCCATAATTCATATATTAATAGAAAATCTATTTCACTTTAAATGGATTGAAAGTGACTTTTATTAAAATATTGGATGTCTTATATGAGGTTTTGAATATTATCATGGTTCTTAATTATACCTTCATAATAAACAAACATGTCAAATAAAACAAATTATTCTTTTTCTTTTGGACATTGAAGTCCACTTGGTTCCTCTACAAATATTATTTTTCCATTTGGGGCGTCAATATTCACTCTCTATTATTCTTTTTCCTTCTTATTTTCATCTTCTTGGATGGCCACCAACTCTTTGCTATCATCCAAACTAAAATCTTCTTCATTGTCTTTCAAGACAACTTCCCTTTTTTTCTCTGTCTCTTATTCCTCTATCAATTTTATAATCACATTTCCTTCCATGGAAATTTTCTTCAGCAAACTCACCTTTTCTGCAAACCCTTCAAGAAATTCTACACTTTTTACAAAATTCAAACTATTAGATAAATCTAAAAATAACATTTTAAAATTTTTTTGTGGCAAAATTTTAGGCTTCAAAGACAAATTACCTTATTCATCAACTATATCATTTATCTCGAGTTTATTAATTGACATTTTATTTACTTCATTCACTTCTTGCTACTTCAAAAACTCCTTTTCACCTGTAATCAACACCTTAGAAGCATTCTCAATAACTGTAATTTCATTTTTTAATAACAACAATGTATGTGTATATCCTTCCTTTTCAAAAGTATATGTATTTATTTTTCCATCATGGATGACCTTCATGTCATACTTCCATGGCCTTCCTAATAGGATATAACATACATCAATTGGCATTACATTATATATTATTGCATCCTTATAAATTCCTATCTAAAATTCTATTGTACACTATCTATTTACTAAAATTTGATGATATTTTTGTATCTATGAAACTATGTAAGGAGTAGGATGTCTCACCTTCTACAAGTTTAATATATTTACCATTTTTATAGACACAAGGATTTTAGTGCTTTTACTATCAGTAATTACCTTACAAACTTTACCTTGTGCTTTGTAGGTTATCCTAAACAATGCTTTCCTCTAAGGAGGTTCTTTTACAACTTCATTATTTGATTTTATTAGAATCCTTTTCTTAAGTAAGGATTCTCCAATTTTAAGAGAATATTCATACATAGTAGATGTAATATCTTCTTCATCATGAGTAACTTGAGCAATATGAATATTTCCCTAGCTACTAGATGCATACTCTAGACATTCATAAGACCTATGTACAAATTTACCAAATTTAAATAACCTACCAATTAAACCATTAATTCTAACTCTATCAAATGTTCTTTTACCTCTGAATTCTTGACCACTTCTTGCAACTAGTTCTTGTCTTTATAGGCTGCTTTCTTCACTATGCATTTTTAACCATTTTCTTCCACTTGATTGTTCAATGGATTGTCCTTTGCCTCTTTCATACTAGATATGTTTTCTTGACAGATTCTCTTTATCCTTCAAATTAAGATGATAGGCCTCTTCAAATTATTTAGGTGCTAAGATATTAATCTCATCCTATATGTTGTATCTCAATCTATTGAGATACCTGGCCACTTTTTTTGCATCATATTCAATATGCCCTTTGAACTTTTCCACCATTATATTCTAGATTTTGATTTTAGGCTTTCCCTTTATTATTATTTCTTCTTGTACTCCATCCCACTAGAGGGATTCATAAAATTTAAATTTGGTCACATATAACTTAACCTTTTTTTCATCATCAACATTCTCATAATCAAAATATTTATCTAATGCACTTACCCAATCAATGAGATCTTCAAGATTGAGGTTACCTTCATACACTATAACCTCTATTTTGGACCTTATTTTTCTAATTATCCTTTCCTATAATATCTCTTCTTCTATCACCAATGCCTCATCTTCATCTTCTTCTCTATCATTGACATCTCCCATGTCAACTCCTCTTTTCTGAGGTAATTCTAAATCTTGAGGTATGGTTCTCAGGTTCCTAATTTATTCCATTACTGATACTTCTCCATCTTATCTTGGTTTCCTCCTTCCTCTAACTCATACTTTCATTTCCATTTTTATAACTTGATTTGCTTCAAAATCTCTAGATCTTTTTATAGAGCTTATTGCTCTAATACCAAAATTGATGCACAATAATGAAAATGAATAGCTTCTTTAATAAAATTGTTTATTCAAATCAAACTTTACATTCTAATTTCTAGACAAAAGGTAAAAATTTGTGAATAACCTCCAAATAAAAATTAAAACCTTCACAGTTAATCTAGAAGTTGTAAAGTAAAGCTTCAAATCTCCTTTGATTGTAAATTTTGAATATGAATTTGTTATAATTAGGTAAAACTATTCTCTTTCATGATAATTTTTCATAGAAGCTTTCTACTAATAATTTCTTAAAATTTAACTCATTTTATAATCTCCATCACAACACCATTCACAAGTTATAGTATTTTTACAAGACTACTCTCCATGTTTCCTTCTTTCTGTTACTTTTGTGCTTTGAAACCATAATTTTTGCCTCTATAATTTATAAATAAACAATCTTTTGATTAATTGACACTTGTATTTAATCTATTCTCCTATTAAATTATCAACTTCAATATTAAATATTAAACAAATATAATTTTATGACTATATTCTCGTCTATTCTCATTTAGAATCTACTGTAAATTCCTTCCTAGAAGCTTTCCACACCCCTTTTCACTTTTCACCTTTTATTTTAACAATTTCTTCAATTTCTAATAAAAATAAATCCCCTTTAGGTGTTGGAAAAGAATAAATAAATTATTCAACATGATGTCTTGCCTTAACTTGAGTTGTCCACTTCAAATTATTTGCATGCATTCAATGTTGTAAAGAATTAGTCCCACCATGCAAATTCCATGCCATATTTTACAAGGAAGAATTTAATTCCAACCATGAAAATTCCCATGCCAATTTTCAAGAAGGAGGATTTATCTTATTAAATAAATGTTATTCCCTTCCTCTTAAATAAATAAATTGCATGCAAACTCTAATAATTAATTCCTCAACCACAAAGTTGTGAAAATGGCACTTTTAGGAGAATATGGAGATAAATAATTTAATATTTGAATTTAATTCACTACCACTTGAACTTACAACTTCATGTTCATTAGTTATACCTCTTATTTGAATAATTAAATATAATTACACTTGTAAAAATTGTATCTCCTTGCTTTCTCCTAAAAGTGAAATATTTATTTATTATTCATAAAAAAATATCTAAAAACATTCTACAAAATCTCCAAGTCTTGTCTTTTTAAACTCTCTTCATGTTTGGTGAATTTTTAGAAAATGTCAAGTTGAAGAAAATATATTCTCCTTATTATTCTCTTGACCTATCTAAACAAAAGAGATAAAAGAGCAAACAATCTTTATCTATAATTCTATTTTAATGACTTAATTATCCGCTCTGTACACCTAGACTCTCTAAAATACTTCTAGACTTTACTATAATTCCTCATAATTAAAATAATATAACTAATAGTTAAATTGAAAATATGAGCCAGTTTTAATTATACCTCTTATTTGAAGAATTAAATATAATTCCACTTGCAACAACTGTATCTCCTTGTTTTCTCCTAAAAATGAAATATTATTTATTATTCATAAAAAAAATATCTAAAAACATTCTACAAAAGCTCCAAATCTTGTCTTTTTAAACTCTCTTCATGTATGGCGAATTTTCAAAAAATGTCAAGTTGAAGCAAATATATTCTCCCTATTATTCTCTTGACCTATCTAAACAAAAGAGATAAAAGAACAAATAATATTTATCTATAAATCTATTTTTAATAACTTAATTATCCACTCTGTACACCTAGAATCTCTAAAATACTTCTAGTGTTTACTACAATTCCAATTAAAATAATATAACTAATAGTTAAATTGGAAATATGAGCCAATTTTAAGTATTCAAATGTTTTAATTTTAAAATAAACTAAATGGAATCAATAAAAGTACTTGTTTCATCAATTTTCATTTTGCTTCTTTGAGTCCAGATGCTCTTACATCATAGGGAATGCTCAGTGGGACCAGAGATTTCATCCATTGAAGAGTTATTAGTGTTTTATTCTATGCATCATCCTTTGGAGGCATGAAAAAAAACACCAATGGAGACTTTAAGCATAATCAGATTGTTTTATTATCCCATGTATTTTTACAATTAAGTAATCATTGTTATTTGTCTTTCTCATGAGGCTTCATGGCTAAATTTGGAGTAGAATTTTATTTTACCCAAGTTGGTGAGCCATATCAACAACATATTGGTATTTATCAACAACCTAATGAACTATATTAGTCTTATTTTAATCCATTCTAGCCCTAAAATGACCTTACTTAGCCTCCATATGACCCTAGCTATCAATGTGATCATCATTGCTATCAAGAGATCTATCTTCCCTCTTTTCCTCATCAACCTTACCAATCTCATCAACCTTCATACCAGTCCTTCAAATCTTTCCATCAATAGGAGGTAAGAGCTAAGGAGGAGTGAATATAAATGGAAATCCAAGATAAGAAAGAACAAGATTCTTATTTGCTCATGAAAATATATAAGAATGAAATCGTGATGATAAAAATAGATGGAAATGTAGAATTTGGCCAAGTTATCCCTAGTCATCTCATTCAAAAGCTAAGGGACTCATTAAATTTTTCAAGAGGTGAGTGGGAAACCTTTGAGAGGGAAAATAATCATGCCTTAGAAAATAAAAGTATGAAAATAAAATATTTGAATCAATGCATGGAAGACATATTAGTAAGATGGGAAGAGAAAGAATTAAATTTTCTTCATCCTCAATTACCCTCTCTAATCCCAAATCAATCCTCTTGTTCTCCGAATTTTCTCCAACTCATAATAATCCATAAAAAGAGTATTTATTTTATGAATGCCTCACTCATTATTCCTCAAGATCAAATTTTTCTCCCTCTTGAAAGTTATCTTATGCCCTTCCAAAATTAGAAGTTTGATTAGTCTCCAAGGCAACTTGTAATATTCTCTAATACTTATTTCACCCCTCAAGTTACAACACACCATCAAATAGAGGTTCTAAAGTCCAAGACCCAAAGTCAAAATAAAGTATTTGGGTCATGGGGAAATAAATATGATCCATGTCTAGATAAAAAAGTTAAAGCCAAAAAAAATTGTGTCTATTTAGCCATCATTCACCTCTCCTCAAGAGCACCAAACCTTCCCATCATGGAGGTCTATCCAAGAGGGCATACAAAACAAGAGAGAGGTCTCAAGCTTCAAACCAATTCATGAAAATATTCAAACCTCACCCCTAACTCCTCAATAACTTAAAATTTTCCCATTATGTAAGTGAATTCAAGAGAGATTTCAACTAAAGAAAGAGTTCCATGTTGAGAAAAGTGAAGATCAAAGCATATCAAGGTTTAAGGAATTAATTGGGGAATGGAGAGAGAAGTAAAATCTCATTGATCATGAGAGCCCAAATTTAGTTTGTGAGGTTGAAAAACCCATAATTGAGAAATAACATATCCTATTTGATATTAATGAAGGTTAGGTTATAACTATAAGTGAGAAACATGAAGGTTATGAAGAAGACTCTTCAAGTGAACATGAAGAAGAACTCATCATTAATACTCCCCTTGGTGAATAAAAGAATAAATAAGTCTTTATAAATGAAGGGTAAGGTGATATTCATCATGTAATAATATAATTTAAGAAATATAACATTTTTTATGATGATCATATCCTAATTAAGGTATTTTCAATACCTACCTAGTTAGTTAGTCATCTCATCAAGACCATGGATGATCAAGAATAATAGTTCCTAGAGATTGTTGATGAATTGGATTAGTTGGATGAAAAATAAATACATGTGTATACTTTCCAATGTTATTCAAGTATCCTATAAGAGTTAAAATTCTACTTTTAACCCCATCTTTTGACTAAAAATGTTGGTCTTCCTTCTTATTTCAAAGAAGAGTTGATTAGTTTGGCAATGGAAGAATCTCAAGGGAATGTTTACATATAAATTCCCCATGAAAATTTTGTATCTAGCCTTGAGATATAAGATATATACATTGAAAAATATTAGGTCTTGATCAATCTTTAAATATCCTATAATGGTTATGAACCAATCATATTTGAAGAGCAAGGTATAGTTACAACTGAGGTTTTAATTCTTCCATGTAATCACCATGACTATCATGAACACATGAACATAGATATAAAGGTGTTGGAGATTGATCAAAGTGACATTAATATGCAAGATTCCTTCTCTAGTCAACATGAAGAGTTTGAAAATGATTTGTAGAAATAGTATTTGGAGATTTGAAATGAGATTGAGGCTCTTCAAGGGCCTATACTTTCTTTTGGGTAGATTGAAGATGATTTTGAGTATCTTTCCTTCTTGAAGATAAATGTGGAAAATCCCAAGAGGTAATTCAAGATTAAATACATTATTTCATGGAGATACAAGAATCCAAGGTTGATTTTTCCCCTATGAGTCAAGATATGATCATGTTTTAGATGAATTCAAGCATGAATGAGAAACATAAGGTCTTAGACTATATAGAGGGGTTTAAACAATTTGAATAATTTATAAGACATAATAACTCTCTTCAAGTGACCATAGACAATCATGAGTAGCCTATTGATGAGGTAGAGATAGTGTGGTTTATGCCAAACAACAAAGCTTGAGAGTATGTTTCTTTTCTTGACTCAAATAGTTAATCTACATACAAGGGAATGAAGCAAGAAGGTTTAGTTGCTATTCAAAGAGACCACGAATATTATAAAATATCAAAATTTAGGTGGAAGATCTCTCTCCACAAGTAATACCTAATTATACTTTATTCAGTATATGATAATTTTATTTCATGCTATAATGGTGATCTTAAGATATTTCCATTTGATCTTGGAGCATGAAGATAGGTTGAGGTTAGTTTTGTATAGTATATTATTTATTATTTATTTACATAAGTGCTTTGTAGTACATGTGTGTGACTTGATTTGGTGTGTTTACTTTTTTTTTGTTCAGGTAGTCATTTGTCTTAGTTATTTCAAGGTATTTTTAGTCAAGTGTCAAGGTCAATTCAGGTCTAATTCTGAGTGAGAGATGACTCCATGCCCAATGGATGGACTCGGTAATCAATGTAACGAGCATAACAAGCATGAAATCATAAGAGGTCAAAAAATATGTTACCAAATTTTGGCTACCATAGGTGATTCACATCAAAAACTTGACTTTTACATTAGGCCCCCCTTTCCAAAGGGTCTAAATGAATGTCTTATACAAGTTTAGCATTGTTTAAGGTATTTTTGACAGGTTTAAAGTAATGGCCTATTTTGGTCTTGTGTTAGTATATTCATGTCATGACTTAGTCAACCTATTTAAAAATTTGTTAAAGGTTTAGAGGATCTTTTTGAGTCATACAACACATGTCATGATTATCTCACTACCCCCTAGTCTGTATAATTGTCATAAAGGTGTCAATATTCATTTGTAATGTTATAAGCCTTTTTAAAGGTGTTTCTTGATCATTTTATAACATTAAAAAGGGAGTGACATAAGTAATAATAGGTAAATAGTTATATAATTATATTAGAACATATTGTACATCCATATAGACATGAAAAAATTCATTGATGTTATTCCAGTAGGGTCTCTAAGTAGAATATGATAGTTTTCATGGAAAAAGAGAGGTTTTCCAAAGGGTGGTTATAATTTTTCAAAGTTAATTTCCTCACCAAGAACGTCCATGGAATATCCTATATCTCTAAATGTTAAAAAAATTATTGGAATGTAGGTAGAGTTCCAAGGAAAGTAGAAAACACTTCCTTTCTCCTATTGAGCTCCCTGGGAAGCTTATAATGGCAGTTTTAGTTTGCTCATTCCATATAAAGGAAAGATAATGGTGACATAATTTATTATGAAGAAAATTGGATCATAATTTCCTTTATAATTTTGTAATTTGTTTTTATATTTATCCCTCCTCATTTGTGAACAATAATTATGAAGGTAGGGTGGTCTCGAACCCTACAAAAACCCCACTAGCTCAATTTTACCATGGAAATGGTAGTTTGAGGCTCATTGGAAGTAGGAATGAAACTGGATAGGATATATGGGACTTTTTATTTATTAAATATATTTTTACAAACCCCAATTGGCATGTGTGAGCTCAAAGAGGTAAGAAATCTTTATTTTGGAGTAGGTTGCATGTTTGACGTATAAACATAAGGAACAATGGCAAAAGGATAAAAATTTATGATGTTTGTAGCATGGAGGTGATTTTAAGAAGATTTTATGTTTTTTTAGGTCTATACCATCCTTCTTATATATCCTAAAGGTACCAAAAAGGTCAAATGATAAATTAACCTTCCTATAAGGTTCTAATGCATAGGCTTCAATGTAAGAAATCATTCTTAGAGGCATGAGGGGTTAGGTTGGGAAGATAATGAAATTTAGTTTAATATTGGGATATTTTGGATAGGTTAATGTAATTTCAAACCAAATAATATATGATGATCATACTTGAAGGATAATTTCAATTATTAGGTCTATGAGTGAGAAGAAGGTGAGATGGAGGTTTGAGCCTAGAGATTTGTGTTTCCTTGAGGATCCAAGATCATATGAAGAGAATATAAAATTTATAAATTAACATTAACATATAATTGGAATCATAAATAGACATTAGGGAATATATATCAACTTACAAGACCCCAATGGTAAGGTCCAACATTCAAGATTCTCAAACCACCATCCATAGGCCTACCATGGGTAGATTTGAGAAGATACATATTTGTGATGGGTGGAATAATAAAAATATATTTTTATAAGGATAAATAATAGTATTAAATACCTAAAATATTTTTCAAGTTATAAAATTCCAAATAATCACCTACATGCACTTCAAGTACTTAACTAGAGTGGATTGTGTGAGTCTAAAGGAAGCACTGTGAAGACCTTAGGAGAGTATTCAAAGTGGTTTGAGACAAATGGAATTGTGGATAATATATTAAATAATGAATAAAATTTAAATATACTTTCATAATTATTAAATTTATATCAATAATACCAAATATTAAAAACATAAAGTTTTAGGTCTAAAAATAGACCTATAGGCAGGTTGCAAGCATATGAGTGGTATTCAAGTTTTATTATTAGGTTTAAAGGTGAATAAAGGTTTGAGATAAGATGAAAATAATTTTAATGTTTATTATAGTAAATTTTGGTATAAATAGTATAATATATGGGTTAACCTTAGGTCTTAATGGGGTAACAAACTTAGAGGATAACCTATAGGCCTGCCTATACAAGAGTGGGCCATAGAGACAAATTTTGTATTACATGAGATATATGGAAGTTATGAGAGGTTTCATGAGGTTTAATATAATTATGAGACCCATTTATATTACCCAAAAGTATAGTATACATATTAAAAATGGTTCAAATAAAGGTGAATGTAGACCTACAGGTCTGCATACCTATAGATCGACACTCATGATCAAGAAAATTAGAATCTTGAAAAATGAAGTAGCCACAAGCCCCTAAAGGTAGTATATTCCCCATTAAATAATTATAATATTAACATGTCCACCATACACTCACAAATATTAATTAATTGATTCAAAAAAAGTGAGGTACATAGAAACATTGTCATGAGAAATATGCACATGCCTAATGGAGGACTCTAAGTCTGCCTCCAAGAGCATGAGGATGGTAAGTGCTTTATGTATTGATATTGGATTTAATTATATTGTGAGGAGGGTGAAATTTATTCATCATGGTCAATGTTGTTTCAGTTATTGTAAAACCTATATTGATGTCAAGTGTCAAGGAATAGGCCTCTAGGGTCAAAATTGGCATTTGGCTTACAAACCCTCTTAGCATTGAATAAAGTTATAGAGATATATTTTAAGGTTAATTTAAATTTTAGATAATTTATATAGATTATAAAAGTTTTTCCATAACTATTAGATACCTTCATATCTAATGAGATGCATTTTGAGGCTCTTAATTCCTAAAAGACCTTTCTCTATCTTCATACTCAGTCTACCTGCCTAAGAGACCATTTTTCAATGTTTAGAACTCCTTGAAGAATTTACATGGAAAATAATGGATATTTTATAGGTTGAGTAAGATTTAATACTTAAAACCCCTATAAATAGTTCATTTACATAGCCCCACATGTTTATAAACAATCATTAAGACTAGAGGTTTCTTAAAACCCTCTTTTTCCCTAAAGATGAGCTTGAGAGAGCATGGTTATTTGATCAAAACTCACTTGAGAAGATGAATGGTGTTCTTATATCATTTGGGAGTGTGAATGGGTTTTTTAAATCAGAATTATTTTCATTATTTTTTACATTAAGACCATATAGGCTATGAATCATCATTAATATGACTGGCCACTTTAAACCCTTCTAAGAGCTCGATGGAGTTTTAGGTCTTAATAATGCCTTGAAATTCACTTTAATGAAATATATACATAATATAAATTAAATTAGTCATTATATCATATGATTAGAAGGAAATTTACATATTTTGACCTAAAAGAGTGTCTTTTAGAGCTAGTTTACAGAGTTTTAAAGCTTGTAATCTTTCCTAACCATTTTCAAAGGTTTCTCAAGCTACGATATAGGTATTAGAGTATTTAAAAAGTCACTTTAAAGGTATTAATGATGGCTATGTAGTATAAAATTGGTTAACAAAGCTTAAAATAAGATAGATGATCCATCTTACACCTAGGATGATTAAAGTACAGGTTTTTAGTAACATGAACAAGTGTGAAACTCAATTATAATCCTCTTCCCAGAAGAAAAGAACATTATTTGGCCTAATATGGCATTAGATAACTTTAAGTGGCCATGTGTTAATATGTAATCTTGTAACTTCCATCTAAATAGAGACAAGGATGAGTTGATGAAGACCAAGAGTCAATCCTATGCCAACTCCATAAAGATATCATCATCAATAAAGTTAACAAATATGTATGTTTCAAGGCTATTTATAACTCCCTTATTTATTGTAGCCAATTATATAATATTGATACTTGTCAATGAGTTCCTCTCTCTCTCTCTCTCTCTCTCTCTCTCTCTTC